>JAJKFI010000108.1:1869960-1979546 GCA_029204185.1 Lerista edwardsae | reverse complement strand
ACACACACACACACACACACACACACACACACACACACACACACACACGGCTGCATGCACACAAAGAATCTTGGCGTCTTTTTGGGACCACACAGGTACAATCTTAACCCAGGTAGAGACACTTGATGTTGGTGCTAATTCTGTAGCCAGCCAACAATTTCCAAGATGCCAGACGTGTGAACGTGGACCTGTGATAAACACGCGTGCAAAAGGCATGCACAGAGTTCATTTAGGGGTCCAAATACGTTTTGGGGGAAGAAGACAACTGCTCACTTTCCTCAGTTACCATCATTTGCAGAGCAGTGGCTAGTAGGCTCGACTAGCACCACAATCCTGTCTGTATTTACTCAAAAGCAAGTTCCATTTTCTTCCATTGGGTTTACTTCCTAGTATGTGTAGGACTTGCAGCCTAGGAACAGGAAGCCTTGGGTTCTAAACCACGTATGGCATAAGCCACCTCAGTACTACTCAGTAAAGAGTCCCATTATGTTCAATGGGGCTTACTCCCAGGAAAGCGTGCATAAGACTGTAGCCATAGTCATGCACGCACGGGTCACCATCTCTTCGTTTGGCTGATCTGTGGTTCTTTGGAGTAAATAAATGGGTAGGAGATGTGTAAACTGCTCAGCGTGACTTGGGTGGCCTAAAACTCACTTTGGGGATTTAAACTGATGAGTGCCTTATTTATTCATTCAGACATGCAGATCTTGCTGTGACGGGACTGATAATGCAAATTTCAGCATCATCAAGCACGCTTGATGTCTTACACAAACGTAGGGCATTGGGTGAGACATGGGATGGGACAACTCCCAAAGTTGCCTTCAAACAGATTTGGAGACCAGATTGAGACGGGATCTGAAGTTGCCTCCCAGAGCCCCTCCTCACCTGGAGAGAGGCCGGCACAGTTAGGCCAGCAAAATTTGGCTTGCACAAGGGACACGGTCCAGTATGTTTGGACCACTCTCGGAGTCAGAGAGGCCAGAACACAGACGTGCACCATCCTCCCTGACTCTGAGAGTGGTCCAAACACGCTCTACGGTGGCCCTGGTGCCGGCCAAACTTTGCTGGCCTAACTGTGCCGGCCTCACTCTGTTAGGATTGTGCCTCCCTTCTGTCCCTGCTTGCACCTGTCCCTTCAAACCACTTCTAGCCCCTTTGTGGCCAACTCAAATGCCAGCATTATATTTAGCTGGACTTAAAGGGCAGTTCAGAAGAGGGATGGACTGTTTGCCAAAATTGACTCACAAGAGCCCACGCCTCCAATCCGACTCCTGAACAGTGGAGTCACGAGGGTTTGTGCCACCTGCTGAGGGAGCTCATTGGGTCAACGCCAAGCTGGACCTCCTCCCAGACCAGACCAAATATAATATGCACAGTGGCATCACTTGGGTTGGTTTAACCCCCGTTAATTTTATTTATTTTAACATATAACAGGACGGGTCACCCAAAAAAATCAGAAAACAACACAAAGCCAGTGGCCATTTGATGGCATTCACACAGCCGAATAAGGTCCCGATCAGTGATGTCATGCAGGGGGAACGCAGGGGAACTCAGTTCCACTTGTTAAAATTAGGGCTGACTCCGCCCACTTCACTCTCCTTCCTCCCCCCTCCCGATTCCTCTGCAAAGAGCTTTTCTCCTTGGTTGGCCGGCACTCACAGTGTTAAAGGGAGCGACTCCAGATTCCTAGGGGGGCGACTTGTCAACTTCCCTGGCAATTTTGAATAACTCCACCTCGCCTAGCTGCAAAGACCAAGGAAAGGCTTTTGCCGCTGTCTCTCCAGTCCAGAGCGTTTCACTGGTGCTCTGGGTGTGAGGTTTCTTTGGGAGACTGTCCCCATCACTATTGGAGCTGCAATTGGGGAGGGGGGAATTCTTCGCTTTCTGTTCTGTAGGCGCCAGGCGCTGTACAGAACTGGCTGGCTCCGCCCACTCGTCGCTGACGTCGTCGTTGGCTAGGAACCAGCCGCGGGTAGACCTGCGCTCCGCCAGCCTCCGGCTTATGACGTCACTTCTGGTGGGCGGGTCCTGACATGTGCCAATCAAAAGTGGGTTCCTGTTCTTAAATCATTTAGATGACACCACTGGTCCCGATCCTGCTGCGTGCAGTGCAGGCGATATAAGCGTACCGCCCATGCTGATGTCGTAAGGGTGCCGAACGGCACCTCCAGCACCAGCAGTAAGACATTACCGCCCACGTTACCCAATGCCATCTCCACATGCCTGGAGGCACTCACATGTTGCCGGTGGTGCGTGCTTTGGGGCAGTCGGGTAAGGTGGAGCTGGGCAAGGCGCGGGTGGGACTGGTGGTGACCTCCACTGCCAGATCTTATCCCCTCCTTGGGCCAGGCAGCCTGAAACGGGGATACCTGATTCTCTTCTGGCAAAATAGCAGGGCTTTCCCCTGTCCCTTCTCCTGAGGAGACCCCAGAAGCTGCCATTTGGGTACCACAGCTTAGGACTGGCTGCCCCACTTCTAGGATTGGCTCTGATACACGGAAATAAGAGCTGACCCATACTAATACCTTACTGGCTACCTGCTGTGTCTTAATAACACCTCATTGGCTCCCGGAACAATCAGTCTCATTGGTCAGTTTTGAGTTAAGGAAATCTGCTGTTTATTACATAGGGCAGTAGCGTTTTCCTTTTCTGGTTATTTGGCTATAACGTTTGCTCGAGTACAGATTTTTCAACACGGTTTGTGTCATTGCATTCTGCATTAACGTCCCCATCAAATGATATATAACATGGTGATAAAGGTAAAGGTTTCCCCACGACCGAATGGTCTAGTCGTGACCGACTGTAGGGGGCGGTGCTCATCTCCATTTCAAAGCCTGTAGAGCCGGCATTTTGTCCGAGGACAAGCTTCTGTGGTCATGTGGCCGGCGTGACTATATGCCGTAGCACACAGAACGCCGTTACCTTCCCACCGAAGTGGTCCCTATTTATCTACTTGCATTTTTACGTGCTTTCGAACTGCTAGGTTGGCAGGAGCTGGGACAAGCAGTGGGAGCTCACTCCATCACGCAGTCTTGAACTCCCAACCTTCTGGTCAGAAAGCCCAGAAGCAGCGGATTAACCCGCTGTGCCACCACGTCCCGATAACATGATGGGGTTATTCGACAATTCCAAGATTTTTCACAGTTTGGGCCAGTAATGGTCCCATGTGTGTCACCCCCCTGCACCCCCCTAGCAATGCTCCTGCTCCTGAGAAATCTCTGCCAGAACCCACTCCAGATCACGGCCATTGTTGCTGATGCTGTACTGGGGGGTTCGACACCGCTGGGGTTGCCATTTTTCAATGGTAGGAAAGGTGATGTATAAATGCAAAGCTCAATACATTGTGAGACCCAAGGCAGTGTGTGGTCACCCCCACCTCCTTTTCACATTCAACCTCTGAAAACAAATTCTGCCTGTTTCCTTCAATCCTTTATGAGCAGGCCCAGGATTGGTGCAAACCAGTGATGTCATGCAGGGGGTACACAGGGGTACATGAGTACCGGTTTCTAGGATTACAGCTGGCCCCGCCCATTCACCCGCCCACTCGTCGACTCCGCCCTCTGCAACGTTTGAATTTCCTGCACGTTTGAGTTGCCTGCACGTTCTCAGAGCCAGGAAGGCAGCGAGCGGAGCCTTGCCTTGCCTTGCCACTGAAAAATGAGCTGCTCTGGGGTTTTGGAACTGTTGGGTCACTTTAACATGATGCCAGAACATGATAACATGTTCTGGGGGTGCTGTGGAATACTGTTGCAACTGTTGCAACTGTTGGGTCAGTTTAAAATTGTCTGAGGCCTCAAAAAGGGCTTTTTTCATGTCACTTCCTGCCACGACCTCACTTCCGGCTTATGATGTCACTTCTGGTGGGCGGGTCCCAACACGTGCCAATCAAAAGTGAGTACCTGTTGTTAAATCATTTAGATGACACCACTGGTGCAAACTCGTAAGCAGAACGATCTTAGTAGGGTGCAAGGATGAAAAAGAGCCCAGGAACAAGCAATCTTGGTTCCCAAAGGCTGTGGACACAGACAGATGTGGGGACGGGTGGGACAAGCATACATTGGATAGTACTTCCAGAGTACCGACTCTTTTCTGTGAAGGAGACAACGATGAGCTGAAAGAGGTTGAAAATCGTCGAGTTCTTAGGGGCATTTCATGAGTGGATTTGTCTTAAAGGGGCAAGTGGGCATGTCCTGCTACAGGCATGGGGTTGGACTAGATGACCTTGAAGGTCCCTTCCAACTCTATGATTCTGTTTTTGGGCTCGGCTCACCCATGAGTCCAAGTGAGGCAGTTGCCTCAGGCAGCAGCTTGGTGGAAGGTGCCCATTTCTGGCCACCTATTTTTACTTTTCTGTTCCTCTTTCCCCTTCCATTCCCTGGCCTGGAAAAGGAAGAGGAGGACAGAGAGGAAGAGGGGAGGGGAGGGGAGTGCTGAGCTGGAACACTGGAGAGGGGGAGGGGCAGAGGCTGGCACATCACTGGGTGAGGGGGGGCAGCATTTTGCAGGCTGCAGCAGCTGTCTGGAGCCCTCGGGCCAGCCCTGATAATGACAATTAGTAATTAATTGTCTAGTAATTTATTAATAACTAGCCTTTTGTTACCCGGCGTTGCCCGGGGGACAAAGTATCCCCAGCTTCTATTAGGAGAAGGAATGAATACAGGGACAGAATCAAGCAAAGGAGCGTAATGAAATTGTCACACTCACTGAACCATGTCTGCAGGTCCTGTGGCAGGGCAGTCAGCCCTCTGGAAACAGGTAGCTCTCAGATCCGACTGGGTGTTGAAACTCTCTGGATCCTGCTCTTTCCAGCCTGGGCAACGCAGGCAGTGCAAAGCAGTTTCACTTTCGTTTTGGATTAGTCCCTGTGTATCACATAACCTGTAGAATCGCTTGTGACCACAGGGTGGCAGCAGACCTCTAGTCCAATGCAATCCCCTTGGTCTGGACGTTCTAGCCCCCCTCCCTGAAAAACCGGGGGCTGTAGGGGGGTCTGACCCCCGCAGTGTTTCCTTCCAGGCTGCAAGGTACGTGTGTGCCAAGTTTCGTGGCACTTGGTCAAGGCGTGGGGAAGCCTATGCATAACATACATACATACACACATACAGACATACACACAAACACACACATACCCACGTCCATTTATATATATATATATAGATTAGTAATCTGCAGCAGCAGCAGCAAGGCTACAGAAGGCAGTTCCCAACGTTCGGCCACACACCAGCATCATCAGGAGACGGGCTAGAGCAGAGCAGTGTGGATTAAGTGGGGGTGGGGTGGGGGTGATGAGAAAGGTGTTGCTCCCAAAATCTCCCATTGAGTTCTAGGGGATGAAAGCCTGGACCTGCCTGACAGCAGCACTTAACGTTTATTGTTGCAGTGGCACCCTCTCAGCTGGGGGGCTCAGCACCCACAGATTTGACTGAACGCTGGCACCCACCCCATGCTTGAAGGGCGTCAAGGTCCTCCCTTGTTGGGAGAATTAAAACAGATAAAAGGAAGTACTTTTTTTACCCAGCGGGTAGTTAATCTGTGGAACTCTTTGCCACAGGAGGTGGTGGTGGCATCTGGTCTTGATGCCTTTAAGAGGGGATTGGACGGATTTCTGGAGGAAAGGTCCATCGTGGGCTATAGGCAATGATGGATTGTGCAACCTCCTTACAAAGGTGGTGGGCTACTGGTACCGGGTGCAAGGGAGTGGCAACAGGATGCAAGCATCTTGTTGTCTCATGCCTCCCTGGGGCACCTGGTGGGCCGCTGTGAGACACAGGAAGCTGGACTAGATGGGCCTTGGCCTGATCCAGCAGGGCTCTTCTTATGTTCTCCCCAGTTTCATGGAATCAGTCTCCACCGGGGGTCTGAGACTGAGTTTCCCCGCAGATACCGAGGGCCCACAATATTGCCCTTTTGCAGATGTTGTACGGGACGGCTGAGGCGGTGAGGAAGCAGCTTGCCTGAAGCAACTTAGGCTGCAATCCTAGGCACACCGACTTGGGTGTGGTGTAAGCCCCATTGAACATAACAGGACTTACTTCTGAGTAGACCCATCTAGAATTGGGCTGTGAGATTGGTGACTCGGTGGGAGAGGTGCGACTGGAAGTGGAAAGGGTCTGATTTGTTGCTCAATTGCTTCCCGCAACCCTGAACTGACCTACCTTGCAGGGCTTGTGTAAGGCTGAGCTCATCCATGCCTGTGAAGCAAGCAGAGGAGCCCTTCCATGCAGTAATGAATTATCTCTACGTAAAAAGCAAGCCCTCCCCCCTCCCTTTGCACCCCCTTATTCGGCCACTGCAGTGCCGGAGCGTGCTGCTCTCTTTTAACTGGCAGACTGGGCAGCCTTCGTTAATTTTCTTCAAGGCAAGGACTCTGCTAATTAATCAAGGTTCTTTGGCTTCGTTCGCAGGCGGTGACATCTTGCGCTCTGGCGCGGCTGGCTGAAGGTTGATCCCTGAAGCTTCAGCACTTTTTGTTTCCTTCCCCTGAAATCAATAGCTTTCCTCTGCATCTCTACCCCCTTCCTGGGTGCAGAGCCAAGGAAAGGAGATTCTGCTGTTGGGACGGCTTGTCGCTGCCCCTTCCAAGTTCTGTGCAGCAGAGATCTTAAGGGCTTATGGCAGCGTCTCTCAAACTGTGGGCCGGGACCCAATTTCTGGTGGGGCCTGCAGAGCCTCCAGTTAAAACATGGGAGGGGGGTGGTGGAGGAAAGATCAGATCACTCATTGCCTCAGGCCCTGAGGTTCATCAAAAACCAGAGAGCTGCTAACTGCCCTGCCCAGCTCCTGCAGTTTGCAAGCTTGAGGATGCAATCCTAACCTGGACTTAATATAAGCCAGCCCAAGTCACTCATGCTGGCCCAGTGTTGCAAGTGTGCCGTAAAGTGCATTTGCACCACTCTTGGAATGAGGGAGGCTGGCACACAGACGTGCACCAGCTTCTGTGACTCTGGGCAGAGGCGGATCTACAGGGAGGGCAAAGCTCTAAGTGTTGCAAGAAGCCTTACCCTGTCATGTAAATCCCATCTCTCCCTTGCTGCTGTAGCCAGTAAGCAACCCAAGATGTTGCTTTTCCCCTGTGAGGATTGGCTAAAACAGTGCAGGAGAGGAGTGATTTCCACTGCAAGGTGAGGCTTCTTGCAAAACTTAGAGCTTTGCCCTCCCTTAGATCTGCCTCTGACTCTGGGAGCGGTCCAAACATGCTTTACAGTGTAACATGTTTGTAACACCTGGGCCGTGCCCAGGTTAGGACTGTGCCCTGAGTCAATAATCGCTCTTAGGTAGGTGTGGACAGGAATGCAGCCAAAATCAGTTTTGAGCACCAGGCCATCCTCTTGCACCATGTTCAGCCAACAAGGATATGACGACTGTCCGTTCGGGTGTTGGCGTCCCCCAGTTCCAGAACTCTCTCATTACGGAGGCACCCAGCACATCGGCAGGGGCTTTTTCGAAGCGCTGCCAGCCCATTTCAGGCCAGCCAGATGGACACAGCCCAGGGGTGGACCTAGTCAAAATGGCGCCCGGGGCACCCAATAGAAGTGCGCCCCCATGGGAGCCCAGGTCTACCCACCAGAAGCAGCCCCGGTAGACCTGAGCTCCACAGAGCCCAGGTCTACCCATTGGGACCAGCCACGGGTAGACCTGGGCTCCCTCAAGGGAGACCAGGTCTACTCACGACTGGTCCCAATGGATAGACCTGGGCTCCGGAGCCCAGGTCTACCCGTGCAATGTTGCAGGGGCTGCTGACGCCCCCCTAGACAGCCCCCAGGGCTCGTGCCCCCCTGCCCCCCCAGATCCGCCACTGACTCAGCCTTCCTGTTGGAAAAACGTGATTGCGTTTTCTTCTGTCTTGCTTTCATCACCTGCCCTTTGGGATGAGCTGGACTGGGAATCAAAACCTGTCAGAAAAAGAGAGGCCAGGTCCACATGAGACGGCGCCTCTCCTCGTGTGGGAATGCTTTCCGATGCCACCATTTGAACACTGGGATTCTGAAGCGCACATGGAGAGCCCTTGCATGAGTTATGGAGGGGAGTGTTCCGCCAAATTTCCTGCCAGGCCTCCCCAAGGGCCCCGATGCCCACACTAGGCTAACTAGTTTCCCCTCCAGAGCAGCCTCAGAGATAGGCAAGAGGGAGGGGGTTCAGTCACCCACTGGGCCTCCTCTCTTCCAGCAGCTTTGTTTAGGATCACCGGCTGGCCAGCCTCCTCCAGACTGCCCTCATTACTGGCCTAGCTCCAGATACCCTAACTTGGCACCACAAAACCCCACCATCAAACAATAGGCAGTCAGCTTGCCTCTGACTCTGGGAGCGGTCCAAACATGCTTTACGGTGTAACATGTTTGTAACACACCTGAGCCGTGCCCAGGTTAGGACTGTGCCTCCACTCGGTGGCTCCAGGGGTGTGGCAGCCATACAACAACTTCCCACAGCCTTCTTGCCTTCCTTTATCCAGTCCTTTAACACTCCATCCATTGGCCAGTCCCAATCCACCATCTACCCAATGCTGCACCTACCTGGCGCTCACTTACTGGGGCTCCTGCCTCCAACTTTATACTGAGGCAGGCCAATTGGTGCCTGTTGCCAGGTAGGCTCTAGCTCATCAGCCACACCCATCTGCACCTGTGCTAACCTCCCTTCATAGCCAGAGCCCTCATCAGCCTGCAGCTGAGGAGTTCTCTTGCTGCAGGAGTTCTCGGATTAACCCCGTACTTCCTGGTTTATGTGGACAAGGGGCCACTGCCGATACCATTCCTTATCTCCTCGGGGTAGCTCCTGCCTTTTCCAATACAGGGAGCCAGCAAAACAGTTTTGTACACATTGATTCTTCAGCTCACAGAGGCCTGGAGAAAAACAAGGAATCCAGTTTCATAGCTGGCAGCAAAGGCCACCTTCAATGTGAATCTGCCCCAAATGCACATAAAGGGTGAGAGGGAAGGGGAGCTTACGGAGGCCCCCAAAGGAGAAGGCACATGGACTGGGGATGCTGAATGCGGCCTCGCGCCAGCCGTCTTTCACTCTCTTCCTTTCTCCCCTGTGCTTTGCTCCCAGCCACTTCAGGCACTGGAGATGACGATGTCCCTGGTACATTCTGAAGCAGCTTTGCTCCTCTGCAGCCAGCACCGCACAGACTACGCAACACAGAATCAACTTTGCAAGGCTTCTTTGGAGTGGTTTTTTTTTTTCTCCTGCAGCTGCAGGAACACAGCTGCAGGCTGATGAGGGCTCTGGCTGTGAAGGGAGAATAGCACAGGTGCAGATGGGTGTGGCTGATGAGCTAGAGCCTACCTGGCAACAGAATCACAGAATCAACTTTGCAAGGCTTCTTTGGAGTGGTTTTTTTTTTCTCCTCCCATGTCTTCCTCCTGGGAACAGTGGCATCTCTACAGGGAGGGCAGAGCTCTAAGTTTTGCAAGGAGCCTCACCTTGCAGTGGAAATCACTCCTCTCCTGCACCGTTTTAGCCAATCCTCACAGGGTACAGCAACATCTTGGCATTGCTCACTGGCTACAGCAGCAAGGGAGAGGAGGGGTTTACATGACAGGGTCAGGCTCCTTGCCAAACTTAGAGCTCTGCCCTCCCTGTAGAGATGCCACTGCCTGGGAAACAAGTACAGGTCCAACCTGCAGATTCATTACCTGTAGATTTTACTCACAGCGGGTGGCCAGAAAAAGGTCTTCAACATGCTTCCTGGATACACCCCTTTGAAATCAGCAGAACTTAAGAGGAAAAGGGGTTGGGAGCATTATTTTTGTATTCACATTCTTATACCACCCTTCCCCTCCAAAGAGCTAAGGGCGGTGGTCTTGGTTCCTCCCTCCCTTCCCTTGCAACAACCCGGTGAAGTAGGTCAGGGGCCAGCTCTAGCAGCAGTGGGTCCCAATGTGGGGCATTCCTTTGGGGCCCCCAACCCTCTCTGCGGGGCCCCCACTCACCAAGAAGAGTGCTGTTTGTGCCACGTGCAAAGCATGGCACGTGGAAGTAGTTGGTGGGGATATCATCACATCACCGCCAACTGCTTCCAGGTGGCCCATTTTGGGCCGTTCAGAGGCAGAGGCAGGTGGGAGAGACCACGGTCAAGCTGCTCTGCTCGCCCCACTGACTGATAGCCCATAGAGATTCCAGCTGCAGCCACAGGCAATAGGCTCACCCTGCTAGTGCAGGGCCTCCTGAAGTGCGGGGCCTGATGGGACGACATTGGTCACATTGGCTTAAAGCCGGCCCTGAAGTAGGTGAGGCTGGGAGAACCACGGGCCCAAGGTGCAAGCATCTTGTTGTCTCATGCCTCCCTGGGGCACCTGGTGGGCCGCTGTGAGATACAGGAAGCTGGACTAGATGGGCCTTTGGCCTGATCCAGCGGGGCTCTTCTTATGTTCTTAAGGTCACCCAGGCTGAGCAGGGATTTGAACCTGGATCTTCCAGGTCTAAGGCCAACACCAGAACCACAGCACTGTTATTTCTCTGAAATCTAATGTGGGAGAAAATGGCACACACCCATGCCCTACCCAGTTGCAGCTTTTGCTCACGGCGCCTCGCCACTAGGAAACTAAATAAGCCATCATGTACACAGAAAGTTGCCTTCGAGCCAAGCTCTTTATCCATCTAACTCCACATTTGCACAAATTGAATTGGCCGCGAATCTCCAGGCTTTCAGGTTCAGAAGGGTCTTTTCCAGCCTTGCCTGGGGGGGGGGGGGATGCCACCAGAGGCGGATCTACAGGGAGGGCCAAGCTCTAAGTGTTGTAAGCAGCCTGACCCTGTCGTGCAAATCCCTCCTCTCCCTTGCTGCTGTAGCCAGTAAGCAACGCCAAGATGTTGCTGTTCCCCGTGAGGATTGGCTGAAACGGGGCAGGAGAGGAGTGATTTGCACTGCAAGGTGAGGCTCCTTGCAAAACTTAGAGCTTGGCCCTCCCTTAGATCTGCCTCTGGATGCTGCCAGCATGCAACCTACTGTGCACAAGGACTGCATTCTATCACCATGCTGTGGCCTTTCCCAATTTGGTCATGGAGTCTTATTGCCCCAGTACAAAGTAGCCAGTCCTAGGAAAGACAGGCTCCTGTTGGAAGGAGGGCAGGACACAACTACCCACCCCAGCAGAAAAATGGGATTTATGGCTGGCAGGCCATCTGTTTCCTTGCACTGGTTGAAGGCAGGCATTCTGCAGCAAAATGCAGAGAAGGACAACCACAAAGACAAACAGCAAGGACTCCCCCCTTATTATCTGCAAGTAAGATGCAGGGGGTGGAAGAGGGGATCATTTTTCTAAGTACACTTGGAAGATTTTCAGATCAGGTTGGTGACCTCCGGAAGCTTAAAAAACAAAGCCCAGAGAGGACGAAACTGATTAAAACTGAACTGCGACCAAGAGATTCCCCCCCCTCCACGAGTCTTTTATATGGTTCTGACATCTTTGCAAACTCACTAATAAAGGAACGGAGGAGCACGGAGAGAAGGGGGATGTAAGAAACAACACGGAAAATGGCTTTTGACCGAGGCCAACAGAGTTCGCCAAAGCAGCAGGGATCTCCAGCATCGCTGCTTTCAGATATGGGGAATCTGTAACCGCTACAGTGCCAATTGGAAAATCATAACACCCAGCCACATAGAGTGCTTCTCAAGGTCAACATAGGATCAGAATACTTGTATCTGAAGCAAATAAGGACGGAGTAATTTAACTTGTCCGAGGAGCTTAAGTCTGCACATTTTTCTCTCTCCCAAGAATTGTGTGGCTTCTTAAAGGCTTCACATATTTGTCGTGGCTTAAAAGGTCAGGAGCTGAGACAATGCAGCTCCTGGGTCAGGTGTGTTTTTGGCCTTCTCTGGTGAAGGTGAACTAGCAGGTGTCTTTTGGTGCACTTAGCTGCAGTCGCTTTTACTATGGTACACTCCTGGTCTCCCCCCCCCTTACCCCAAAAGTTATCGTAACGTTGGAAAAGAGCTCTTGACGTGATCAGGGAACACCTCTACAAGCAAATGCTAAAGTTTGATGTGATCAAGATTTATCAAATCATGCCCGGCATAGAGAGAGGGGAGAGAAATAACTTTTCCGACACTTTCATCTAACATTGGGACTGCCGTTGAATGGCAGCTCAGGCCAAACAAAAGGCTTCCCCCTCCCACACTTTGTACAATTAAATCCACTGAATTCCCTACTTCCAGACATGGAGACAGTCCAGTTTTAAAAAGGGATGAGATCAATCCAAGAAGGCAGAGGGATGCAGGGCGATATGAACCTCTGGGCTGCTCCAGCAGTTCCTCTCGTGTTCCCTTCTGCGTTGGGATGATGACTTTAAACAAAGAGGACAGCCTGAACCAAGCTGGAGAATGTCATGCTTCAGTAGAACCAGGTCCCCTGGTGTTGATATTCTGTTATTCATGCTGCAGCAGAGTCTATATATATTTAATTCTGCTCCAGGCTCAGGGAGAGGCACTTGTGGGTTGTCCACTTTCTGATCTGGATACTTCCAAGGGGTGGAATTTTTGCATTCAAAGAAGTGATATTCCATTGCACCGTTTCTCAGACTATTCTCTTCTGAGCTGAGCATAAATCCGATTGCCAGCCGAGGAAATAACTACTCTCTCTCCCAAAGCAGGGAGTCATCTGGATAGACTCTCTGCCACCATTCAGAGGACTGGAAGATCATATTGGGGTTGAAGACCTCTCTGATTGCTGCTTGTTCATTAGGACACCTTGCAAAACTGCTTGGCAAGTCTGAGAGCACTTTCTAAAAATACGTCAAGCAAGGGCGCAAACTTCTTAAGGAAATGAGCCCGGCAAGAGGAGCCGGCGCGGTTCCTCTGAAAGACAAGCAGAGCCGAGTGCTTCTGGGGAAAGGGGCGGAGGTCCGAAGGGCCAAAGCGGTGCTACGTGCTTGCACTTCCATCTCAAGGCAGTGCCCGCCCACCCGCGAACCCACCGGGGCAGGGGCACAGGCCACGCCAGGTTGCCACCCCTCCCAAACTCCCACAGAATGGAGATCAGCTGCTAGTGTAAAAAGCCGCATTTGCTGCCCCTCCTCCTACGGTGGCAGAACCGACCCCACCTGGGCACCCCCTGTGCTGACACCCAGCCTTGGCTGTTATATTTCCTGATGGCAGTTCACACATTCAGCACCCACAGGAAACACAGCAGTCAGGTGGGAGGTTTCCAATTGTCCTCCCCGCCCCCCCCCCATGAGGCATGTGGCTGCACAAGATTGGCCTTGCCACGCAAAGGGGACTGACTGCTTGAGTTCAGGGATACTGGCTCTCCAGCACAGCAATTGACAACCATTTTCTTCTTGCAACACACTGACCGTGACGGTTTTCACCTCTTGGGAATGTCACTTCCAGCTTCCGGGAGACGCTTCTGTGCCCGAAGAGGAATAGACAAGTTGTTACTACAGACAGTTGCCCTAGAGCAATGATGGCGAACCTATGACACACGTGTCAAAGGTGGCACGCCACGTTTTGGGTGGCACACCAGCATTCACCAACACCCAACAACAACCGAGATTGTTTTTTGTAATGGATTTTTTGTAATGATTTGATTTTTTTTATATAATGCATAGCCCCACACATGACTGGACTGTATTTTTAAAATACATGCATATAGAAATAATTGTTTCTCTTTTGTTGGGAGTGGGGAGTGACATGCCAGCAGCGTCAAGTTAGGCATTTTTGACACGGCAAACCAGAAAGGTTCACCATCACTGCCCTAGAGGCAGAATTGCAGAACCGCAGGAGGGATTTTCAGCGGCAGTGCTCCAAACTCCTGTGGCACACCTGCGGTCCTCTCACAGCACACCGGCTGAAAACAGCTGCTCTGGCACTTTTCCTGGTACACAATCTGGGTGCCTGAGGTGGGGGGGGCAGGGCAGTGGGCTTTTTTGGGTGTGTGTGTGAAAATGTACAGAGTGCCTCCCCCACTGCCTTGGCAACAGCATTCCACTCCTTGCCCGGAATCCTCACCACTCCACGCCAGCGACCTTCGGGATTTTCTCGCAAGTGGGTCCCAAGGCAAGCTGCCCACCCTTCTTGACAGCCTCCAGCATGCAAGCGATGACCCACTGCCCGCCACTCAGACGTAAAGGAAACAAACAACAGCAGCAGCCTTGACAGTGATCAAAGGGGGTAGAGGCCCACTCAAGCAGAGCAGCATATTTAATCTTCATCATCATCATCATCCAACAACTCAGTAGTGCAGCACTGTAAACAGAACCCGGGAGAGTGTGAAAATGTCTCTGATTTTTTAAACCTCAAGCAAAAAAGGGGGAGCAGCCTGCAGTTTGGGGGAGCTGCTTCGGTTTCCAGGCAGGGGCCCTGGAGCCGGGCGGTGTTCAGCAGTCTCACCTCCAGTTACCCGACAGAACGAAAGTGGGGATGGCAGGCTCTTCCCTCGATGCTGGTCTGTTGCTCGCCGGAGGGCCCCAGCATAGGCCTCGAAGGGCCCGGGGTGGCTCTCTGGCCAACTTTTCGGCCCCACAAGGTGCCAGTTAAACCAAACCAGTCAGGAGCAGGTTGCCCTGTTGTGTGAGACTGTGGCAGTGCTGAGTGGGGAGGGCTGTGGGCGTGGCAGGTGTGGTCACCTTTATTGAGCGGCAAGCATGAAGCAAGTGAAGGTGGGGAACACAACAAAGCGGGTAGCAGGAAGGGAAGGGGGAACTGAAAATTGAAGGGACACCCATGGATGGACACACGCACGCACACACACCCCTGCACTCTTCACTGACTCAAGAAGAGATTGGCTTGTCCACCACTTCCATCAAAGAAGGCACGCAGGGGAGGCCTGCGAAAAAGCCAGAAGGTTTCGCCTCTCTCAGCGGCACTGAAAGTCCCACATTTTCTGTGCAAAGCAGACAACAGACACCCAACGAGCAGCAGCAACAGGAGAGGTGCAAAGTGAGAGGGGACACAGTGATCTCGTGAAGATGAAAGCAATCACGCCACGTTTGTCCTCAGCGCCCCTCCAGCCTGGGCAAAGCTCTCCCCCAGCCTGCCGTTTCCACAGGGTTACCAACTAGCAGGATGGCAGCTTGAAGGTACAAAGGCGCAGTGCTACGGAATGAGGTGGGGGTGGGGATTCCACAGGTGGGAACAGAGGCCAGGCGGCCCCAACAGTGGCGAGGACTAACAATAATTTAAGACAGAAAGGGGGGAAAACAACAATGTACAATCATAAATGGGATGAAAAGGGGGCTTCCCCACCCTGCCCCCGGCCACCCACTGCCCGGGAGACGGGAGTGCTTCACATTCTGCAAACTTTGTGGGTCTTCTTTCCACAAAGGAAAATGAAAGTGAAGTCCGAAAGTGAGAGTGGTGGTGGTGGGATCCGAAACTGCTGTTCTGCAGCTGGGAGTGTTCTTAGAAAAGAGCCGCAAGTCCAGGGCATCTTGGCTTCCGAGGGGTGAGAGCCAAGCGGTGGGTCTTGCAAACACAACCCAACACCCTCCACAAGAGGGAGTGCAGGAAGAGAGCGACCACCCCCAGGGCAAGGGGATTGAGGGGGGGGGGCAGGTAGCAAGGGGGGCGTGTTGTGGTCCTGGGAGGCTGGTGCTTTTGGCAGGAGTGGTGCTCAGTCCTGTAGTGCTAAAGAATCAGGGGCTGCCCTTCACAGCCTTCTTTTCACAGCTTCTTTTGCCGAAGTTTCCCTTGAAGTCCAAACTCGAGTACAGGCAGTTTTGACGCCAACGTTTTCAAAAGACCCGCAGCAAACAAAAAGTTCGTTTCCCCAGAGGAGGTGAGCAGCCTGCTCTTCGACTCAACGGAGCTGGTCTCCAGAGGCTCCTCGTGCAACCGAGGAACGGAGCGGCCGGCGGCGGCGCTTGGCGTTCCTTTGCAGGCCCCCGCCTGCAGCTATAGGACCTCCTCCCGCGGGGTCTTGGCCTTGGGAGTCACCTGCCCGTTGCGCATGAAGCCGTTCTGGTTGCGCAGCAGCTTTCCCTTCTCGCGGTCCGGCCACGTAAAGATGGCTTCGTCGCTGTCCAGCTCGGACTCCGAGTGCATGAGGCTGGTGTTCTGGATCTGGCCCTTCTGTTTGCTGCCTTCAGAGAAGAAAAGAAGCCACCGAGAGAACGTGGCGTGTTAGAAAGATGGCTGGCACACACGCACCATTTTATTTATTTATTTGTTTATTTATTTTAAAGATTTTAACCCCGCCTTTCTGCCTAAAAAGGCATTCAAGGCGGCATTACAAAGAACGATTAAAAACAGAATAAATACATCATAATTTAAAAACAGTGATTAAAAACAATATAAAAATGCAATATACAGGTACAAACTGTTATCCCCTGGATCGGGTGCAGAAAAATAAAAGAATACAAAGAATACAAGACCAGCCGGCCTGTCAGCAACTAAAAGCCTGTTTAAACAAGAAGGTCTTCAGTCCCCGCCGAAATACCGCCAACGAGGGTGCAGTTCTTAGCTCTAAGGGGAGGGTATTCCAAAGTTGGGGTGCCACCGCCGAGAAGGCTCTCCTGCTGGCCGCCACCCCTCTCACCTCTCCTGGTGGCGGCACAGTCAAAAGGGTCCCCCCAGATGACCTCGGAGTACAGGTAGGATTATATGGAAGGAGGTGGTCCCTCAAATACCCTGGGCCCGAGCCGTAAAGGGCTTTAAAGGTCAACACCAGCACTTTGAATTTGGCTCGGAACAGAACCGGCAGCCAGTGTAGTCGCCGAAGCAACGGCTCGACAGAGTCAATTTTTGACTCTTTAATTTAATTTACCTCCCCCCACCCCCAGATCACTATTCACAGGCGTTTAACAGAGCAGCCGACAAGGCGACAGGCCCTGGTCCTATGCGGTTCGGAGGGAGGGAAGAAGAAAGGAGGCTGATGCCGCAGTTTTTCAGCCCTCCAATCCGCTTCCTGACAGCGTTTGCACAGGGACAGCCAAACACACAGCACAGTGCCAGGAGGGCTGCAGTCAGACACAGGCTTTTGGGTGATGGGGACGGTTTGTGAGCCTCTTGCAGGGCTCACTGCTATCTGCGGTTTCTGGTACCTGCGCTGGCAACTGGAACCTACCCCCCCCCCCCCACGGATACGGGGGGACGGACAGACACCTGTACCAGGATATGAGGGTGGAGAAAGGATGGCTGTTATGGAGGGCTGAGGGAAGAATGAGAAGCCTGTACTGGATCTGGGTGGGAAAGTATACAGATCTGAACAGGGGACATCATCTGGTCTAACCGAGAGAGGGGAATGATTTCTGTAGCGGGAGGTTGGAGGGAGATGAGAGAGCTGAGGAGTGGCAGGCTAGAGAGGAGAAGGCTGCCTGCAGTCCAGGAAGCAGCACGGAAGAACTGTTTTTCCAACGTTGCAGAGGGAGACACAATGTGACGCGGCGAACTGGGGAAGGAACTGAATATGGGGAAAGGAACATACTCTGAATGCCAAAGTGCAATCCTAGGCATGTCTACGCAGAAGTAAGTCCCACTGTGTTCAATGGGACTTCTCCCAGAGAAGTGCGCACAGGATTGCAGCCTAGGAAGTTGAGACAGGGCTGTTTCTCCGGGCTCCTTTCTCGGGTTCCTTTCTGAAAAATGCTGAGGTGTCAATTCTGAGCAAATCCAAGGGGAAGTTGGGAGAGTGGCCCATCTTTAAGACCAGCATCCATGCAGGGAGAAGGGGTGCTTGCTCTGGCCACGTCCTGGCAGCCCTCCAGGAGAGCAGAGGCGGCCACGGTTCTCCCACACGATTGTCACCCCAATAACTGCAGTTTGGGAGCATTTTGCTTTTGAAAACAGCTGGTGATCTGCGCTCCTCTCAGAAGGAGGGAGGTGATCCAAAACTGCTGCTGCAGTGCCCTCTATGGCTGTCATTAAGGGACTGTTCACTTGGCTGGAACCTCATTAAATGAGACAATACTATAACAAGCAATTACTTTCAGTGAGCAGACAAGGATTCAAGGCTGCTTTTTTTTTCTTGTGCAGTTCAAACATCGCTTTCAGGGGGAAAAGAAGGACAACCAAGGCCTGCTAGGAAGGCCCAAGGTTCAGATCTGCAATATTCTGAATTGCTTGGGTAATTTCCAGTTCCTCGAGATGTTTTACCACGTTGTTCTCACCATGTACACAAACGCTCTGCTTTGGTCCAACCAGCAGCAAAGTAACTTGCGTTGCTAGGGTTTTAGCAGAAAATCAAGCAGTATCCCTACTGAGAATGCTGGGGCAGTTTCTGAACTCACACAAGAAGCAGACAAACAAAACAAATGGAGGAGAAAGTGTTAAGCCTTTTAAGTTGTTCCTGTGTACATTTGCGGGGGAGGAGGGAAGGGAGAACTACTCGCAATTCCACCCTGCCTGGATCATTCGGACTTGCAAGGAACATGGCTTGGATGTACTGAAGTGTCTCCGAGGATCATTCCTTTCTAAGAGGGCCTCCCATCACCTGCCAAGATAGCAAGCCCTACTCCCTGTCCTCAATTGTGCAGTGTTGTTGTTGTTCAGTCACTAAGTCGTGTCCGACTCTTCGCGACCCCATGGACCACAGCACGCCAGGCTTCCCTGTCCTCCACTAGCTTCCGGAGTTCGCCCAATTTCATGTTCATCGCTTCGGTGACACTGTCTAACCATCTCATCCTCTGCCGCCCCCTTCTCCTTTTGCCTTCCATCTTTCCCAGCATGAGGGTCTTTTCTAAAGAGTCCTCTCTTCTCATGAGGTGGCCAAAGTACTTGAGCTTCAGCTTCATTATCTGTCCTTCCAGGGAGCAATCAGGCTTGACTTCCTGTAGTCTGACTTGACTGACTGGATCTCCTTGCAGTCCAGGGGACTCTCAAGAGTCTTCTCCAACACCATAATTCGAAAGCATCTATTCTTCGGCGCTCTGCCTTTCTTATGGTCCAGCTCTCACAGCCATACATTGCTACTGGGAAAACCATCGCTTTGACTATGCGAACCTTTGTTGGCAGGGTGATGTCTCGGCTTTTTATTAAGGTGTCTAGGTTCACCATAGCTTTCCTCCCAAGAAGTAAATGTCTTTTAATTTCATGGCTGCAGTCACCATCTGCGGTGATCTTGGAGCCCAGGAAGATAAAGTCTGTCACTGCTTGCATTTCTTCCCCTTCTATTTGCCAGGAAGTGATGCAATTGTGCAGTAGGTTAGGCTTTTTCCATTTCTGTGAAATGTAATGAAGAAGAGGGGCTTATTGGCAGACGCAGCCCACTAAGCATCCTGTGAACGGTGAGTGGGCTGGGTCTGCCGATATGCCCAGGAAGAGCTAAAATGCCCAGTGGGCTGGATCTTCTTCAGCCCAGGAAGAGGACTTGGAGGGAGGGGAATCTGACAAACACTGAAGTTCCAGCTTTTAAGTGACACCCATGTGAGCTGTGAGCTCTCCTGCACCTTGCAGTGATTCTGAAACCCTCCTGAATAGAAAAGCAGCCCACATCAGCATTCTGTCAGCAGGCAGCCTCTTTTCTGGAGTTTTACCTGCTTTGGGATTTGGTTTTAACTCCAGGCTCTCTTGATCAGTGGCATCCAAGATCTTGTATTTGCTCTTCCTTTTGGGTTTCCCTTTACGCCTAAAGGAGGAAGAAAAGGAACTGGTTGGCGTTGGATGGCGCCCAGCACCACTGAGGAGGGTTGGCATCTAGCCAGAGAGTAAAGGCAGCCAGTCAAAGCTGCCAAGAGGAGGAGGGCTTGCCCCCTTCCTTACTCACTTCTTGCAGCAGCAGACCACAGCCCAGGAGAAGATCCCACAGGAGACCACGATGACAAATGAGGCAATGACAACATACAGGACGCTCCATTCTGAGAGGGAGAGAGAGAGAGAGAGAGAAATATGATTGCAGCACCAGGGACTCGGGGGGGGGGGTTTGAGCCAAGAGCCCCAGGGACCTCACCCTGGGAAACTACCAGGCCACACAACCTGCTTCTGATGCAGCAAGGAACGATGCGCGCAGCAACGCCAGCCCTTGCAATGGGCTTGGCAGCCAGAGGGCTCAGGACTGGCCACACTGCCTGGCCCTCTGCCCGTGCCCGCTCTGAAGAGCAGACCCTTCCGCCTGCTGGACTTCAGCCTTCGTCTCCAGCCTAAGCCCTGGGTCTGCCTTCAGAGCCCTGGGAGTGTCCTCGGGGATCCAGGGTTGGAGGACACATGCCAGGCCTGGATTTGGGTATGGCTGCCTGACGCTGCACACACACAGCGCCCCGAGAAAAGGCAAGTCCACCGAGATGAGGGCAAATCAGCATCGTTTACCCTGAAAGAAATCTGGCCAGAAGCAGCTGGTGAGGCAACTTGCACCAAGCATCCTCGGCAAGGGGGGCTGTGGCTCCGGTGCTGTGAGAGCCAGCAGAGGCATCCTGTACAGGCAGGACGGAGGCAGGCCTGGAGGGATCGGTCACGGGGCCGAGGCACAGGGGATACCCAGGGCTGGCTTTTAGGCCTGCAGGAGCCATACACAGGAAAAGCTGCAAGCCGGGCCTGGCCCAACGCCCCGACTGTGAGAACCCCCATTAAGCCTTCCACTGCCGGCCACCAAAAACGAGACCCGCAGCTGCTGACACATTTAACACCTGCATCACCCACACAGTCCACTAATTATAATGCAAGTTTTGAACAAAGCAAACGTAACACTGCTTTCTGCACATCTAATTGGAAAACACTGAAATGTGTGGAAAAAATAAAACGTTTCCTCCCACCTCTACATATCTTATATCTACTGATTCCTAAGAATTTAGAAGTCAGGGAAACTCCCTGTGATTAGGCCACTAATACCTCCTGTTCCCAGGCTACTTCCCACCACCTTGGGTCTAACCCCCCCCCCCCCAACACACAAAATGGCTCCTTCTCCATAGTGGAGCAGAAACCTGAAAAGACAGTGTTATTCAAACTGTGGGTCGGGACCCACTTGGTGGGTTGCGACCTGATGTCAGGTGGGTCACAGAAAACTGGGAACAGCCATCTTGGAAACTGCAGACCTTACTCTTACTATATTCCTTTTGCGAGTGTTAACAGTTTGAATTTTCAAGTGAGGGTTTTTTTTTTTTAAATTGTTTTCAGTTCAGTGCTTTTACATAAGATGTTGTCCTAAATCTTGCTGTCTGTCAGGGATGTTTCATGGTTGTGCATTTGCTTCAGCCCAAGAATGCCAGTTTACATTCTAGGAGTGTCATTTGATTACGTCACACTGACTGCACTTTCTGCTTGATGATGACACTTCCAGCTATGACATCACTTCCAGGTTAATGACATCACTTCCGGTGGGTCCCAACACGAGCGCCATTCTAAAAAGTGGGTCCTGGTCTAAAATGTTTGAGAACCACAGTAAGGCAGTTCTGCGCAAGGCCTGTTGCGTTCTGGGGGAAGATGCACAGCATACACACCACAGTTGCTTTCGCCATCACCCATCTGCACTTTGATGAAGTTCTCCATCCAGAAAGGGTCGCAAACACAGCGCTTGGTGAACGAGTCGCAGTGCCCGTGCTCTGAGCAGTTCAGCTGGCAGGCTGGGGAGAGGACCGCAGAGTTAGCACACAGGCAAAAATGGTTAGGGAGAGGAACAGCAGCCCAATGCCATGTGACATGCTCTGGGGGGCTCAGACAAAGGTCCCACCCAGGCTGATTCAGGAGCAAGCTCAGCTGAGCGTGTCCATTACAGAAGGGGATGGTGCTCCTTCACCGTGCAGGTCTGTTATCAGCTCTCGCCAGAGCTCTCACCCGGCCCTCTGGCTGCTGGGTGGGCCTTCAGGACACAACTAATCTCACAGCCCCCTGCCTCCATTCCCCCATCTGCAATAGGGGGCTGGCACTGGCCTGCCTTACAGGGATGTTGTTTGCAACGATTACTGAAATAATGCAAACAAAGCACCCGCAACGCCTGAAGTGCCCTGCAGGAGAAAGGCGGGAGTGTAGGGTTTTTTAGACAAGTTGATGTTACATTAAGAGGCATCGCTGGTGGGTGTGGATGAACACACTCACCCCCCCCCCCCGTCTACTCGTGTCATCTTTCGAGCAACATGTGCTTGAAGCACTACAACCATTTGCAAAACCAAAACACAGATGACACCACCTTCAGCTCCATGGAAAACAAGTACCGCCACCATCTGTTTCCAAGCCTACACAGTACCCTTCAGATGACTGACAGCGGCATACACACAACAGTCTCTCTGGAATTTATTCAAGAGGAGAAGCAGGGCTCTGGGGAGTGGAAGCCATTTGGACTGCCCCCGATATATCTGTAGAAACAACGCGACCAAGGAAAGGCAGGGGAAGATGCAGGGCGTCAAGGACAAGGAACGGACTGCAGCCACGTCAGGGTCTGTAAGGCCCTCTGACTTACTGACAGTGTTGATCTCCAGGGCCCGGAAGATGAGGAAATCCGACTGCTGCTTCCGCAGCTCACTCTTGAGTGTCCGCGCAACGTCATACCCTTTGAAGACCTGGTGGGGAGGCTGATTCCGCACATAGAACACCATCTTGGTGCTGCAATTAAGGGGAAAGTCAGGGATGAAGGGAACGTGAACAGAGAGGCGGCGGACTAGAATTACAACTCCAGGGCAAAGGAAGAGGGAGCGTGGACAAAAGGGGAGAGTGTGACACGACAAATCTTCAGTGACCTTTGGAGCATTCCTTGTAGCTCTCCCCCACCCCCATTCCCTTCTCTTCATTTGTGCCTATTTTTTTTTTTGCAAATTAATCCAAGTACTTTGATAAGTGAGATCTGGAAAGCAAAGTAATTCCGTGTGCCTGCACATCTGCTCTGCTTTGCACATTATTTATGTGTAGTGCAGACATCAGACTTTTTTTCCGGCACACAAGACGCACAGCAATGCTTGCAAGGGCAATACGCAGAAGCTCTCCTCTGGCTTTTTAAACCAGAAAACCAAACAAGCAGCCACAGGAACAAGCTTTGCAAAACTCCGCCCTGCCCACCACCTGGCAGGGATGAAACTATGCTCTTAAAAAGAGAGAGAAGCATTGCAAAGAAAAACCGAGCTGTGGCCACGTTCCATTTGCTTAATGCTTTCTTTACTGCAGCCAAATATATATTGAACATTAACAAGCCTCTTCCTCTCCCACTTGGAGGAAGGACAGTAAGTGGCTGGCGGTGTGGGGCGGGGGGAAGACAGCGAGAACGGAGAGCACCAAGTGCCTCCGTTTCTCGGCTCAAGTTGTTAATATGAAAACATTCATCAAGGTCAGTGAAAACCCACCACTTTTCCTCCTCAACCAGAAGGCAGAGTTTGGCAAACTTGGCAGGAGGGATGGAGGCCCAGATTTCTGAACAGCTTGGCTAGCACAACATATGCGTTGGGTTGGCGGTGGCGGGAGAGCTCCCATCTCCAGCTCAGTCTACAGCTTTATTTCTGAAACATGAATTGTTTCTTCCCCCCCAGTGCAGGCCCACGTTACCCATGGAGGTTCTGTTCCACGAACCCTTGCAGATACGGAAAAACATGGATGTTTAAATCACAGTGTCCCCCACTCCACACCCAAGCCTGACTAGAGGCGGGCTCTTGTCTGGTTGAGGGGGTCCAGGTGCCCCCCCCAAGATTGGGTTCAGCACCCCTGGATGCTGAACCACCAGATAGTGGGGGCCTGCTGTCCTTTTGCCCCACAAAGGCCCAGCTCAAGTGAAACTAACCACCCAATTTTGAAAACCTCCGAGTGCATTCCAGATTCCCCCCCACCCTGGTTCTTCTTCCCCTTTTCCAGCTTCCACCCAGCCACTTCCGAAGAACAGGCTGCGCATGGAGCAGAAGGTCCTCTTCCACTCTCCTAGTTTGTGGACACTGGTGGTGGAGGCCCAGTCTTGTCCCAAGCGCTCTCCTTCCATAAGAAAGCCTGGAACTGGAGCTGGTGGAGAACATGGACTGACACCACCTGCAACTTCTCCTCACTTGCTCTCCTGCCAGTTTGCAGCCTCCCCCAGTCCACTGCTCAAAGCAGCCACTTTGCCCGGCCCCGCTACGCAGACCTGATCCTCACCAGAGTTTTAGTGCGGTTCCGAAGCCTGATAAATGGAGGTTCTTTAAATGAGGGTTCACCAAACTCACCCAAATAGTTCACCCTGTCAACAGTCCAAGTACCCTGCACAGCACATGTCAAAGGGGAGATTTGTTCTGTTATCAGTTTCCCATCTCTACTTCCAAAATCAGAACCTGACAATTCATGCCTTCTGGGGCACAACTCAGCAGAGTCCAAGCCATGTGAAGGGCTAAAGTTTCCCTCCACTGCCTCCTACCTCTGCTCGGTGAAAGGCTGAATCTTCTGCACAGTGATGTCTGAATCCAGGACCCCCAGCAGAACACCTATCTGACGGATGAACATGCCCTTCTGCCGTTCTGTCAGCAGGCTGACGTTCACATCTAGGATCATCTCCACGAGGTTGTTCTTCCTTGGATCTGGAAAGAACAGAGAGTCAGGAGTTGGGTTGTGGGAAACAAAAGGACATCCCTACCCTGCCCCTTATTTCTCAATTTGGAAATTTAGTCTGCTCCATTCCGAGGGCTGAGGGCAGGCGCGTACCTGGGCGCAATCGCACCCAGGGGCACGCAACGTCATGACGTCACTACGTTGTGACGTCATGACGTTGCTGGGAAGAATCGCGCGCGCGCAGTTCCACCCGGCAAGCGGGAATCAGGCGAGGGGGGGGGACGCAGCTTTCCCTCGCCTGATTCTCCGCCCGTCAGAAACCCGCGCGCCCCTTGCCGGCGGGAAACGTCGGCAAGGGGTGCGTGCAGGCACAGTTCCTCCCAGCAAGCGGGGAATCAGGCGGGGGAAAGACGCAGCTTCCCCCCTCCCCGATTCTCCGCTCCTTGGGAGGAACCCCGCGCGCCCCTTGCCGGCGGGAAACGTCAGCAAGGGGTGCGTGCAGGCACAGTTCCTCCCGGCAAGCGGGGAATCAGGCGGGGGAAAGACGCAGCTTTCCCCAGCCTGATTCGCCGCCTGTCGGGAGGAACCCCGCACGCCCCTTGCCGGCGGGAAACGTCGGCAAGGGGCGCACAAAGTTCCTCCTGGCGGGCAGGGAATCAGAGGCGGGGGAAAGGCGAAGCTTTCCCTCGCCTCTGATTTGCAGAGCCGGGGGGGGGGTGCGCCGCAGCTTGCCGTTGCCGTCTTTTCCTCGCTGCCGCTGGCCTTAAAGTGCCAACGGCAGCCAGGAGAAGCCGGCAAGCTGCGGTGCGAGGCGTGCCTTGGGCATTGTGAGGGGGGCTAAGGGCCATGGGTGCCCCCAGGCACATGGCGCCCCAGGGCTCTTGCCCCCCCCTTGCCATACCCTAGCTACGCCTCTGGCTGAGGGCGGTGTTGCAAGTGCACAGAGAACACACAAAAAAGAAAAAGTGAGGCTGCTGCACATCCCCGAGCATCCACCTTGGCTCAGCCAAGATAGCTGGGTGGGGCAGGGCATGCCAAAACCAAAGGCACCCTCGGTCTTTGAAAAACCTCTAGCTACGGAGCATCGCTTCTGGTTGCTAAAATCCATGAACACACACTACACATTTTATTACGGAACTTTGTATGCTGCAGTGGGTGTTTGTTTCCACACGGGAAAAGCAGGATATACTGTACATTTTTCAAATAAGCCGATACAGAAATAAGAAGCAGTCAGCGCTTCTGCGACAAGAACTCACCAGGTTTCACTTCCACTGTAGCTCGGTCTGCGTTTGTCTCCCCTTTGGCATCCGTCACTTTCAGATTAAATGTGTACGTTCCCTCAACCAGGTTGAAGAGGAAAAGAACTGGATGGTGGTCTGAATTATTCAACACCTCCTGCATTTAACAACAAAATATGATGCAACTTTCACCTCTATGCATTACAATTCAGGGACCAGGACAGGTTTGGGTTACCCCAATTATAGCCACATCTCCAGTGTTGCAATTCCTGGAAGCACTTCTCACCCACCAGCTTCCAGACTCCACAAAACAGAAGAGAGTTGGAAGCAGGCTAAGCTTCTCTTCTTCTGGCCAGAAGTCTAGAGGCAGAGCTCTAGGAACGTTAGAGAATCCCTCTCTTTCTGGGTGCCCTATTACAACAGGGAACTCTGAAGGAACGGCTGGCTTTCAGAGAACAACTACAATCACCCCTCTCAGCCTCAACTTTAGAATGAATAGCACAATTCAACTTCTGATGTTGTAGAATCTGAATAGCCTTCACACAACAGGTAGATTGATTTTTTTAAAAAATAGTGTAGAGTACTGGAAAGTGAGAGCAATCACCTCTGAGGGGGCTCTTAATACCATTGCCAATTATGATGAGTGGGAGAAATAACCCACTTTGGATGCCCTCTTCCATCAGCAGAAAAATCAGAGAAGTTTCAGAGGACAAGGAGCAAGAGAGGGACAGCTCTACAGATCATGTTCAGAACAGATCAGGTGAGTATTTCAGAGGAAAAGCTCCCTTCACACCAAATGCTTGTGTTTGCTCAACAGGCGCGGAGGAAATCCTCTCTGGAATTTAGCTCCTGTTACAGGGCTCCAAAGAGCTCCCTGTGTAACTGGTTCTGGAAAGACTTTGTTAGGAGAAGGCAGTGAGGGCAGACAGGACACATTTCAGTGCACTGGGCCGTCTTCGGTAGTGCCTGAGCTGTACTGAACTCCTAATGGATCACCTTCAGGCAAAGAATGAAAAACAGGGCCGAAACCAGTTTGCCAGCATTCACATTACTCACCCCAGCTGCAGGGCTGCTCTCATCCCGAGTCCACAAGAAAGTGACAATCCCTTTGTCGTCTGTGGATCTGGACCCATCAAGCTCAGCCGTGTTTGTCGGAAGGGTGACGACAACGACGTTCTTGGCAATCTTTGCAACAGGCGCTTTGTTCATCTCTGAGCAAAAAGGAGGACATGGTCAGGAGGAAAAGATTTTCAGGAATAAGGCGGCACAGAATAGACTTTCTGGCCACACTGGGGATCCCCATTAGCTTCAAAACCTGGTTCAGTCACAGTCTTCACAGAATGCATGTCTACCAGAGATCTAATGCACTGTTTCAAAGAGTTGCAGGCTAAATTTTCTTTTTCCCCTGAAGGAGGAGTTTCCACAGGAGAAAGCAAACTTGAGGATACAACCCAGAAACTGGTTTGTAACATTTGTACAACTTTGTAACATTTCACTTCATAACAAGTTATTCACTTTGTAACAATCAATTTATTAATGAATGTATCACTAGAGGTGAGAGAAAACGGTGATAACGAAATAAAACACCTAACACTGCTTTCTGCAGTTCTCATTTTTGTAAAAACAAACAAACCCAAAAGTTTGCAGAAAAACAAAACCGTTTTATTTGGTTTTTATTTGTTCTGTAATGGAGGGATGCACGGCTAATTACTGGATCTGCATCAGACGCAGATGTAGCTGCATCTGCTGACACTAAGCTACCCATAGTAGACTTTTGAAGCGATTATAATTACGTAAATTTTGAAAACACCACATCCTTCCACTTTCTGCACTTCTACCTTTTGAAAACACCAAAATCATGAAAAAGTAGCTGTTCAGCTTCCTCCCACCTCTATGTATCACATCATTAATTTATGTCAATCAATTTATTACATTAAGACAACGTAAACCTGGGTGATCCAGATCTAGCAAAAGGCCTGCTTGATGTGAAGCTCATTGAGTGGCCTTCAGCAAATCACTCCTCTCTCTTGGCCCATTCTAGTCATGCGCAAGGCCACCCGCTTCTCATCCTTCTGCAAGTATAGCGGGTGGTTGAACAATGTGCAGTGAGTTGAGCTTCCTTACGGCTGGGAAAAGAAGAGCACGCGGGCATGATGGCGCCCAAGCACCACTCTTGGCTGGGGACCGTTGCCTGGGCTGAGGAGTTAATAGCAAAATTGGCCCAGCACACCATAGAGCAGCGGTTCTCCAACTCTGTCCTGCCGAAACCCACCTCGTCGTCTGTGCTGGGTAGTGACCTGATGCCAGCTGTTGTGTTGCAGAGCATGACTGGGAGCCCCTGGAAGTTGCAGATGGTTTGCGCTGGGCCTGTGACCCCACTTCATCGACCTCCGTGGACCCCAGAATGCCTTGCGGAGGCAAACCAGAAGCGGCCTCCAGTAGCTCCCAGTAACACCTTGCAGCGAAACAGCAAGCCTTGGGTTGCAAACCCAACACATGTCGGGCCACAACCCACAGTTTGAGAAACTCTGCCTAACAGGCTGGTTAGCAGATGACCAATGGAAGAGTTGGAGACCAGGGTACCAAAAAGCTTTTGTCACCCACCTTCTCGGACAATGACAGTCACCAAACTCTGGCTCTGCAAATTCCTCTCGTCCTTGACAGTCAACGTGAATTTGTACGTTCCGACCTCGAGCCCAGTGACCGTGGCGATGCTGCTGTTGGCGTTCTCCAGTTTCACACCGTCTGGCCCCCTAGCCCAAGATCAAAGAGTAAGGAAATGATTAGCTTGCGCCTCACAGGCACTGCTGCAGACCAAAGGGGAAGTGGAGAACTGTCCTCTAATTCAGCAAGGGGCTGGGCCCTCCGGTGCACCATGGCAGAGGCAGCTTGAGCTGCCAGCCCAAAAGCTGCCCTGGGCAAAAGGGGAAGAAGCATCAGCTGCCTCTTGCATCGCATTTCCTTTTCATGGAAGGAAAATCCTGCATTTGAGGACATGAAACAATGAGAAGAGACGCTTGCCCATGGAATATGAGTGGGGAACAATTTCTTGAAGCTAAATTACTAGCTCTTGACTTATCCTTGGAGTCGTTAGCAGATACTGAATTATCTAGAGCCCATTCTTTAATTAAAACAAAACTTTTTCAATCTGAATTTGATCAGCTCAGCTCTTCCCTTAACCCTACTTGTTCCCCAAGTTTCTTTGGCCTGTCCCCTTCTTTAGGTCGGCCTAACAACTACTTTAGCTCACTAATCAACCCTTGCATGAGAAGGGCGTTCATGCTTGCTCGTCCTAACATCTTTCCGTTGGCTATGCATTTCGGCCGCTTCTCCAAACTCCCATCTGACAAAAGACTATGTCTTTTTTGTCACCTTACCCCAGACTCATTGGAACACATAATCCTTAGATGCCCAGCTCACCAACTTTTCCGTCAACTGCTCCTAGATCCTTGGCTATCCTCTCTTTCTAGTTCTTTCTCTAACCCCCTCCCTATCCTTCTTAGTGATCGCTGCCCCCCCGATCACAAACTCTATTGCTAATTTTCTAGCTACGATTATGAAATTAACCCTCTCCTTATGATCTCTTGTATCCCTGGTTGCTGTGTTATTTTTTGTATTGTTTCCTTTCCTTTGTATGCAGAGGCGTTTCTACAGGGATGGCAAAGCTCTAAGTGTTGCAAGGGGCCTTACCCTGTCATGTAAATCCCTCCTCTCCCTTGCTGCTGTAGCCAGTAAGCAATGTAATGCCAAGATGTTGCTGTTCCCTGTGAGGATTGGCTAGAACGGTGCAGGAGAGGAGTGATTTCCACTGCAAGGTGAGGCTCCTTGCAAGACTTAGAGCTCTGCCATCCCTGTAGAAACGCCACTGTTTGTATGCCAATAAAGGTTATGACTATGAGTGGGGAACATGAGGTGTAACCAAGCAACATTGGCAGGGGGGCGGGGAATTGTTCCTGAGCTTTAGGCCAGGACTGAGGAGGTGCAAAAGGAAGGCTGCCCCTTTGGAGGTCTCCCTGGTAAGCCCAGAGCATCTGAATTCTGTTGTTTTAGGGAGCTGCAGGCTTTGTTCAGTGGGTTGCCCTGGCCTTACAGAGAAGTCTTTTGTCACGTGTATAACGTGTAGCTTGGGTTGGGGGCGGGCGCTCTTTGCTTTCCGCTGCCCGTTGAGGGATACGCACCGTGTCTTCTCCCACAGGTAAGAAGCGATCTTCTGGTCATCGGAGCTCTTGCTTCCATCCAGAGTGGTGCTGTCCACCGGGAGAGTCAGCTCCTTGTCTGGACCAGCATCTGCCTTGGGAGGCTTGTTGTTTTCTGGGCAGGAAGTCAAAGTGAGATGAGAGGGAGAAAGTCCGGAATCAGCCTGCTTACACAGAAGGACGCAACTGAGGGCAGCTCACACACCGAGACTGATGGTGCCTCGCGCCGAGTCAGACCACTCATCTTTCTAGCCCAGATCCCTTTCCTGCAGCCAGCAGCGGCAGCTCTTGAAGGGGTCAGGCCTTTCCCACTCTCTGCCACCTGAGCTCTGTACAGACAGGATGCTCTCTACGCCCAAGCCAGGGACCCCATGTCGACAGCCCGGGGAATAGAAGCAACTTCACACCTGCCAACTGGGTAAAGAGGCACCTTTGAAAAGTGGGGGCTCTCATACAGTTAGCCAGGGAAAAGCAGGGAGTCATCCTGTTGCTATGGGAGCTGATTTCAGAACTTTTTGTTGTGTGGAAGTGTCATTACAGTGGGTCCTCCTTATCTGTAGGCTTTGTGCCTGCAGATTTCAGCAACTGTGGATGCTGAGTCAGTAGTTGGAGGGCTTCAGAGGACCCAGCATCCAGGGGGCCACACACAACCTCCAGGGGGCCTAGCGGAGCCCACAGGCAAGTCCCGGGGGCGCTGCAATATGAGCCCTCCTTGCAGATTTAATTATCCGCAGAATTTTGTATCCGCAGGTGGTCCTGGAACACAGCCTCCCATGGATACTGTATAAATAATAAATATAATAATGCTTTCCATCCTACTCCTAATCTTTCCTACATCTTTTCCTTCCATCTTACAGTCTAGTCTTTCACGCATGGTTAAAAGATTTGGGTGCAGATCTAAGGATTGCGTGCTCTCTTCAGCTACCGTTGAGAATTCTAGTTTAGAAAACCTAGAGAATTTAGGTTTAGAGAATTTCTAGAATAGAAAACCTGACTGAGACTTAACGGCAGGAAAGGCAGGAGTGGAGGGAGGGCTTCAGAAGGGGAACACAGGAAATGGCCCAATGCTGAATACATGCCATACCAATTATCCCATTGGAAGCACTGCTGCCTACACTGACTGATTGCAGCTCTCACTGACAGGCTTTCAGGAAGGGTTTTTTCCCCCCCCAGTCCTACCTGGAGATGCTGTAAGAAACTGAACCCAGCGTTTCTGCTGGGCAGAGTTAAGCAGGCAGTTACCCCTCTAAGTTGAACTCAAAGGGACCGAAAGTGCGCATCCTTGTCTGGATCACGTTCTACTGATTCCATGTTACTCACTGAGACCGGCTACAAGGGCATGCTGGATCGTTGCCAAGAAGCCCAACATCCTCTCTTGGGACAAGACACAGACTTAGAGATGTTCATGGATGCGCAAGTGAAATTCAACTGCTCTCCAACCTTCCTCCAACCACTGTCTCTCCACCCTCCCTTGGCTCTTAAATATGAGCTCTGCCGAGGGGGGTTGGTGGGATTTGAGAAGTCCTTTGCTTCCTCACACAAAACCCCAAAGCTTACCAGGCTGCACAATCACGGTGACGTTCGCTGTGGACTGGTGGCCAGCAGAATCGGTCACTGTCAGCTGATAGGTATAGTCACCCTCACGCATTGCAGACAGCTGCAGGGTTGAGGTCCTCACTCCCTTTGAAACCACACATGCAGACAATTTAAGCCTCCATTTTACCAGGAGTGGGGGAAGAGAGAGAAAGGGGCACTTTAAAGAGAAACAAGTTCCATACAATATTCTCAAGACTCTATACTTCCTGGTTTGATATCCTGAACATAAGAACATAAGAAGAGCCCTGCTGGATCAGGCCAAAGGCCCATCTAGTCTGGCTTCCTGTATCTCACAGCGGCCCACCAGGTGCCCCAGGGAGGCATGAGACAACAAGATGCTTGCATCCTGTTGCCACTCCCTTGCACCCGGTACTCTCAAGTAGCCTACTACTAATGTAAGGAGGCTACAACCCATCATTGCCTATAGCCCATGATGGACTTTTCTTCCAGAAATCTGTCCAATCCCCTCTTAAAGGCATCAAGACCAGATGCCATCACCACCTCCTGTGGCAAAGAGTTCCATCCTGGTGTCAAGAAGGCTAACAGTTTCACCTGATCCCAGGCAGAACCAGAAGCGTTTATTCTATCTATCTCCCACCTTCCATGCGGGAATTCATGGTGGCATGCAGCCAGTTCCCAGTCTCCCATCCAGGTACTGACCAGGTTAGAACCTACTTAGCTTCAGAAAGGCATCATGCATCTTCAGACATTTCCTATGACCAGCCATTATCCATTTAGATGCCCAGGACACTCTTATCTGCATGATGCACTGTTTTAAAATTACCTGCCTCGATTTCTTTTAGAAAGGTGGGATGCAAATTTTTAATATAAAAACAAATATTGAGAATAAAACAGCCAATATTATGACATTGTACAAATCGATGGTAAGGCCACATCTGGAATATTGTGTACAGTTCTGGTCGCCGCACCTCAAAAAAGACATAGTGGAGATGGAAAAGGTGCAGAAGAGAGCAACGAAAATGATTACGGGGCTGGGGCACCTCCCTTATGAAGAAAGACTGCAGCGTTTGGGGCTCTTCAGCCTAGAAAAAAGGCACTTGAGGGGGGACATGATTGAGACATACAAAATTATGCACGGAAGGGATAGAGGGATGTTCTTTTCCCTCTCTCAAAACAGCAGAACCAGGGGGCATCCGCTAAAGCTGAGGGTTGGGAGGGTTAAAATAGATAAAAGGAAGTACTTTTTTACCCAGCGGGTAGTTAATCTGTGGAACTCTTTGCCACAGGAGGTGGTGATGGCATCTGACCTAGATGCCTTTAAGAGGGGATTGGACGGATTTCTGGAAGAAAAGTCTATCATGGGCTATAGGCCATGATGGATTGTGCAACCTCCTTACATTAGTAGTAGGCTATATCAGAGTACTGGGTGCAAGGAAGTGGCAACAGGATGCAAGCATCTTGTTGTCTTGTGCCTCCCTGGGGCACCTGGTGGGCTGCTGTGAGATACAGGAAGCCAGACTAGATGGGCCTTTGGCCTGAACCAGCAGGACTCTCCTTATGCTCTTATGTAAATCTGAAATATATTTATCTTGCTTATTTTAAAACTATAGGACACATGTAGAGGAAGGACGAGCCCTAAGACAGGAATATTAGGGAGATAATTGGGTAAGAGATGAGAAATAGACAGGAGAGTGAGGATGTGACAGGGAAGAAGCCAGTGAGATAAATGCCCCCAAAATGATTAGAGAAATGGGGAGGGGGGAAACGATAAGCCTCAAACTGGTGCCAAGATCGTAGCTTATTATGACAGAATAACAATTATAAGAACTCAATACACTTTGTGAGATTCACAATATTCCTTGATACCGAGAGAGAGAGAGAGAGAGAGAGAGAGAGAGAGAGAGAGAGAGAGAGGTAATAGTTTTAAGAGAGTTTAAAGTGGCACTAGAGAAGCTTTGTGATACATACATACATACACGCATGCATGCATGCAAACATCACGCATACATCCATCCATCCCCACCTTTTGTCCCACTGTCACTTCTGGCTGAACTGGTCTGGCCTACCAGAGGTGGCAGCTGGATGCGTACATCTATTGCACAAAGCACCGTCTACTCTCTGAATTAAAAAAGGAACTGCTTCCCTTTGGCCTTTGAACTTTCTCAGCCCTCTCTCTCTTTCCAGCACATATTCTCTCCAAACAGAGACTCCTCGGGTGTCCCGTGGGATGTTGCCATTTCCTAGCCTTGGTTCCATAGCTGCTACTGAGGAGGAAGGCTTTTCACTTCCCAGATCCCAGGTCTGTTCTGACGCTGCAAAGGTGACAAAAGCATCCCCTGGAAGCTTCAAGGGAAGCTAATCAAATTGCAATGTGAACCTTAGTAAGAGATATGCCTTGATCCGATAAAGCCCAAATGATGAGAATGCAGGCAGCAGTATGGTGGTTGATCTCTCCTGGGGTCAAAGGACACAGCTTTTAACACAACCCTTGACCTTGCACGCCTGTTGTTGTTTTAATATGTTTTACTTATTGGGGTTACATTGTAAATGCCTTGGGCATTTGCTTCAGCATGGGAAAGGCAGTACAGGGCATAAATTCTTCAAATAAATAAATAAATAAATAAATAAATAAATAAATAAATGTTCTAACAGGCAGCCATGCCCCACCCCTAATCTGGGCTGAGACTACAGAGTGGGAGAAGCGGGGGCATTAATCCTTTGGCCCCCACCACAGTGTCCATCCAGACTGTAAACCCACATGCACCATGGCTCCTATTTAGAAGACAAAAACGAGACACGCAGGGCCACAGCACATGTTAAAAGCAAAATGTAGCTTGGCACAAAATAGGGTTTTGCGGGGCAGGTACCCACAACCCCACAAGGGCCCCATGGGGGGATCCGCACAGCCGTTGTGTTAACTTGTGGCAGCTTAGAACTCTAGCTGAACAATACAGCAGCAATGTGACATCATACAACACCACCTTGGAATTTCATCTGGTTAGGGACCAGAGCATGGAGGAAAGTCAAAAATGGATGAATGTCAAAGCAGAGCCCTAATTAGCTTGCAGATTTATTTTGGCCAGCAAAAAATGTAAACAACTTTATAACACATGCAAATGCATGCAGGACCTAAGCATGGCAGCACTTTAACTGCCCTCACTGTGAGCACCACCCAGCAAGCCAAGGGGCTGGGCTGAAACCAGGGGCACAGCACACCCGCGCACCAGGTTCAGTGCACTGGGATCTGGCATTGGCTCTGAGCACTACTTTTGCTCCTCTTATTTCTCAGAATTGATGCCAAGAGAGCCAAGGATGGAAGAATGAAAAGCACTGACTGTGTGTCAGGAATTTTTCAAAATGCAGGAGAAAAAAATCAAAGCTGAAAACCTTGGTTAGGGATGGAGATTCCTCACAAGAGGCAGAGGTGGGCTGGAAGGGTTCCGTGGGCAAGCCGCACAGCACTTAACAGGTGACAGAAATAAAGATCACGAGGCCAAATACGTACAGTACATGCTTAGCTGGCCTACCAAATCAGCCACCATACCTTTCCAGAAGGGACGTGCCCTAAAGACATTACTGGGTGACATGACACGAAAGCATAAATTCGCATTTTTAAAGTCTTAATTGGGTAAGGATACACTGAATGCCATTAGGACAAAGATGTTTACTGAGATAAGAATACATTTTCTTTAAGTGAACCTGATCTTTTTAAGTGTCTAAGGAAATGCCTATAGAGATAACTTGGCTCCACTCATACTGGGTGCAACTGGGATGACCACCTGAAGCTCTTACCTGCATCTCCACGACCTTCCCTTTGCTGTTGGGGCTGAGGGACCACTCGTAGCTGACGATGCCGTGGTCGTCGGTGCTCTGGTTCCCGTAGAGAGTGATGGAGTTCTGGGGCAGGGTAATCACCTGGTTAGGGCCTGCAATCGCCACAGGTGGGTAATCCACAGCTTTGTTCACAGTCAGGCTGGCAGTGGTGGAACTGCTGGCACCATCAGAGTCCACCACAGTGAGGCTAAAGAAAGAGAGCATGAGGGAATTTAAAGGCCAGGACTAAGGGGGAAGAGTTCAAGAGTGTGTCGATTGGGTCTCCACTGAGAGGGCAGAGAATGAACTGGCAAGTGGAGGGCCTGGAAGTCTTCTTCATCCCCCTAAGCGAGGAGGAAAATAATGGATTTCTCTGTTGAGAAATAAACAAGGGGACAACAAAGAAGAATACATGGAGGAGAAGATGCATACAAGTATCCAGAGCATGAACATATAACATACTGATAAAGCTGTTGTCAAACCCATGTGTGTTTAAAAGCAAAACAGACAGGAGTGTCCAATGCATGGTCAGATTCAGTCCATTCAAAGTTCTGCTGAAAACAGATTCAAGGGCTCAGTTCAAAATTAACAGGGAACCATATTCTCCCATGACCTGAGTGAACCTTGGAAAGCCACAGGCTGATCTACTTCCCTCACTCTCCTTCGTATGTCAATGGAAGAAATCATCTTAAACCTTCCACAATTCCGTGTGCCATCAGAGCTAAGGAAACCATGGTTAGCTTTAAGGTATCTGCTCAAACAAACCAACATCAATTGCTGGCTTGTGAACAAGTCAAATTAACTACAAGCCTGAGTTGGACGATACATGGAACTGAGGTTGGTTTAAAATTGAAAGCTGAAACTTCTGAACTCCTCCGCTGGCATGAGAAGGGGGAGGAAAAATGCATTCGCCTACAGGGCTCCTCCAGGGTTGGATCACACAGTAGGAAATTATGGCTTTGAAAGAACAGAAATCTATTGAAGAAGAGATTCTTCCACAGTCATTCTAGCTGCGTCAAAAAACTGATTTTGTATTTAAGAACAGCGTGAATTTTTCCTAAATCTACCATTTTTTGTGCATATCCTCTATGCCCCACCTCCCTAGTTCACACTTGTAGATACCTGGTTTGTCTTATGCTATATTCAAAGTAAATATGAGCTAAGTGAAAAATCTGGGGAAATCGATGGTCTGCCTGGTTCACACATGCAGAGTTCTTTTGAATTCCTTACACTGAATGCCTGGCAGTTGGAGATGTCAACTGTCTCAACTAAAAAACAATGCTCCTCATCCCTTGTAAGTAAGAGAGGGCTGGTCCACACATGCATGCTAATCATTTAATAGCTGCAACATCAATGGCAACTATGTGAATGGGCTACCAAATCAAGTTCTATCAGTGGTGTTTCTGAGATAGCCCACTCACACAGTCATCAACATGCAAGTGTGAAAGTTAGCCATCTTTGGACATGGCAAGAAAAGAGGAAGACTATTCCAGTCCAAAGGTCTACCTAGCTTAGCACTCTGTGGCCACCCAGATTCCTTGGTGGGTTCCCTATCCCTTATAGTCTCCAACATGATTCAATGATATGTTGTACTGTGAAGTTTACATGAGCCTCCTTGGACACCAAGTGGAGAGGCAGGATACAAATCTTTTAATAAAGGAAAACCATCTCGTAAGCCAGAGGTGTGTTCTGAGACTATGCGTCTTACCTGAATGTGTAATTTCCAGGTACCAAGTTGGTCAGTTTCAGAATAGCTGTGTCTGCGGAAACCTTCTCCTCCCGGAGAGGGCCTTTCAGTTCTTCCCAGTGGTAGCTGACAATTTTGTCATCGTCGGTACTTTCTGATTGAATGAAAACAGCCAATGAGGGATTTCCTCAAAGAACAGAACAAGGCCACATTCCCAGCAAGGACAGGTGAGGAAGTCAGGGAGGAGCTGAAGGACTATTTGAAAACTGGCTCAAATCTGCAGTACGGGCACCAACACGCTGACAAGCAACAAATGCTAATTTCATTTTTAAACTCAAACAATATCTAATGTGGTATGCAATACAAGGAAGTGCCAGAACCAAGGCTGTGGAAATAAAATTAAAACGGGCCACAGCGAAGGGGCAGAATCCATACTGTGCACTGACAAAACATGAGTTCCTCTCCAGGCACCTCCATGTAAAAGGATCTAATGCATAGCAGGCCTCGGAAAGATCATTCTCATCCTACAGGGCCCCTGCCCGACGAAGCAGGCAATTCTGAGCTCCACAGACCAATGGCCTGGCTCCATCCAAGGTAGCTTCACAGGTTCGCGAAGATACAGAGCATCAGGAATGTTCACCTGGTGTGCCACAGGAGTTTGGAGTTTCAGAGGCTGCTGTAAAGCTCTTCCAGGTTCTGGGGCTCTGTTCCTAGGACAGCTGTTTGTAGCAACCAATTGTCAGCGGGGCCAGTGGAGGAGGAGAGACAGACAGTTTTAATACAGACAGTTGTCCGTAGAAACAGAGCCCCAGAACTCAGAAGAGTCTCCTGGAAGCTGGACGTGATGTCACAAGATGCGAAGACCACAGAGGCTCGGGGCGCCATGAGAAGAACTTTGAAAATTCTGCAGTGGATGCTTTTACCTTGAAAAGGTACAATCTTAGCAATTCATTTATAGCTCACTACCTGCCATCTTTACCAAAGAGAAAACAAGCATCCAGCCCCTCTCCCTGAAGCCACAGTCATTTTAGCACTTGAAAAATAATATGGACAGAGTGCAGGACAGCATCTCTTGTAGACAGGCTGGACCTGCCTGCGGCACCTGCTTCAGGCAGTAGAATGGTAAAGGGCACCTACCTTCATACTTCCACTCACTTCCATTGTCCCTCCTTTTTTCTCCCTCTCTCTGGACTGGAAAAGGAAGAGAAGGCTAGAGTGGAAGAGGAAATGTGGATAAGAGAGAGGTGGGCTGGAGCGTCCCAAATGCTGCAGCCTACCACTCTCTCTCCTACACATTCTTCCTCTTTGTATCCTTCTTCCAGTCCAGGGAGTGGGAAGAAACAGAGGCTGGCTCATCATGCCCAGGTAAGGGGGGGGGGCAACTGACACTTTGCCTCTGGAACTGGTGTGCCAGTCTTGGACTGGTTTGGACTTGGTCCTGAAGATGGGCTTACATTTGAGCATGCATAAGACGATGCTGTTCAGAACATGCCAGGGGAAATTCAAAACCACAGTTTAAGCTTCTCTTGTCAAAGCAGCATAAAAATCATAGTCTCTTAACACACTGGCTTAATTAATGTTTGGCGTGAAGATGGGTGGCTAGCAATAGGAAGGCTGAGAAAGACCAAGGACTGATCAACAATGCAATGTCTAATTTGGTTTAAATTTTCTACTGATACAGCAGTCAGGTTCTTCTAGAACCTTTTGCTTAACCCTCGTACATGCAGACTACACTGGCTGCAGTAGCTACTTACGGCTGCCATCAATGACTGTAGAGGTGGTTGGCAGGGAAATCTCCAAGAACTGGGGTGAGACAATGGCCACAGGGGGGCCGATTCACTCGAGGCTCTGCAATAACAACAACAACAACAGGCCATTAATGACTGTTGACATCCTGGTCAGGCATAGCACCAATAGCTGAAAGGTTGAGCTATGAATCAGGGAGACGCTCATTCAAACACTCTCTCTCAAATTCACTAAGTCGCAAGTGGGCAAGCAAGTGCCTCTCGGCCTCAAACCACCACCAACCACACAATACGGGCCTAAAAGTTATTTACGTTTCTATTTATATCCCACCTTTGGTCTTGGGAGACCCCAAAGTTGCTAAGAAGTAAAAACAACAGGTAGTACATACATGTATAAAACACACGCACACACACACACGCACAACAAAAACATGGCCATAGGAACAGACAGTTCATCTAATAGCAGCAGCTAAAAAACTCGCCAGGCCACCTATGAACCCTCTGCACAGGCCTGGCAGAGCAAGTACCTCTTTAACACCCTCTTAAAAATTTGGAGGGTGGGGGCACTACAGGGGGGTGGCACTCCTAGGGCAGCGTGTGCATGGGGGGGTCATTACTACTAGCACAGCTTAGAGGATTGGTGCAAAGATCACCAAAAGACATTTGCTTGTGAAATGTGCTGAGCTGCCGGAAAGCAGGCATTTCAAGTATTGGCCTTGCACAGCAGTTTCCCAAAAAAGTCACTAGGTGCTGCTGCTGGGGCTTAACGTGTGCCAGGTTTCCTTAAGGCTCAAGTCCTGGAGCAATACAAGAAAAAGGCAGCAGCAGGGAGGTTGGTTGGGAGTGTGTGCAGCGGGTCCCTCTGAACTGCACCGAGGAAGCCCCTTGCACCCCAGCCACTTCCCCAGGGGTCAGAGGGAGATGCGGGTCCCGGCATTTCTCATTCCAGAAGTCTATTGGTGATTGGTACAGGCCACCCTCTCTCATTTCTTGGGAAAGCCCTCAGCAAATTCAACACGATGCATGGCTGGTGGAACTGCCAGCTGCCGTAACACCAGTGCCCCTCCTAGCTAGCTGTCTCACAGTACATGCTACACTATGCATTATCCAAGGTCATAGTATTGGTGAGATTATTGCACTTTCTCTGGGGAAAAAAGCAGGCATGAATTATGCCCCGAAGAATGTTGCGCGCACGGACAAAGTAGGACAAAGGTTTTGCAGTGTGCAACGGGGGTCTGATCATGCTGATCCTATGGAGGCCAGGAGCGCCACTCAGTGCATGCCTGTAATCCAGGTTCTTAGCACAGCATTTCTGGGAAGGCCAATGGATGGGTGGGGGAATAGCTATGTGATATCTACATATAAGGGATTCAGATTTGCTAGGTTTATTTAAAAACAAAAACCACGTTAACAGAGTCCAGTTGTTAGTTCCTCCTCCCCCCTCCACGCAATTAGCTGAAAGGTAGGGAGATGCACATTTTGCATGTAAGGTTTCCAACATCCTTTAATGGGAAATGTCAGCCAGCCAATCCCCCCTCCGCCCCCAAATCCTCCCAAGGAGATTTACATCCAGTCTCATGTCACGCTGAGGAAAGCTACTCTTGCAATGTAACGTAGCACAATTAATCTGACAGATGCTGGCAAACACAGCCGAGACGAGCTGAAAGCAAAGAACGGCAAGAGACGGTGTTAAATCGGGACGCATTTATCTATTATAGTGATTCTGGCTTCCCTCGGCTTTCAACCCAGACTAACTCTGTTTTAACCAGTGGCCTATTAGCCGCCTAGACCTGCTTTGGAGGTCTAAAAAAAATGCTAGAACATGAACAGCAAAGCTTCTGAGCAGGAGGCTGCTCCTTGCATGCCATGTTCTACTTCGATCACGATGTGCTACCATCTGTTCCATCGCATCAGGCGGTGCCATTTTTCCTCTGACAAGGCAGCTGCAACCCTCCCTCGCAACCCTTCATTTGTCTCCTCTCAAAGAGACAAACCACTGGGCAAAGCACACGGTGCAGCACAGGCTATAATTTTTTCCCCCCAGTGGTGGAAGGGGGCATGAAGCTGAACTGCTGCTCATCGTATGCGCACGCGCCCTGCTACGGGAGCTGTTCACCAGCCCATTTCACAAGGCTGCCTGGCCTCAGGGGGTCGTTTGGCGGGGGGCACTAGCATCCACCCACCCCACCTGCCTTCACTCTTTTTCCCACTTTCTGGATTCAAAATGGAGGTGGGGAAGAGAGCAGATAAGGAAGGAAGTGGGGAGGAGTAAAGGGGAGGGCTAGCCTTTTGCTGGATTAAAAAAAAGGAGTGGGACTTCAGCAGAAGAAGAGGAGAGAGCAGCACCTGGCCTGCTGCATCAAGCACTGGGAGATTTGGGGATAGCCCTGAGCACTTGCATTTTGAAAGGCTTCAAAACGCCAAGAAGCTGCAGAATCCAGAGACATAGCAGGGGTGGGACAAAAGAAATGAGTAGGCACCCAGAGAGAATGATGCTTCTATCACACACTCTTCAGCTCGCAATTCAAAATATTGACTGGCTGCAGCATTAGGAGAAGCCACCCACTCCTCCGCTCAGGCAGAACGAGGCAATGCTTAGAACATGGCACTTCGGAGAATTCGCAAAACAGCTGGCAGCCCTCCAAGCTTCTGCAGAGAGAGTCTGCTTTTCAAGACAAAGGCGCCCACAAATCGAAGGGATACGGTTGTGCCACTGAGCATACCTGGCTTCACTGTCACATTCACCATTCCTTCGCCGTGTGCATTATCGCCGTCCACTATGACCTTGAATTCATACAGGCCAACTGTCAGCTAGTGAAGAAAAACAGCAAAGATCACACACACACATAAGGTGAAAAATCAGATTGCCACAATGGTGTGGGCAACTCAAGGAGGCAACGTACAGTGCAATCGTATGCATGTACACGCAGAAGTATGTCCCATTGTGTTCCGTGTGGCTTACTCCCAGAAAAAGGTGCATAGGATTGCACTGTTAGTTCTGTGTGCATTAGGTTGCTCACAGGCTAAAACTGTGCTGGTTTGATTATTTGACTGTGGGTTGATTAATACATAATCTTGTAAAAACTGTTCTTGTGAGCTGCCTCAAATTATTCAAGTAGTGGGTAATATGTTTTAAATAATATCTGACAGCAATGTTTTGAGGGTTTCTGTTTTCCCATGTTTCAGGAATGCTCCTTCCCTTTAACCAAAACCAGGATTTTTATTTTTACTTTAACAGAAGCCTCCCCTTTCCCATATCCCAAATTTCTTTTGAAAGTTTGGTGTGTGTGTTTTTTTTAAACTTTGTAACAGGCAGGGGTGAGCTGTAAACCCCCAAAATGCAAGCACCTTGTGCCCACATCCTCAACGTGCTTAGGCAGTGCTTCGGATCCCACAGCGCAAATGATTTGTGGAAATGGTTTGTGCATATGATTTGTGGAATTCACAGCTACAAGATGCAGTTTAGATATATGATAGAAATTGGGAATTTTTTTTGTTAAAGTTAGAAATAGTTATCAGATCCTCCTTTTACTTTCTCACATCCTCACAGACACTTGAAGTCTTGTGCCCCTACAATCTTTCCAGACATGAGAGTGATTTGCGGGGGTGGGGGTGGGGAGTGGGGGCGCCCAAGTCATGAAGTCATTTGAACAGGAAGAGGCCGTCAGACTCCAGCAAATGCAGCCTAGATTCTACATTTCGGGCCAGCTGCTATTTCACCAGTTTCAGAAGCTGGTCAAATGAAGAAGATGCTTCTTTCTTGCTTCATCACTAAGTACTGAAGGGTTACAAAAGCAATTTAGGGTAGATTCCACTGATTTCTAGTTATATTATTCCTCTGTATTTAACAGTTATTGTTACTGAAGGCCCAATCTGCTCCTTATCAATGGAATATTTGAATTCAGCACCTTGCCTCCCTTACTTCCACTTTCACCAAATTTGGAGGGAGGGGCACTGCCCCACATGTATTTTGCATGCTGAACAGTACAAGCTCTATGACTGGAATCTATAGTTAAAAGCATCTAGATAGCACAGCTGGGAAAGAGGCAGTGAGTGTCCCAAGACACCCCTGCAAGTTTGTCATGCCTCACAGATTGGGGATCACTGCTGTATCCTGTTGCCACTCCCCTGCAGTCAGAGCAGGCATTACTAGGCGAGATGAACCAACAGCCCGACAGTTAAGCCAGCATCATCTACTTATGCAATTACTCTCTGCCACATTTACCTCCTCTAGCCAAGATCTTGCACAAGAAGACTGCCAGCCTACAGCTCAGAGAAAAGTTTCTCGACAGCAAGAGATTCACCTTGGATAACTTGAGGATCCGAGAGTGCTTGCCCTCCATCTCTCCGCTATAGTCGGTGGGATGTGTGATCAGCCTCCAGTCATATGAGTAGCTGACTCCTAAATGGGACATCAACATCAGAGGTTGGGAGGGCACCATCAAAAGGAACTGAAGGGAAGATCAAAGCAGCTCAGGAGGTTAAGCCTCGTCTTAAAGATTTAATTGCCTCTACCCAGGAGACTGCGCATGGCGACTTCCAGGTGCTGAGGCTGATTTGGCAAGCCAAAAATGATTCAGTGCTGAATTCAGCACACGGTGGCAGTGTACACATGATGCAGCTGGCTGATACAACCCAGACACACTTCTTCCTGCAGCTGTTGCGGTCATTTGAGAGATTGCCAAACTGGTGGAGGGTGCCTCTCTTACTTCAACCCCTCCCTCTTGCCAGCAGATGTTTAAACTGGCATGCCTCTCTTGCCATTAAAGTGGGATTTACAAGGCTTGCTGTCACATGCAGGCACAGTCCCAAGTCCTACCTGCAGGTGGTGGAGGCAAGACATAGGCATTCAGTTCCACCTCATTCTTTGGCAAAGTCACCTCAACGCTGTCTCCAGCAGACACGGCCAGTCTCTTAATAACTGTGAAGGAAAATCAAAGCAAGAAACAGAATGAAGTTGGGGATAATTCAACCTACATAATCACTTCCTACACCAGGATACCTGTGCAAAGAGTAACATGTGAATGGGTAGCATGTTTCTCAATTCACCTTCAAGAATTTAACATTCTAGGAATGCTGGACGGCATACTCTTGTTGAGAACTGCCTGCAGAAACCATCCCAGGTGTCAAAACTGGGCAATGAAGACCAGCCCTTAGATACGAAGATCGGGAAGGAAACTTTTATTTTTATTTATTTTTCATATTTTATATTACTCTTCCTCCAAGCAGCTCAGGGTGGTATACATAGTTCCGCCCCTCCTTTTGTCCTACAACAACCCTATGAGATAGGTGAGACTGAGAGATAGTGACTGCCCAAGGTCACCCAGGGAAGATTCATGGCCGAGCTGAGATTTGAACCTGGATCTTCCAGATGTAACTCCAATTCCTGATCCACTACACTATCCTGCTCTCAGACTATTATGTTTCCAATAGATAAAGATACACTCTTCAAGTACCATTTCAGCTTTCAACTTCCAGATGAATACAAAAAGACATAGAATTACCCAGAAATTAGAAGCTTTGCTATTGCCCCGACAGGTGAAACATTGCTCCTTGTGCCCTGTACTGAGCGGTCCATTCAGACAGGTGCAGGAGGGATGAGCTGAGTTCAACCAGATACATTTCAGGAGACAATCTTCACAAACAGGCAGAGACAAAGAGCCTCTGTTTATCCAAATGCAAGCTTAGCCCTTTGCAAACATACCAGGAATTCACAGTATTCTGAGTTTGAAATCAAAACCCATTTTGAGGACAAAGAAGGTATGCAAGCCCCATATAACTCCCCTTACTCTTTGTATTGTACCTTTGCATGCGGGACAGCCTCACTGAATTTGATTGTCATGCCCTTGTTAAAACTTAACACACACTATAGCTGCTCTGAGATCAGTCCTTCCTCATCCTCTCCCAGCAGCAATATACTATAATAAACATGGGACAAAAAGTGTGTAACATTCCCAAAAAGTAGGCATCCACCATCCACACAGAGGAGGAAAATACACTCTGGAGCAGGTGAATCACAGTGGCCAGGAGTGAGAACTGCAAGTTGGGAAGCCTCCACATCTCACCTCAACCACAAACTTGAAAGGTTGCACTGCGCAAGCCAGCACTCTCTCCGCCAGAACCCCACCCACGCCACCAATCTCCAAGAGGAAGATGATAATTCTGGCTTACCTTGCAGGGCTGTTGTGAGGGATTACTTATATTAGATAATGCGAAAGCCTCCAGAGACCTGAAAGGCGCTATATAAATACTGTAAGTCAGTGGTTCCCAAACGTTTTAGCACAGGGACCAACTTTTTCAAACTGACACATTATTGGTACCCACCTGTCTTTATGAGATTTTTTCAATTCTTAAAAACAAATGTCACCTTACCAGCTCACACCTGTTTTTATCCTTTCTTACTAGGGTGGTGGTGGTGTGGCACCTTCTGGAGCATGTGCTGAGCGCCACATTCACTGGATCAGGACCACTTGGTGGCCCTGCGCTTCGCTTCACCCTGCCTTCCATAGTAGCCAAGGCACCTTTGCTTACTCGTGAGTAAACATGCACAGGTGGCTCGGTTTCACTTGCCGTAGGGTTCAATACATTTGTCAGCTTGGTGGGGGACTTTATTCTTGAGTGTTTTTTTGGGGGGGCTGTGTTCATCAGATTCAGACCATTTTTGGTGGCCTTGCACGCCTCTTGGCCTGCTCTTCAAAATGGATGGAGGCAGGGTCGCCCACTCATGAGTAGACCGTCAGTTTCACTTTTAAATAGAGATCAACGCATTTTCTTTGTCAGCTATTAGTTTGTCTGTCAACCCACTGGTGAGCCCTGCTATAAATGATAATTAATGCTGCTTCGGGGGAGTTGCACCAAAGGTACCGCCAGCATTTTATTCAGCTATTTTGGATTTTCCATTGCAAATTGTCAAGGTAGACAATACAGTGCACACCAGGCCGGGGGCGGGGGGGGGGAGAGATCTGCACCATACAGGCATGTGTGGAAAAAATAAAACACTTGATTCAGGATACAGAAGCATCAGCAGTTGGTGTTGGCTGCCTGAGGAAGGAAGCAAGAAACCAGAATCCAGAAACCAAGGAAGCAGAAGGTCAGACAATTAAAAGCAGGTTTCATGCTAAATGAAGACAGGGGTTAAAGGTGGACCCTGGTTTGGGGAATGATGAACACAACAGCTGAACATTGCCCTTGGCTAAGACGGAGCCCTGGAGCTGCATCAAGGTACCTTTGCTCCGCTTAATCAGGGGACACGTAGCATGAAAGAGCGGCTAAGGCAAAGTACAACACCAGAACGATCTGCCTCCAGATCTAGGAAGACAGTGCCAAGAGACCGGCCTCGGCTCCCAAGCTGAGATTACAAGATTTGCTATTTTAAATAAGCACTGGAAGAAACGTTTTCTCAGTGCCCCGCTGGCAAGAGACGTGTCAGATTAAGGGCAGAGATGGCGCAACCCTGCCAAGCACATTTCAAAGGGGGCTTACGGGAGCTTCCCCGACAACGGTCACTCTTACCTGGTGTTGGGGCAGCAGTGCTGGGGAGCGTGGCAGGATTTTTCGGGGCTGTGGTAATGCTGTGGTTGGTGGGAATGACCGTTGGCATGGAGGTCACCTGCTGCCCCGGCAGGCTGCTAGAGGTTGGAACGGCCTCCTCCAAGGGCTGATTGGAAGAGCTGTTGGATGGCTTGGCTTTCTCGGATTTCCCAGTGGCTGTCAAGCCCAGCACAAGAGGACTGGAGAACGTAGCAGCCAGGAAGGGGCTGGATGTGGAGGCCTAGTATAGTAAGAATGAGAGAATTCACTGACCACATCTGAGCAGGAACGGAAAGCTTTGCGCTTATAGCTGGACAGTTTATGAGGGCTCCCCCTCACGCTTCAAAAACTGCAATCCAAAAACCAGCAAGAATTTCACATCATTCACAGTACAACAAACGTCTCCACTATGTGGAAAAAAGTGTTTGGGGGGCTGCAGGGACTATAGGAGAACTGAGTGTATTTGAGCATTTCCCCTTTGGGGGAAAAACATTCGCTGGGTGCAAAAACCTAAGCTGTCCAGGAAAGGTTAAACTAGTATATTTTTATTCTGGTTGATTGGGTGCTCTTTGAGTACAAAGGCGGGATTAACAAGGCAGAGTGAGAATGGAGAGAGATTTTAAATTAAGTATATTAATTCCCATATTTATTGAGAGAGAGCGAGAGCGAGAGCGAGAGAGAGAGAGAGAGAGAGAGAGAGAGAGAGAAGGCGTGCATGATTTATTTATTTATTTATTTAAATAAAATCTCCAATAAATATGGGATTTTGCTGGCATCCACAGGTTGAGGCTACAACTGTGGATTTTCCATGGATGTCCCCTGGGCCTGTTTTAAGGCAGACTTGACCCAACCTGAACCCTCTGAAGGCAACTGGAGCTGCATTTTTTGCATCTATGAGGCACTCTGAAGCCTACAGAGGCTGTGGGCGGATGCGCGTGGCCTCTGTGGGCTTCAGAAAGCCCTATGGACGCAACCAAAGTACTGCTCCATTCACCTTTGGAGGGTTTAAGGATCTGTTTATCTGCAGTTTTCAGTATCTGCGAGGGGTGCAAGAACTTTACAGGTACCCACCTGTACTTACGAACAAATCAGCATAGATTGTACAGATTTTTTATGATGCCGGTTTCTATCGTATTATAAGCTGCCCGCTGTCTTTAATCGGAGAAAAGTGGGCTAATTTCATAAATAGCAGTTCAAGAGGAAGGCGCGCATCCTGCACACCAACAAGACTTTTGGCCTCAAGGTTGAGCAGTGGCTTTATGCTGGTTTTTAAAAAAACTGTTTCTCCACTCTGTTCTGATGCTGCTGTATTTGTTAACTGTCCACATTGTTTCAACTACCTAAGCTTGTTATAAGCTAGAATAGCTTGCACTGAGAGGTTTTTAATGGAAGTTCAAATAACCCATTCATTAAATAAATAATCAAGCGGTAGGTCCCTCACCAAAGGCTGCTGAAAAAACTTCACAGTCAGGGAATACGAGGACAGGTACTGTTATGGGACTGAGAATTGGTTTGGGACCAGGAAACAAAGAGTGGGGATTAATGGGCAATTTTTACAGTGGAGAGAGGTGAAGAGCGGTGTGCCCCAGGAATCTGTCCTGGGACCAGTGCTTTTTAACTTATTCATAAATGAACTGGAGACAGGCATAAGCAGTGAGGTGGCCAAATTTGCAGATGACATAAACTTTTGCGGGTGGTGAAAATTAGAAGGGACTGTGAAGAGCTCCAGAAGGATCTCTCGAAACTGGGAGAATGGCCTGTAAAATGGCAGATGTGTTTCAATGTAAATAAGTGCAAAGTAATGCATACTGGGGCAAAAAAAAAAAATCAAAAGTTCACATATAGGTTAATGGGTTCTGAGCTGTGACAGATCAGGAGAGAGATCTTGGGGTGCGAGCTTGATGAAAATGTTGACCCAGTGTGCGGCGACAATGAAGATGATCAATTCCTTGCTAGGGATAATTAGAAAAGGGATTGAGAATAAAACAGCCAATATTGTATTGCCATTGAACAAGGCGATGGTAAGGCCACACCTAGAGTACTGCATACAGTTCTGGTCCCCACATCTCAAAAAGGACATAGTGGAATTAGAAAAAGGACAGAAGCGGGCAACCAAAATGATTACTGGACTGGGGCACCTCCCTTATGAGGAAAGGTTACAGAGTTTGGAGCTCTTCAGTCTAAGAAGAAGGTACCTGAGGGGGGACATGATTGAGACATACAAAATTATGCAGGGGGTGGATATAGATAGATGGAATCTCTTTTCCCTCTCACGTAATACTAGAACCTGGGGATATCCTCTAAAGCTGAGTGTTAAGAGAATTAGAACAAACAAAAGAAAATATTTCTTTACCCAGGATATAATTAGTCTGTGGAACTCCTTGCCATGAGATGTGGTGATGGCGTCGGGCCTGGATGTCTTTAAAAGGAGATTGGACAGATTTATGGAGGAAAACTCCATCACAGGTTACAAGCTAGAACGGTTATGTCCAGGCTGAGATTAGCTGGTTGCTCATCATAGCTGGGTAAGATTTTTTTTTTATCATCCAAATTGGCCATGGATGGCAGTTTTTTTGCCTACCGCAGACTGGAGAGAGAGGGTCGGGTGTTCAGTAGATTTCATGATTTACAGTTATGTTTAACAAAGTTAAAGCCCAACCTCATTCTGGTGTCTTCCTTGGGTGCAAACAGACTACTTTAGAATGCCAGAAGCAGGGGAGTGGCAGTGAGATACAAGTATCTGGTTGTCTTGTGCACTCCCTGAGGCATCTGGTGGGCCACTGTGAGACACAGGAAGCTGGACTAGATGGGCCTTTGGCCTGATCCAGCAAGGCTTTTCTTATGTTCTTATGGGTGTTGCTTACAAGTGTTCTGAGTGCTGTGAGAGACTTATCAGATCACTGTAACCCGCCAGCTGAGCAGACAAAAGCAATTTCCTTTCCTTCATCAGAAAATTCTTTCACTGGGCGCTCCCCATTCCGGTGAGCAGCTTGAAGCAGCAAGAACCGGACATTTCAGCTTTAACTGGGACTTATCTATATATGCAGCATACTTTCTTGAGCTGATCTCCTTTATATCAGCTGATCATTTTAAATCACAGGAATATTTACAGATGGGACTTGATTTTTATATCACAAGATGAAAGACGCAGTCAGTGAAAACACTTTGAAAGGTCAAGTCCAGGACAAGAGTTCATGATTTTGTTATCACCATGTGCAATTTAGGAGTTCTCACGACATCAAGTTCCGAACACCAACCCTGGGCTTAGTTTCCTGTTAAGGCAGCAGTGTGTGTTGCAATGCCCAGGGGCATCACGGGATCCACGCTGCAGGAGCCTCAGCTTAGCGGGCAGAGCTGCAGTGCACGAAAACCATGTAATGTGCTAGGAAAAGCCCTGCCATCTACTCTGGCTCTTATTGCTATTTTGAGGCTTGTGTTGGCCTCTGAACTTGGAAGGGAGCGGTGGTGACGTCAGCGAGTGGCGCGTTTTGCATCATCGCAGCTTACTTAAGGGTTCTGAGGGTGTCACGGTTTGGGAACCACTGAGTTAAGGGATCTCCAGGTGAGAAAGGAGGCCACTCAAGACCTGAGGCTGGCAGAGGCGTTTCTAGGGTGTAGCAGGGGGTGGCGTAAGCAATGGGCGCTGGCAGCAGAGAGGCGCCACAGCATGGAAAAAGCCACACGCTTTTTGGCCCTCCCTCCCTCCCTCACCCCTGTTTCGCTCTGAAATGCAGCTCTTCGGGGCACAGGGAGGCGTGGCTGGGCGCGGTGACGTCGCCCTGCCCCGGGCGCGCGAGGAGCCTCGTTCGACCCTGGAGGCTGCTCAGGTATGCAGCAGTGTGAGCCTTCCATTTCTGTTGAGGGCGAAGGCCACCTCTATTTGCGATCCTTTGGCAGTCAGTGCTGAGAGCACGGAGCTCTGTGGACCACTGGACTTATTATGTACAAAAATAAGTGTCTTATGCAACCAGATCATCAATCCAACCAGCCTTTTGTTTAACATGCATTAGGTCAATAAGGGCAAGATCCTATTGGGCAGAGCGTGGACAGTAGGAGCATACCATCTGCGTAACTGTTGCACAAGGCACCATAAAGCGCCTCCAATGCCAGCAGTAAACCATTACCACCGATGCTGGAGTAACGCCATGGCGATGCTGTCCCCACGCGAACTGGAGAGAGCTATGTAAGCCAGCGAGTCGTGAGTCCACTGGTCACCACTCGTCTATCCTGTGCCCTTTCCACAGGGAAGGGTACAAGTGTTCCAGTGTCCCCTCCCCCCGCGAAGCCACCTGCAGCTGCCTGACTACCACAGGATGTAATGGTAGCCACCTGGCTACTGCTGCGCTCCCAGGTGGTCAGGCAGTTTAGGATTGATCTGCCCGTCATCTTGCTGGTTTCTTGTATTTTAGATGGTGGCTGTCTTCCTAGCACCCTCTATTGCTCCTCGGGGGGGGGGGGGGCGCTGTGCAGGGGGGATTGAATTTCCAAGGAGTTCTCAACTATAGCTGGTGCTACAAAATGAGCAAGTAAAACTAAACAACAATTTGGGGGGGGGAAGCATACAAGTGTGCTGATGTTGCCAATGTGCCAACATTACTACCTGGAAGAGAACCCTTGGAAAAAACAAACACATTCTTTTGTGCGCTTACCAAAGAAGGCCATAAATGCCAAGTCAATTCTCAACTGAGCCAAGGGGAGTTTGTCCAACTGGAAGCATGTATAGATATGCACAGAGGATAAACGTAAGGGCAAATTTCCATTACTGTTTCTGACATTTTCCTAGCTTTCAATATTATATGCAATATTTGTTTATTGGGAAAATCTGATTTTTCAGAATTCTCATCCAATGCAATGTCAAAATGTATACACATCTCACACTTCCCAATCTGACCGGCCCTACAATTTTAATCACAAACGTCGTACAATTGACAGCCTTCAATGTCAACTGTAACACTGTTAGGGCCAGGGTGGTCACATCCAGATTCCTAGTACACAGACATAATCCTAATCTATGGCCACTGTACAGAATATAGAGGACTACAAAAGCAACATTAGGTGAAAAATAAACTGAGGCAGTTAAGCATGGGTCAAGGCTAAAAGTACTTCAACCATATTTTTATGGATGCAGGAAAAGCAAACTCTTCAAGGAGACAACTAATTAATGCTGAACTGCCCTAGATTGGTTGCATTTTAGGAACCACAGAAACTCTGGGGAGTTGCACCTGCAGCTATACTGCAGAGATGCAGCAACCACCTAAAATCAGCAATGCTGCACTTTTAACACTGCTCTCGATGGGTCAATCACTGCAGTATAGCTTCAATCCCCAGAGTTGCGGTTAAAGAACAAGCACATGTTTCAGCAACAAAGGTAACAAAATTGGCACACTGAGAATATAGTTTATCTGTAATGAGCCTGCGTTAATAGTATTTGCCAGACAATCTTTTTAGGTGCAATAGGCAACAAAGATACCTTTCCATAAGGAAATATATCTATTGTAGCATAAGAAGAGCTCTGCTGGATCAGGCCAAAGGCCCATCTAGTCCAGCTTCCCGTATCTCACAGTGGCCCACCAGGTGCCTCAGGGAGCACATGAGACAACAAGATGCTTGCATCATGTTGCCACTCCCTTGCGCCTGGCATAGTTGGTATTTCCCCAGCTCACAAAGTGCATTGTTACTGGCAGAACACAACTCCCTCCTGCAGACAGACAGACACACACACACACACACACACACACACACCCCAAAAAAAATAAAAATGGTGTGTCTATGGCAACTGTTTAGATGTGGCTATATGAATGCCTCTGGTAAATATAGGCTAAGACCAGTGCCATTCATGGCAATGAATGACAACTCCTGCCTTTCCAGGCTTGCACCATCCTTCCACAGCAAGGCTCTACTTCTCTTCTTCCCACACTGTCACATTGGGGAGTGGATATTCTGCTGCTGGTACAGATTTTAGCACTAAGTTTGTTTTTTTTTGAAGTGTTTTTCCTCCCACTTACGCAGTGGGACATAAGATTCTAATTAACAACCCCCCCCATTCCTCCTTCAGAAATGTTATTTGATTCTATCGCAAACGAGACTCTTGTCTGACATTCTCTGCTTAGCTGAGAATTAAGAGAGCAAATTGGCTGTTCAGAAGCAGCCCTGTTTTGTTTGTTTTTAGGGAACTTACACCCTGCCTTTGCAATGAAAAGAAAGAGTAGGGCAGCTGTCACAATAATAAAAATTGCAAACATAATCAGATCTGATAAAGACAAAGCAAAACTACAAAAGCAGAAGAAAAACCAGGCCAACAAATGGAAAGTCAGCAAACACACACACTTATTTGCAGCCTCAGTTGATATTGGGGGGGGGGAATTGTCCCAGTTATCGCTCAAGCAATGTCTGGTATCAGAGAGTCCAGCTGCTACCTGAGTTCTTCAGTACACTTCTTGAGTAACTGCTGTAGAAAGCCAGATGGTTCTGGAAAGCACCATTTTTGCTGGGTTGCAGAGACAAGAACCCAAACAACAGTTCTTCAGTGTCTGCTAAGAAATCGAGCTCAGAGGCAGTCAAAGCAGTATTATGCCACATGGTTGTTTCACACACAAACTAGGCCAGTCCCATGTTTTCTAACAGTGTCCTTTGGCTCTGGTCCACATCCTGTTCCACAAGCCACAGTTCTCATATGGCTGCTGCAGTGTGACTTGGGACTGCAAAATTTGCCCAGGTAAAGGGAAATTTCAGCTTTCAAGGACTACAACCACAAGCTAAGCATGGCAAGGGATTTCTCAACTCTGAGACTTCTTCCTGGTTAAAGGAGTCCAACACTGAGCCATCTGAAATGCTTATGATGAGACTCTTGGCTTCATACTTATTCTGTGTATAAGTTATTCTTATTCATACTTATTCTGTGAATAAGGACAACAATCAGTGAAGCCATTTCCTGCATTGGCTTAACAAGCCAGTGTAGTCTGTAAAGACCGTAAAGTCTGAAGTAGCACGTCAAACAAATAGAGTCATGTGGGTCTCCAAACACAAAGCTGGGTCATACTCTATAGCAGTGGTTCCCAAACTGTGGGTTGAAACCTACCAGTGAGTCAAAAACCAATTTCAGGTAGATCACGAAGCACCTAGAGCAGCCGTCTTGAAAATATGGGAAGATGGGATGCTGGAAAGGGGAAGGCTTGTGTGGTGATTTTGCTTGTGTCAAGGTTGTAAATAGGCTTTTCCCCCAATTTCTGATTGGAAAATGGCTGAGATATAGACAAACTTATTGCTGAATTCTGGCATCACAGGAAAGCAGAAGGCTCTGGCATCACAAAGACTACACTTTCAGCCATGGCATCACTTCCAGTGGGTCCTGGACAGATTGTTATTCTAAAAAGTGAGTCCCAGAAAAAGTTTGAGAACCACTGCTCGAGAGCCTACTTTTCAGAAGAGAAAGCCTGCCGCATGCTTGTGAAGTTGGGAAAAAAAAATGTGACTAAATGTATGCGAGTGGCTTACCATATGTGAAGATCTCCAAAGTGGGCTCTGAATTAGGCTTCTGAGCATTACATTTCTGCACTGAAATGTAGTTCAGGCATGCCCTAGTATCCACTGGCGTTCTGTTCCAGACCCCATCTTGGATACCTGAAAACGTGGATACTGGGGACACCAAATTAAAGACAGGGGAACATCAGTGGTTTTGTTGCAACAAGGTAAAAAAAGGTTTGTTTTCATGTTCCCTTATCTTTTTAATAGGTACCCCAATATCCATAGATACCAAATTAGTGGACACCTGAATCTTAGAGTCTCTTTCCTTAGTAACAAGTGTGCTATTTGCTAAGAGCCAGAGTGTTTCAAATTTGGAAGGAGCATAACAGTGGGTCCAATTCACTGCAGGGGCTCTGCACACATGCCTCTCTTTGCACACATGCTACCATTTCAGAAATACACTTACCGCCATGGAGCCGCCTCCAGCAAGGTCACCTGGACTGTTCACATTATTGCTCACGGGAAAAGCTGGGCCCTTGGACTCTGGGCCCCTCAAATCGTTGCTGCTTGGCTGCAGGGCTTCTTCTGGACTGATGTGGTCTCTGGGATGGTTTGCTTCTTGCCCTGAAGCCGGAGGCTCTGCCGGATCCTTACGGGCTGGTTTAATATCCAAGGGCTTAGCCGTAGCCACGTGGCTTGCAAGATCACCAGTGCTGGAGCCTGTCTCTCTCTTCATTCTCCAGCGCAGAGACCTCCGCAGCCTGGCCTTGCTCCGATGACCCTCCCACCAGTCCAACCACTGAGCATGCCTCTTGGCCGCAGGCTGGGAGTCCAGCAGATGCTCTGACTTTACAAACATCAAGATGGAGTCTGCAGCGTCAGTACAGAACGTCCAACACCGGCTAGGTTTGGCGCAGTTCACCTGGATGCACATCTTGTCCGTCAGCCAAAAGGCATCGCAGGTGGGGCTCTGGCAGCAAGCAGCTTGACAAGACTGGAGTGAGTGAAATCCTCCCAGCAGCTGGAGCTGCACATCGTCCCATGATTTCAAATGACCCCGCCACAAAGGTCTTCCTGGCTGGCATACACTTCTGCTCCAACTGGCATCTAGGCAAAGAGAAATAAAATTATAACCTTTTAAAAAAAAGAAACGTTTTGCAATTCCAACGGAACAGAGGCAACACAGGAAATTACGGTGCTCCCCTCCCCCACTGATAAACATATGACGACAAACTAAATCATTGACTATTTGCTTCCCTTTAATGCAGCAGTTCCCAGACTTACTGGAGCTGTGACACCCATGGAACCAGATAGCAGTGACATCACGGCCATTCACTTCCTGGTTCCAATGCAAGTCTCTAAACAGCAGTAAGAAAGCTGGGGAGGGAGGGAGGGAGGGCTTTCTGTAGAGCACGAGTGTGTGTGAGTGTGTGTGTGAGTGAGTGAGAGAGAGAGAGAGAGAGAGAGAGAGAGAGAGCTGCAGCTCTGTCTGCTGAGCCTCCTGCTGTTGTCTGGAGGCTCACACTGTGGTCTTGCTGCCAGCCAGCAGGCAGCCCATGATGCCCTGGCAAGTGCCTCGTGATGCACAGGTTGGGAAACCCTGCTTTAATGGTATCCCAACACCGACCATGAGAAGTGGCCAGCTCCTGCAACAGAGTCAGCTGGAAAACAAAAGATTGGACGACAACAAAACAAATTGGAAAACAAAAGATTGGATTGAAAGGATTGGACGGATTTCTGGAAGAAAAGTCCATCGTGGGCTATAGGCAATGATGGGTTGTAACCTCCTTACATTAGTAGTAGGCTACTTCAGAGTACCGGGTGCAAGGGAGTAGCAACAGGATCCAAGCATCTTGTTGTCTCATGCCTCCCTGGGGCACCTGGTGGGCCGCTGTGAGATACAGGAAGCTGGACTAGATGGGCCTTTGGCCTGATCCAGCAAGGCTCTTCTTATTTTCTTATGTTTTTAAAAGCCAAGGCAAGAAAAAGAGGCGATTCCAATACTCTTATCCATCTGTCACTGACCTGCCACACCTCAGAGTGCATCCTTGATGTTCTCTTAGGGCACAATCCTAAGCAATTTGACTCAGACGTAACCCCCATTAATTTCAATGGGACTTACTCCCAAGTATGTGCGCACAGGATTGCTGTCTTAATTGTTGTGACATGCTCAGCATTAGGGTAATTGAGGAAAGGCACGGATATACTCTCTCATGCACCATAGTTGTGAAAATTACAAGTCTACTATGGTGCACTAACCCATTCCACTCTAGACTGGAGTTCACAATAGTGGCATTGGTATAACTATGCCAAATGACAGCCTAGCATATGAGACTTACAGAACAATACACCGGAAATAGCATCTCATCAAGCAGCAGCTTTTTGAGTAATTCAGTCCCTACTTCCTTCTCTGCATGTGGGAACCATGCAGATGCTTCTTGCGGGGAAAGGTGGTGGGTTGGGCCTATTAAAACGGCAAGTCAAAAGAATCCCCAATTCATTATGGCTTTTCAGCTGTCAGGTTGTTAAGCCGAAATATCTCAAGACGGTTAAATAGCTGTTCGCATTAGGATGTAAGCATTTCAGAAGGTGATGACAACCTAGGATCCTACAAGTAAGGGGTGTCCTCTTTTTTCTGACCAAAATATAGTTTCTTTTCGGGGTGCACATCAATCACAGCTTCACTGCAAGGACACTTCTTCATCCCCCTCTCCCACCAAGTGTTTTATGATTATCTAAAGACATGAACGCTGGGCAGGAGCTAAAGGTGTTCACCCGAATGAAAAAAGGCCTCTTCTGCTCATGGAAGGGCAGCTACATAGCTTGTGTGAGAATGTGGCAGAAAAAACAAAAACAAAGTGGGTTGCGTGATAAGGCCTGGACCCATTCAAGTTAGGCCTGCCCTCTTTCTGGGCAGCAAGGATATCTTCTGCTACTCCCTGCTCTAGACCCGCCTCACTGCTTCTCTGCCTCATTGGTCACAGCCTTGTTTTGGATCCCAAGATCTCAGGACCCTCGCCCCCTTAACTTGGCAAGAGTCGGGTCCGACAAAGTCCCCTCAAAACGCCTACGGCAGCAAACAACTGTGGCTGGGGCCAATGGCTTTGACAGCCAGCAAAGATCCCCCATGAAAAAAAATGTGGCAGAAAAACAACCAATTTCCAAGTTCCCACCATCCTTTTGGATCAAACCTTTTGGTTTGTCGGTCAGGTGGAAAAAATGGCTAATGGACAGCGCACCTGCATTGGCCAGCCTGCCTCTCACGTTTCAGCCCGGAGCATTTTTTAATGACTCACTTTTAAAGGGCAGGTTTGGAATGGAAACACCACAAAGCCAACATCCAGCTCCACTAAGTAACGATATGGTTGTAACACGACCATCTGCAGGGACCCAAAGAGCTAAAACTGCACAATTGAAGTAATTGCCCTTGAAGCAAGAGCAAACTATTAGCTGTGATCCATCCTTGTTTAGTCCCCCTCCCCACACAAGGAACTCACTACAGTAATTTGTTTTTCGTGGAAAGTTCTCCTGAAGAATCTGAACTACAAACTCTTCAGAACACACCGGCCAAGCCACAAAGGGGTCTGTGCAAAAGCAAAATAGCATTGCCATAAGTGCCTGGTAAGTGCACAACCAATTTCTCCTCCTGCAGCAATCTTATGTTTTTAATGAAATATCACTTCAGAGGGCCGCTTAAGCCTTGTATTGGGGACAGTTTTTTGTGGGGCGTATGTGAGGCTGCCATTGAAAAAGGGATACCGAGTGTGAAGCCTTTTGATGACAGAAATAGATATATGACATGGTATTCTTTCATTTGCCATTTTTAAAGCTACCACTTTTAAATTCATCTAAGAACAAGGCTTCCTGAACATAACCAGCATTGCTTCCAGAAAGAGATACCACAGAACTGGCTCTTCAAATTAATTCAGGCACACTTTTCAGATATAGTTGAAATATATATCTGAAATATATAGATATAGCCATGTTGTTTATATATCTGAAATATACAGATATAGCCACGTTGTTTATATATCTGAAATATATAGATATAGCCATGTTGTTTATAACCAAACCCACACAAGTCTGTTCATTGTGCACGTATGTGTGTACATACACACTCCCATTCCAAGCATACACAATTCAATGCTTATAAATGTGATAGTGATAGAGTGAAAGAAAAATATTATTCCCTCTCAAAATAGATTTTGGGTCCATCCACTGAAATTCATTGGTTTAGAACAAACAGAAAGATGTGCTTCTCTACTGCCACAGAATATAAAATAGAATAGAATTTTTATTGGCCATACATGGATTTCACCATACATGGAATTTTACTTCGGCCCAAAAGCTCTCACATATACCTTAAACTAATAAATAATACCATCACGTTAACAAGACCCCACTAATTCTAAATTTATCCAAATCAAAACCAAAACATCAACATAATCAGCTATTCAGTAGCCCAATAGCACGGGGAAAAAAACTGTTCTTTTGCCTGGTTGTTCTAATATACCATGTCCTATAACGACGTCCAGAGGGAAGAAGTTCAAACAGATTACGAGCAGGTTGAGAACGATCTGCAACAATCCTCTCTGCTCTTTTCCTCATCCGAGCAATATATAAATCGTCCATAGAAGGCAAGCTGGCTCCTATTATTCTTTCGGCAGTTTTGACTGTCCTTTGGAGTCTATTCTTATCCTGTTTAGTCGCTGAACCAAACCAGGCCATTATAGAGTTAGAAAGAACAGATTCAATGATTCCTCTATAAAACTGAATCAACAGCTCTTGAGGCAGGTTAAATTTCTGAAGTGTATTTCTGGCACAAAAAATACATCCTCTGCTGTGCTTCCTTAATAATAGAACTGATGTTAACTGACTATTTCAAGTCATGGGAGATTATAGAACCCAGAAATTTGAAGGACTCCACCATTGATACCGTCTACCAAATATGGTCAGAGGAGATAAAGTAGAGGAGCGCCTTCTAAAATCTATTACCATCTCCACTGTTTTTAGTGTATGCAGTTCCAGACTGTTACATCCACACCACAGGGCAAGCTGTTCAACCTCCTGTCTGTATGCAGATTCATCGCCATCATAAGATGTTGTATCATCTGCAAACTTCAAAATTTTAACAGAGGGATCCACTGAGGTACAGTCATTCGTGTAAAGAGAAAAGAGCAACGGGGAGAACACACATCCCTAAGGAGCTCCTGTACTAGTTGTTCAAGAATAGGACATGATTGTCCCTAGACTCATCCGTTGCTTCCTGTCTGTCAAAAAGCTGGTTATCCATTGGCAGACATGAGCAGGTACAGAGAGCTGGATCAGTTCAGAATAAAGAGTTGCTGGAATAATGGTGTTAAACGATGAGCTGAAGTCCACAAAAAGGACCCGTGCATAGGTCCCTGAAGAATCCAGATGCTGCAAGATATAATGCAGTGCCATATTGACAGTATCATCCACTGACCTATTTGCTCGAAAGGCAAATTGCAAGGGATCCAGTAACGGGTCAGTGATGTCTTTCAAGTAGGCCAGCACTAACCTTTTAAATATCATCATCACCACAGATGTCAAAGCAACAGGTCTATAATCATTCAGCTCCTTAATAGAAGCTTTCTTAGGTACTGGAATAATAATAGAATGTTTAAAACAAGAAGGAACTCTACACAACTCCATTGACAAATTAAAAATCTGGGTTAGAATGGGGGCCAGTTGTACAGCACAAACTTTCAAACAGGAAGGAGTTACCCCATCCGGGCCCGGAGCTTTCCCAACTTTTTGTCTTTGGAGAAGGCCTCGCACATCCTTTTCACAGATCGTCCTGGGTGGACAGCCACAGGGAACAGAAATAGTAGTGGAGGAAGCATTTACTGTTACTGCATCGGGGCCCAAATGAGTAGCGGTTGATAATGGATTTTTCTCAAACCTACAATAAAACATATTTAGATCCTCTGCCAACTGATGGCTCTCCTCCACAGAGGGAGAAGATTTTCTATAGCCAGTAATATTCCTTCATCTACTCCACACAGTGGCAGGATCATTGGTTAAGACTTGGTTTTTCAATTTTCCAAAATAATTCCTTTTCGCTGCCTTGATCTCTCTGGTCCAGGGGTCAGGGAACTTTTTTACCTTTTACCCCAAAATATATTTAGATACGCCAATGTTCCCCCCCCCTGCCCTGCCAGAACAAAAGAAAAAAAATTACATATTGGAACCCATTGCTTTTTATTTGATTAATTAATGAGCTTAATTAATGCTATGTAAATATGAAGTTGTAAAGGGCGGAACAAAACAAAACGGAGCCAGCCAGCCAGTGACGGAACCGGAACGGGGGTAATGGATGGTCGTGCTGCCAAGACACAGCCGGGCATGCATATAGATTCATATGCATGTCCTGCTGTGTCTCAGCAGCGCGACTGTCCATTACCCCCAGGAATTTCATTTTTACCCCATTTGGGGTAATTTACCCCTGTTCCCTGACCACTGCTCTGGTCAATGTGTTCCTGGCCTTATTATACAAAATCCTATCCCCATTCCTGTAAGCCACCTCCTTAGCATGGCAAAGTTGTTTAAGTTTTGCTGTAAACCAAGGTTTATTCTTATTATAAGTATGTAGTCTTCGTAGGTACACACAAGTCTTCACAAAAACTGATATAAGAAGTCACAGTATCAGTAAATTCATCCAAATCTGCAGAGGCAGCTTCAAAACTACTCCAATCTGTACAGTCAAAGCAAGCCTGCAGCTTTAATTTTGCCTCCTCAGTCCATCTCTTTACTGTTCTAACCCTTGGCTTTGCCATTTTAAGTTTTCGCCTGTAAATCGGAATAAGGAAAATCATGCAGCTATCTGAAAGACCAAGGGCTGCACGAAGGACAGAACGATAAGCACCTTTTATTGTGGTGTAACAATGATCTAATATATTCTTGTCCCTAGTGGGGCAGCTAACACACTGTCTGTATCTGGGCAATACATGAGTCAGATCTGCCCTACTGAAGTCCCCTAATACAATAAGTAAGGAATCTGGATGTATCCTTGCCATTCGAGTTACCAAATCAGCCAGGTTCTGTACTGCTTGTCTACTACAAGGCTGAGGAGGTATATAGACCCTGGCCAGAATCACTGAAGAAAACTCTCGTGGAGAATAAAATGGTTTACAATTGATAAATACTGCCTCTAAATCCATATTGCAAATTTTCTCCAACACGTTAACATCTCTACACCAACCCTTGTTTATATAAAAACAAATTCCTCCTCCACCCGTTTTCCCGGATGTCTCAGCCACCCAGTCTGCTCTATAGGTCTGAAATCCCGGAAGTTCTATTACACTGTCCAGAACAGACTCATTTAACCACGTTTCTGTAAAGCAGAGAACAGCAGATTGTGAAAAGTCAAGATCAGTCAATATGGTGACGGCCCCTAGTTAGGACAGTTTTAAAATAGGATAAGATATGCTAAAGGCCATTGATTCCTATTTTAAATTATAAATAATCTTTTAAAAAGACTCAACATTTAGAAGCAGCATGTTTCCAATTTTTGGTTTTGCAAAGGAAACGGGATTATCTCTCTCTCCACACTGGCCAGCTCATGAAAAAAAATCTTTTAAGCAGAATCATAATTTGCACCAAAAGTTTGGGTCAGGGCAAAAACAGGCAGAGGAGGAAAAGGCGGATTAAACTGCAAAGGAGAAAATACACCCCACAGAATCCTAGTGCCAAGGCTGCTTGATCTTATCAGTTCTACAGCTGGCACACAAGCGTTTATTCTGAACAGTGTAAACAGACTCTCTGAAGCTTGCAAACACTTTTAAAAGGAATGCCCCTTTCACAACTCCCTTGCTGTGATCACTGCCAGCCTTTGTTCCGATAAATTTGGGTCATTTTGTTCTACGCTAGACAGGGTCAGAACAGCCTTAGAACAGGCTCTCTGATTCAGTCAGGGTATTTTCAGCTGCCACTGGAATCCTTAAGAAAAAGGGTTTGCTTACGAGTGGCATAATTTAGTGTTTGGGTTGTTTTTAAAAACCAAAAAATAGGAACCTTCCTTGTCTGTGTTGCATGAGGGTCCCAGTTCAAACTCTGGCATCTCCAGGTAGGGTTGGGAAGAACCTTTTGTCTGAAACCTTGAAAAGCCCCCACCAGTCGGTGTATACTAGTGGTTCCTGGTGGGTCATGATCCATCGCCCTGGGAGGCATTGGGCTATTCCCCTTTAAGAGGTGGGGAGAGGGGAGAGGCAGCACATTGCTGCCTTGGCCAGAGGGGCTCATTTCTGACTTACCCCAGGCAGTGCTGGCGTCCAGGGAGGTGGGCAGCGAAGGTAAGAAACAGAGTGCAAAAGGTAAGAATCAGAGTATTTGATAGATGCCTTTCCCATACAGGGACTAACTATAACCAGAGCCCCACACCTGGAGCTAGGAAGAAAGGACTGACAGGCCTTTCAAAGGCTGATTCAAAGTAATCAAAGGCTGAATTTCTAGGCAGCTCCTCTCAACTTAGGAGAGAGAAAAAAAGAGGGAGGTGAAGCCTTCCAAAGAAGGTTTAGCCAGCTGCTAAATTCCTTATCAGCATAAAGTCCTTGCTCCAAGACCAGCAAGCAGGTGGCCTTAATTGCTGGGGCAGAGAGAAAATGTGTCTATGTGTATGTTTGATTTCATTACTGTTCCCAGCGCTCAGATTGTGAGCAGATGGCAGAGAAAGCGACTTGGTGGATTTTTGAGGACACAAGAGATGTCCTAGGAACTTTGTTGGTTCAAAAAGGCAGCACAGATAATGAGGAGAGGTTGTTAAACCGAGAGGCAAGTTTTCTATGTACAATAATATCTTGTACTTTCATCTGGTGAGGGACTAGAGTGTGCATGAAAGTAAAAAATGAACGAATGTCAAAGCATCGCCTTATTTAGCTTGCAATTTTGGCCAGCAAAAAAATGTAAACTGATTAGATAACGTATGTGAATCCATGTAAAACCTAAATAAAAAGAAATCTCTAAATAAATAAATCTCTCTAAATAAATCTCTCTAAAGAAGAGAAACAAACGTAAGAACATTGATGAATGTTGTGGAAGGTTGGAGGAAATCAGACGAAAGCTCGTGGACAACATTTGAAATGGGGTTATCATTAAAGACGGCTGTAAGAGCTAAGCAATAAAAATCAATTGGATGCAAGTCAAGGTATTGCTGTATGTTGGATATTACAGTAGCCTTTCTTTCTGTCTTTTTGCAATTGAGTGGGCTCTTGAGTGGGGAAGCCCAACAGATCAAATCTCACCTTGGCAAATTCACTAGGTGGTCTTAAACAAGACACCACCTCTACATAAGAGCAAAAGAAGAGCCCTGCTGGATCAGGCCAAGGGCCCACATAGTCCAGCTTCCCATATCTCACAATGGCCCACCAAATGTATCTGGGAGCACTCAAGACAACATGAAAACAATGGCATCCTACTGCCACTCCCTTGTATCTGGCATTCAGATATAGGTTACCTCTAAAACCCAGAAGCTGCATATAGCTTCTGAACTTTCATTCTCAATATGGTGGTAATAATACTGACAACATCTTATACAACTGAGATACTGTACGTCAGTGGTTCTCAAACCTTTTAGCACTGGGACCCACTGTTTAGATTGACCATCTGTCCAGGACCCACCAAAAGTGATGTCATGTCTGGAAGTGCCATCACTGTGGCTCCAGAACCTGCTGCTTTCCTGCGAATGCAGCAATAAGTTGGGTTAAAAGCCTATTTACAACCTTGACACAAGCAAAACAACCACACAGCCCTCCCCCATTTCCAGCATCCCGTATTTTCAATTCCCGTATTTTCAATATGGCTGCTCTAGGTGCTTTGCAGCTCACCTCAAATTGGTTTGTGACCCACTGGTGGGTCCCGACCCAGTTTGGGAACCACTGCTGTATGTGGAGCACTCTGAACACCCAATTGTGGGATACAAATACTTAGGGCTACTAGATACAAACGGGGACAGAGTGCTTACACCTTTAATAACAGTACAGAAGAGGGAATTTGGGCTGGTGCAGCTCATTATGGAAGGATTAAAAAGCTGCACCTGCCCAAATTCCCTCTTCTATACAATAGTTGAAGGTATAGGCCCTCTGTCCCAGTTTGGATCTGGTAACCCTACAAATACTGATTAGTAGTACTATTACTGTGCCTAGCCAAAAGCCTGCAGAAGGGTTCTATGTAATGCAAAAGCTTCAACTACAAAGGAACTGAGTGCCTTCAGGCAATAGGCGGGGTATAAATTCAATAAATAAAATAAATAAATAACTGAATCCTCTGGAATCTATACAAACTTGTGAAGAAATGAGTCCTGAAGATGGATTTAGGGCTTGAGCAATGGACATGAATAAAAAAAGATGACATTCCTCACTACATTCTACGTTCCTTTGGGAAGCAGCTGCACCTCATTTTGGAACACGGGCTGAGAGGTGCATTGCACAGGCTAAGGACGGACAGGTGTCATAATAATGAAGGCATAACGTCTGTAAAACCAAAGTTTCCATGATACTTCCAATTTGCTTTGGAAAAAGTACTGGCAGCTTTAAAGAAAAATTAAATTTCTGAACATTGGCTCTGACCAAGTGTGAGTTTTAACAACTCTGCTTTCCCTCAAAGTTCACCTAAAAGGCGACAATAATAAACAGGTTCTCAAATGAAAGGGGGCTGACGGCCAACTTTCAGGAGGTTATTACAACAGATCCCAGGAGATCTCTCAGACAGTGTCCTCCAGCACATGTATTTAAAAATAAGCAGGCAAATTTAATTTGAAGCAAAGCACAGTTTATGAAGCTTAGTTTTGGTCGACTATGCTGATTTAATTTGCCGGGCATCCTAAAAATCCATTACAGCATAATTAAAACAGGTGACACCATATTCTTGCCAGATTTCAGAAGGAATAAGGAATTAAAAATGGAAAGTAGTTTCTTCGATTCCTGAAAACAGCTGGACAAAGCAAGATACCTGTTCTCTTGTCAGTTGCCTTCTTTTACACATTTAAGACCATATGTTTACCTGAATATTTATACCTCCTCCTCATAATTTAGCAAACTACAATAAGTCATGTTAACCCAAGGAAGCTATATAACATGGAGCAAAAATAAAATGAAACGTCCCTTGATTGCCTTGTTCATGCTTGCTGCACAAGTGGCATCATAAAGCTTTGGGCAGAGCTTCAGGACTTAAGGGATACTGGCAAGGTGGGTATTGCAAAGTTATCTCAGAGCTTAAGCTTGGAACATAAGAGCATCAGAAGAGCCTTGCTGGAGCAGGCCAAAGACCCAGCTAGTCCAGCTTCCTGTAACTCACAGTGGCCCACCAGATGCTTCAGGGAGTACACAAGACAACTAGATAACTCGCATCTCGTTGCCACTCCCCTGCATTTGGCATTCTGAGGAAGTTTATTGCCTGTGGCCACAGCTGTCATATCTAGTTTTCCTTGCGCCTCCTCCCAACTCATAAGCTAAATTATCTGCTAAGAGAAATATAAGGGGGAGACAAAAGCTAGAGAAAGGCTCCCTGAGTGATTTCCGCCCTTCCAAGCTTTCTGATGGAGATTCTTCGGTTCTTAACATGCAGTGCTCTTAGGTGGCGAGGTGACTCTGCTTAAGGAGCATAATGGACCCTCTCATCTACACAGTTGTGAGGCTAAACCAAGAAACTGAGCTCCATGCAAGAAGGGCATGATGCAAGCAAACTGAGTAAAGAAATGCCAGTTGGATCCAGAAGCCAGCTCAGCCGCAAAGGTCTGCAGGGGGGGGCCCTTTTCTGGGTTTCCTGAGCAATCTTATGGCCTTGCAACAGAGCAAACAGTTCACCAGTCAAGTCACATCACATGACTACATTTCTACCTTTGTGCTGAAGAGCTGTGAGGCATTTGGATAGGAAACCAAAAACATCTGCACACAACTAAAGGCTTCCAAACCCAAGAGGGTCAGGCAGATTTCACAAGCTTTGTGGTCAGGCAAGACCCAGCTGAACTGCTTCAACAGCCACGGAGGAGGAAGCAAATGTGGTTCCACTAAGGACTGTCTTCAGAATCCTCACACAGGATCTCCGCCGCTCACAGAATAAATTCAAGCTTGCCTAGATGGCGTGGATAAAATAGATCTAATGCAAGCGATTAAAAGCTCCAACTGAAAAAGGACATGCACCTTTTGGCACAGAGTGCTGATTTAGCAGAAGTGGTCTAGGTGCATGAGGCTGCAGGTTCTTCAGCCCAGCAGGGGCCAGGAGTCAGAAGAAACGCAGGTCAAACTCTGAATACCAGTTGCAGCAAAGCACCAATAGCAAGAGAGAGTTGCCTTCATCTCTGCTCATAAGCTTCCCAGAGGCTGAAGGGGACCAACTCTGGGAAACAAGAGGGAGGCCAGATGGCCCCCTTATGCCTGATCCGTCACGGCTCTTCTTATATTATCCTCACAATATAAGAGATATAAGAGAGATAAGCTAGGCTGAGAAGCTTGCCCGTCCTGGGAGCCCAATGCCAGAGCAAGAATCTGAGCCTAGGTTTTCCCACAGTCCATACTCAAAGCTCACCACACAGGTTCTTTTGGAGAAAGGCTTCTGAACCCTTAACAAAAACTGTTTGCAAGGATGCCCGTGTTTTTCCCTGCAACCGTAATAGCCTTCATATCAAGACCTCACTCTATGTACATACAATGGCTTCTGTTTGAAAAGCCGAATGGTCCTTACAGGATCATGGCATTGCAAAAACCGTGTTACTGTCAAATGGTGCAATGCACCAGAACCTGAGTTCATTTCAACGGGTTTGTCTGGAAAAAGCTCCTGATAGTGTCCCAGAAGTATAAAAATTGTTAGTGAAAACTGGTTTAATCAGAGACAGCCCAGGATGGATTCCAAGAATCACTGCCAACATATATGTCTCCTGAGAGACACAGCCTGCTCCATGCTATAATCCTGGACGTCACTCAAATGTCAAAATCAGTTCACAGCCTGCAGCTGGGCATCAACATAGCAAAGAGAGATGGAAACCAGGACAGCCAAGCATTTTACAGGCAGGAGATATATTAATCTTACTATTTATTATTTGCAAGATTTCTAAATTGTTTTTCAGCCACTGACTCCAATGCAATGTACAAAAAAACAATCAAAACATAAAAATTGCAGACCATGTACCCATGCCCAAACTGAAAAGGAAAACTCATACAGTCGGGCTAGTTTTCAAGGAATAAAGTCAAGCTTTACTTGCTTCTGGAATGCCGAGAGGGAGAGGGCGGCAAACATACAGATCGTGAACGAGTGTTTCAAGACTCTGGGGTAGAAAGTCCATCCAATCTGGCCTCCACAGGAGACTGAACCTGAAGCTGGGCTTCATCAGTGGATCTTACTGTGGGGAGGTGTGCAGAGGTAGAGGCATTGCCTGAGATATCCTGATCCCAGCTTAGGCATATTATATGCATTGAAACAAGAACTTGGGCTCAAATTGGGCTTGGAAAAACACCAATATAAGCTATTTCAATACAGGTGCCACATGCCTCAGTTAACTTGCAGCTGCTAAAGTCAGGCAAGAGCATTCTTCACCAGTGAAGTCTCAGAACCGGATGGACTGTCCGCCCGTCGCGTACCACAGCGTTACGCCGTTTGCGTAACATACGCAAGCGGTGTAATTGGTTACGCAAACGGCGTAAAGCTGCGGAATGCGACGGGCGGGCTGTCGATCACCCGGATGTCCTGCCCAGCGTTCCGGCAGCATAACACCACTGAACATAACCCCTGAAAAGGCTTTTGTGCTGTGCATGACTGCTAAAATAACCTCAAAAGACTTTTTAAAAAGCCTTCAACGTGACAAGAGATAGATCAGGGTTCCCCCTAAAAATTGACAGAGCTCTCTCTCTCTCTGTGTGTGTGTGTGTTGCTCAGTGGCATGGCCACACTGCCTCAACCTTCAGCAAAGATGTCATTATGTCATCGCCGACTTCTGGTGTGCTGAGCTCAGTTGAGAGCCTGGCAACTTAGTAGGAATGCTGGTTATGAGGAGGAAAAAAAAAACCAGTACTGGAAGGAGCTAGATAAAAATAGCCCCATATTCACATCCCATGACTTCCACGTTTACATAACAACATCTTTCCAGTACCTTACTCACAACTGGGGATAGCAATTGCAGAGGAAACATTATAGTAAAGTACAATATTTGTCTGCAGCGACGAGGTAAATCAGGATCTTGGTGTATGGCAGAGCGATGAGCACTGCTCCACATGGACCATGAAACAAATTCGGCACAGGTTGAAAAACATGAGCTGGATAGCTGGGGTGTCGCTGTTCAAACCTCTTAGCCTCAATCTGCTCTCCCCTGCACACAGTAGGAAAGAAACAATATTCGCCTACCTTATAGAGTTAAAGACAACTGATATCATACTATATGTACTAAGGAAATGGCTACGCTCATTTTTATCAACAGCTGCTGCCACAGTAGTTGTGCCTCACCCACTTCGTAACCGAGTCGTGTGCATATTATATTCGTTACAGAAAATTAAAACATGGACATTAACTACGGGCCTCTGGCTCACAATGTATTCCCAACGCAACTTCAGTTGTGAGGCATCTGCCCATAAAAGCAGTTATGGACACGGAAACCCGTACCAGCTACCTAAGGCACTGCACAAAGAGAGGCAACACCAGTAAGGCTTCCTCCGAACTAGGAATTTGTTTCTGAACAGCAAAACTGTGACAAGTGAAAATCCAATCCAACTGGGGAATTCACTTTAAAGTGAACGTTTTTCATAAATATTGAATGGATTATGTTATGTTCCTTACAGGAAGCCAAACAAATATATTCTGCCTAAGAGGAAGCAGCTGTGCGAGAGCAGAGTTTGATTTTTCTTAACAAAAAAATTGTTAAATGTATATGCTGTTTTTCCACTGGGGCAGAGATTTCTAGATACCACCAGCAGAAAGGGCCTGACCCTCATTACCACCTACTGGATCTCCTTAGCAGGCAGAACACAAGGTAGTTGTTTCACTGATGATCTTCACATTTGGTTGGGTTCATGCAAAAAATATATTCTCGCATGAACCTGTCTAAACATAATCTTCAGCAGGCCCACAGCTCTCTGCTGTGCTTTTCTAAATTCAGCAGTAAAAACAAGACCATTTGAAAGATCTTTATGGAAAGAAATGGTTACATTATTCATCCAAAACAGCATATTGCATCTTAAGGTCTGAAATGATGGGAAGTTTCTGACTCTTACAGCTTTTTTAAAAAAACGTTTTACTGCTATAAGAAGTGAAGCTTTTATTATTCAGGATGAGTTAAAATGTAAGCATGGTCTTCATAATATCTTGATGATGAAAATTGATTCAGGCAGTATGGCTGTGGATTCAGGAAAATGTGACAAGAGACTTGATCTCAGTAAATCTTAAAAATAGCTTTATTTAGAGTGTTCTAAATACTACAAATACTATATAATACAAATATATCTACAAATACTATAGTATTTGTAGTGCTCAGTAACCTTCTGTGTAGTTGTTCTGTGAATTAAAGCTGGAGACACTGCTTGCCACTGCCAGATCTTCTGACCTATTTTCTGGAACTGCCAGAGCATAAATAATTTGGGGGCAGACACCCTGAAAACAATCAAGGACACTGATGGTTTGGTTAGCCCTTATAATTCCGAAGTGGCTCTCTTAGGAAATTTGAACAATTTGATTTTAAATGCAGATCTGGGCCTAGCAATGTGCTTGCCAACAGTTAAGAATTAACCATAAGAAGCTCGCTCAATTGTCAAGAGCTTCTACCACACTAGACTGTTATAAAAGCAAAACTTGGTCAATAGCTTTAATATCCAACGTTACTGTTGCTTGTTGTTTTAGAAAAAAGCCACACAGTTCTTTGAAAATGTGTTTTCTTTGTTAACCGATTGGAAATGGAAACTGAACTCAGAATTTCATGATGATGGTTATAAGTAACATTTTATTTTCTGTGTATAAAATCTGTGCAAGATATATGTATCTTTTATCTTTGTCACATATTTTTTCATACTTTTGTAAAAATAATGTACCTATTAAGTCACATTCATGAATTCTTTTCCACAAAATTCTACATTCTTTTCCACAAAATGTCACTGCACAACTGTAACTTTGACAGGAAAGCAAAATGAAATAAGATGACTAATGACAGCAATTTGCAATACATTATTGTTGAGAAACAATGAGGGCCTTTACAACTGGTGCACTGTGGGAGCTGAACAATATCCACTTGTTCCCATAACAGGAATGAATATGAAGCTTTCACCAGAGAGTAAGAACTCTGTTTCTTCAGAATGTGAATATTTATTCGAGGGGAGGGGATCAAGGAGAGGCAGACTGTGTCAATCTGGTATAGTGAGTGATTCTTCCAAATACAGAGTAATTTCACAGGCTACTAAAACTGTTCAAAATACCAAGAAACCCTGAGAATTCAATCTATATGCACAAAACTGGAAGCATGGTGCTCTAAAAACAACTTTTGACCAGCCAAAGTAGTTTTTTAAATGACATTTTAAAAGGCCATGATCCTGCCTTCCACCACAGCACCTCACTGCTTGGGATGGGGGTAGGGGAAAATGCATTTGTAAACACACACACACACACACACACACACACACACACACACACACACACACGACCCTTTTTAGTACAAGTAACAGATTTTGGAAGAAGAGTTACTGTGAATAGCATGCATTCCTTCTATCATAGCTCATACCTGTGTTTGGAGAAGAACTCCTGCCAAATGTTATAACTATGGTTAAAAAGAACAAAAAAAAGCCAGTGTTTTTGAAACATGATTCTGGTAAGCCCAAGAAACTAATTCCAGAGAAACAAACCAAGCCAGCAGATAAATTCCAACTAAACACATGATGATTACTGCTCTATAACTCAACCCCTCCCCCCCACAAATAAATCTAGCCTGTGAGTGTGCCAAGCTGGAGATTAACAACTCACTTACTGCACATCAGCTTAATCAAATTTCCTACTCGCCAAATCTTACAGATAGCACAGGGTAATTATGGAGAGAACAGCAGCCTGGAGCTGAAGGGGGGGGCGGGATTTTTACTACTAACATACTGAAATAAAAAATACAACTACTGCATTTTAAGTGATGGAATCATTTATACAACCACCACCAACACCAGTTACAAGTTTGTCAACTGGAATTGTTTAAAAAAATTTCAAAGGAATAAGCAGGGAATTAATTTACTAATTTACTATGTAAGGGGACAATAAACTGTTCCATGATCTTGTTCTTGATTTTAACCAAGTGCTAAGCATTCTTAATCAGAAGAATTTAAGTATTTTTGTTTCAGAAGTGGATTTAAGCTCCTAAGTGCATTCTCTTAAAATCTGATAAAACAACTATTTGAGTGAGGGATGCTTCTAATCCTAAAGTTTGCCTTTGGGTACAAGTGCAAGACACACACACACACACACACACACACACACACACACACACACACACAGAGAGAGAGAGAGAGAGAGAGAGAGAGAGAGAGAGAGAGAGAGAGAGAGAGACTGCATTAAATATGAATGGCATACATGTGCTTTATTCACTGCTTTTTCTTTTGAAACACACACGCGCAGCAGTGATATCTGGAAGGGAAATGCAATGTACATATTTGGCATATCCCTTGTGTACTTCTGTACTCGGAAATCTGAACTTTAAGTACCATAAAAAACACAGGTCCTCAATCAGAATTGTAAGGCTTTTTTCTTCGTTTTTGAAGTGGGGGAAAAAAAATCACCATCTGAGAGCATACCGGAGACACAAGGATTAACAAGGACTAGCTAAAATCATGCAACGAAGGAGCTTCTATCTCTAATTTATCTGGGCATGCTTTGAAAGGAAGCTGCACATGCTTGGGTTTCTCAAGGCATCTGAAGTATAGTCTTCTTCATGAGGAATGCCACCATCTAAATCAAATGGGGTTCCCACACTTTTTCGACTGGCGGCTCCCTTGACCCTCTGGGCCATTGACTACAAGCTTATACATTGTATAAGCTGGTAGGTTTTTCATTAGGATTCTGTGGCTCCTCTGGATGGTTTCCACAGCACCCTGGGGAGCCACAACCATTGATCTGATTGTGAGCTTTTGTAATTGGCATGCAATGAACATGCCCAAAAACATAGGAAGCAAATCCAAAACACACTTCTTCTCAGCTTGATGGAACATCATCCATCCTTGTCGAGAGTTCCAGACTGCAAAGCCTTTCAAAGGTGGGCCAAACTCTTAATGCTCAAGTCAAAGGATTGTATTCTAAGAAAGTGAATCCTGACTAAGCCTTGTTAAAATCAATGACTAACTTAAGTCCCACTAATTTCAGCAGGTCTTAGGTCTTGCTCTCTTTGGACACAAACATTTGCAGGTATTCAACTATTACTATTGAACAACAGTTTAGGAAAGAGAGTTGTAAAGGGTCACCTGTGTAGGAACAGAAGGCATTGAGACAGGCACACACATAGAGCAAGTGAAGATGGCCCAGCCACTTGGCAGCTTTACCAAGGAAGTCTCCCAATACGCTCAGACAGCCAATGCGGAAATGGTCTCCCAGATTCTTCTCCATGGCCTTCGTGGGCAAGCAGATAACTCTATAAACACACAGGAGAGACAGGAAGCATGAAGGGGCGGTACTGCAAAACTGAGAATACCTCTTGTGAAATACATACAAGCCTCAATGTGGGAACATTACAAAAGACATGAGCAGAGAAGCCAGACCCAACTGCTTAGTATTAAGTCTCAAAGTGTACTTCCTGTGTTATCCTTTGAGGTCCCCCATGGCTCTTCCAATGACATCTGGAGCCCCGACATAATGGTAGCTTGGTTCAAAGGAGGATCCTCTACTTGGAAAATTTTAGGATCAGCTAACCTTCAATCATGCGGCACTCACATGTGGAAGTGTACGCATCCCATTCCTCCACACAGACTTAGAAGAGTGCTTGCTTGCTGATGGCCAGTTGCTACCACCCATTAAAACCATCAGTTTAAAACAAAGCCCACAAGAGGCAATGGTAGCATTAAAAAATATTGAAGGCAGAACCAACTGCACTTGGAGAAAACAGGGCTGATCCACTGGAATTTTACCACTTGCATGCTCTGGACATCCCTGTGCAGAGAGAAAGCAGCCAGTTCATTCTCCTTGGATATGCCAAGCTCCAGTATAGTAAATCCAGCCTGTCTAGTGGACTGGTGGAACTAGATGTCTTTGCATGCTTATTCTGTTTGGCATCAGCTAGAAAACAAAAGATAAACAGAAGCTAGCCCAGAACATCAACACCACCCTTTTTGCCTTGAATGCACACTGGGGCATTACTGGTCAAGCAGTTGTCCCAGGAGAGCTGTGGTACTTGCTTCCCAGCAAGCATAAATCTACACATGTTTACTCTCAAGTAAGCCCAACAAAGCTGAATGAACTTTACTCCCAAGCAAGCATGGATACGACTGCAGTCTTGCACATTCTACTGACTTCAGTCAGACTAGCAGCATGATTTTATGCATGACTATGCAGAATTAAGTCCCATTCTGTTCAATAGCACTTGCATCCAAAAGAATGGGTATAGGACTGCAGTCTAATATGAGTAGGACTAGTGGCCAAATGACATCTTATGCAAATCAAGTCAATGCCCCCAACCTTACTTTTTCTTACTAAATTGCAGCCGCTGATCTGGATTGGGACCAGGGCAGGAGCAAAGGGTTTAAGCTCCTCCCTCCAATGGCTGCTATTTAACAAACAAAAGTAAAATGCATGTTAAGGGCCAAGTAAAAGGTGTTTAACATAACACATTGCTTGGTTTTGCCTGATGGTCTACCATAATAATAATGTTTTGCTTTTTCTCAGAAAGGTTCTGAGAGGTAGAATAAAGGTCATTCAAGCCTCAGGTCATTAAGTTTTCATTTGCCATGGATTTTAATCTACTCATTAGTTTTTAGATGGTCTGTGCACTCTACAGACTCTTATTTACCTTTTATATTAATTGTGATGCAACAAGGAGCTCAGCCAACACATTTCTGCAAGCCGCACATTATATGCCAAAGTGCCGTATGTGGTTCCCGAACTGTGGTTTGGCCATCCTTGCTATAGAGTAAAAAAGCAAACGAACAGTGACACAGGGATGCGAATGTAAGGGAACAAATTGAAAGGTCCGTTTGGGTGGCAGGACCCACAACATAGACTAGGAGAGTTCATCTCCCTTGCCCTCCTCCCCAGGTCATTTACAGTATAAGTCCTATTTGCCCTACACTGGCATTCACCCGAATGAATGTGTTCTGTTGATATCAGATAAACCAATCAAACTGCAGTGGGGCTGGCATCTCTTGATGTAACTTGAATTTTTAGCCACTTCCCAAAGCTAAGTCTTGCTGTCCACCATCTCTGGGCGCTGTGAGCAGCATCCAGGTGGCACCTTCCCACACGACCAGTTGCCAGAATTAACAGGAATTACAGAAGGCAATATGTAAGCAACAGAGGCACAAAATTATTCAGGAAGCCACCAAGAATCATGGGGCATCAATCATTTGGATTTTACCACTAGTACTGACTCTGCTAGTCCCAGGATCTAGTCCCACTAGCTTAGTAAGAATCATTTTTACAACCCCCCCCTGTAGCTTCCAGAACTTGTGAGTCCAGAATTAGCAGGCTTCTCCTGCTCCTAGATCCAGGGGCCTCCAAACCCCAACCCTTAAGCCAGATCCAGCATGTCAGGATTAGCCTTCCAGGCACGGTGGCGGTGAAACCTTACTGTTCCACAGTCTCAGGTTTTCACAGCCAATCTTTGCAGAAACACGTGACGGGCAGGAACTTCCCCCTGGAAACTGAGACGCAGAAACTTCTGGGACGGCAAGAAGCAAAAGCAGCTGCCCAGCATGTTTTTGCTGTGGAAACTGGAGATTGTGGTGCAGAATGGTACAGTTTTGCCACCATGGTGCCAGGAAAGTTAATCCTGGCACATGCCGCAGGCCAGTATGAAGATCGCTGCAGGGCTAGCTCAAGATTTAGTACAGGCCTTGGGAAGACATGGTGAAGATGCCCTCATACGATCTGGCATCCCGCTGCATCATCATCAAAAAAATGGGGGCTTGTTCCCAGACTACACAAGGGACTGGCCATGCTGAAAAGAGTGCCCTGCCAAGACTCCTGCCAGTGCTCCAGTTGGGGGGCTCAACAAACTCTAGAAACACCACCCCCTGGCTCCAATTTCAGCCACATCATTATCCATCCCTTCCTTCGGCAGTCTTCCCAGAACATTAGCTACTTCTTACACTAAATAAAGAGTCCAGGGGTCATCACCAGACCCTCTTAGTTCAAGCACTGTCTTTCACAATGGGCACATACGAACAAAAGCTGTACCTCTTAAACACCTGCCTTACTGCAAAGGATGGGGAGGGGGCTTCTGGTGTGCACTGGGAGTTGGTTACTGTAGCATGGCAGCCACTCAGTGGACTCTGCCAGGCAGCTGTCCACTCCGCCTGTCTTGCAGAGCTAGCCTTGTGACCATACTGGCACAGCCTCCCTGTGCGTGTTTTGCTCTGAACATGCAAATCTGATAATAAACATCACAAGATGTTGTCTGCTGCACAAGTCTTCCCAAGAAGGACTAGAGGCAACAGGAAAAGAACAAAGTTCAGTTCTACCAGCTACATATGCGGAAGTCTGTTTACACAGAACACTGAATAGCTATTTGGTTTCAGTTGTGAAACAGCATATTCAAGCTGTGATAATAAAGAGTACATGCACTCAGGTAACATTAGGTGTGAATTGTGAACAGACAGCCCCTGTTTGCTGGCTTTTGTTATTACTTGCAAAACACAGGCTTATTTGCTTATGTCAAAGAAAGTGTGTGGTCCTCATGGCAGGTAAGAAAAAAGGGGGAACTGTGGTGTGCCAAGGACTCACAAGCCCAGAGAGAAAGTTAGGGTTAAGTTACATTTTCCTCTTGAACATCTCGGGTTATGCACTGTTCCTAGCACCTGTGGCCTTGGCTTTGCAAAAAATACACACATAGATCAGTTGCTCCTAAAACATGAAAATTAAGCCTAGGCTTCCTTATCACAATGTGTCCTTGGCACTAGCCAAGTGCCTTCTTTACTTGTATTTACTGAGAAGCATTTCAAACAATTTATCAAGGCTCCAACAGAGGTTTACCTACCCTAAAATCAAACAAAGGAAAATAATTACAGAAAAAGAGTTTTGGGGGATGGTTGTAGGAAAGGATATGCATTGTTCACATAAACTTTTTGGTTTTAAGAGTGGGATACAAATGCTTTGATTAAATGTTATAAATCGTGAGCACGTATCCAGATACCTTTAGAGCCAAGTGTAGTTTAAAAATATATGTATGCATGTGTGTGGCAAGGAGCTCTTTTAATCCAGGTATTTTAAATTCAACCAGTTTAATTTTTATTTTTATTTTAAGTGGGAGAAATATCTTCTCTGTACTCTAATGTGTTCCATATCACATGGCGAAGCAATGAAGTTTTGCATCTTGGGCTCTTCTGAGAAGTGTGCACATGTTGAACAGAGGTTCTTAGGTGACTCAAACATAGCCCTCAAGTTATGTGACCCAATTAGTAATTTTTAAAAACCTAACCACCCAACACCTCCCCAAAAGGAGGAAGCCCATTCTAGTCCAGCTTCCTGTCTCTCACAGGGGCCCACCAGATGCCTCAGGCAGCATACAAGACAACAAGATACTTGTGTCTTGCCACTCTCCTGCATCTGGCAATGGAAAAAGGCAGAATGTAAGTCCTTGAAGAAGACCAGAGTCATCCCAGTGGTGATTGACATCCTTGGTGCAATTCCCAAACACCTTGAAGAGCATCTTAACCGCATTGGGGCTACAGAAATTACTGTTTACGGCACAAAGCAGCCTTACTGGGAACAGCTTAGGTTTTGCGACGTTATTTATAATGTCAAACAGGGTGAAAGCCGGTCGTCCCAGGTCCTTGGGGAGGACTCCACAAGGACAAAACAAACCATAACACCTTCCTGACTGTGGGAAACGGGAAGAACCCACTCAGCTGTCTTGCCTGAGCCCCAGGCCTGTCACATGCCAACTCTGCCAGCCGGGAAATAGGCGGCGGTCCCGTCCTGGCATCAGGACCCCACGAAGCACCCCACGAAGGCCTTCCCAGGGGCACATGGCGAACGAAGCAGCACAATGGAGGAAGGGGGGGGCACGTCCCCTCGGCTGACAGCTGGGGTGGCGGGGTCAAGAGGTCATCCCCACAGGTGGAGGGCGGCGGAGTCGCGACTCTGACTGACTCACGTGAAGGAGGCGTCACCTGGTCCGCGCACCGCTCAAGACCACGGCCCGGAGCGAGGCAGGCTTCTCCGTCGCCATGGCAACCGCGTGGGCCGCGGACCATCCCTCTCGCCGCCACGGCGGACCCCTGTGCAGTGTCCCGCACCACCCGCGCAGCCACAGCGGGACGAGCCGCGCACCTCAGAGCCAGAGCACCGTCCGGCAGTCCCTGCCTCGGCTCCGCCCTCCCCCCTTCCACCGGAAACACTACGCCACGCCCCTTCTCCTTCCCGGCCAATCGGAGCCCAGGCCGCTGGAAGCGGAAAGCGCCAAGCCGTCCCACCGTTGCCACGGCAGCGCCGGAAACGCCTCTCTCCCCCCTCCCGCGGCGGCCGTTCTACGAAAGAAGCTTCAAAGCGTTGCCCTCATCGGGCATGGCGGCACTGGCTACAGGTGGGCCCCCAAGAACTCGAGGCGCCATTGGCGTGGCGGGGCAGCAAGGGGCGCAGCGATTGGCCGACGAGGGGCGGGGCGGGAGCGGACGGGGAGGGAGGGAAAAGGTGAGGCGTGGGAAGAGACGAGGAGAGAAGACGACGTGCTATCTGCAGGGCTCTCTCCCGCTCGGTCCTTCGGCTCGCACTTCACCTGTGGGAAACGCCTGGCACAGGTAAAGTGGGAAAGGGGGCTTGGGAGTGAGTGGGCTCGGTTGTTATGACAACGGCCCTGCAAGGTAGGCCAGCCCCTGTGGAAAATGTGGCGTCTCGACGTCCAGTTTGGCTCCGGCGGGCCAGTTTCTCCCCCCCCGCCAACTGCAGCTTTTTTTCCTCACTACTATGGGGGGTATCACTGAGCATGCGCGGTCCGCAGCAGGCGCGCGACATGTGTGCCCGCGCGCGCGCTCTGGGGGGGGGGGAGCTTTCTCTTCCTTGCCCCCCTCTTTGATGTTGCAAGTGTAGCTGCTTCTGCGCACCCAGGAGGAGCCCCCCTTCCCGTCCCCGGCTATGGAGGAGCCGCCGCCCTTTCTGCGGGTACCCCCTGCTGCTGGGCGCTCGACATCCCCCCCTCCCCGCCCCAGTCCACCATTGGCATGCAGCCCTCCAGCAACGACAGCGTGCGCAGTGCTTTGCCCAGAGAGGGACCCCGCTGCGCCCAGGGCAAGGCTGCCTCTCCTGCACGAGGCTGATCGGGTGCAGAATGTGGCGGGCGGGCGCGGCGCCCGCCGTTCCGCTGCTGCTGCTGCCCCTCCTGCTCCCTGGGGAGGTGGAGGAGTGGAAGTGCGGAGGAGAGGAGGGGCTGGAGTGGGAGGAGCTGCAGAGGCTGGTGCATTTGCCAAGGTGAAGTGGCGCCGCGCGAGGAGGTCGTGGGCTCGGCTCCTCCCGAAGGGGCTTGTAGGCTAGAGATGGATGGAAGGGGCGGGCGGTGGAGGCGGGGGAAGAGCAGGCGAGAAGTCTCCCCTTATATTAACGCATGCATACACTGTAGTTGCTGCAGGGAGAGACGGCGAGGCTGCGGCTTAAGGGCGCCTGTGCTTGCTTTTGACGCTGAATTGTTTCTGGTACGTTGCAGTGATTGGGAATGGGGGCGGGGGGGGATACAGCATTTAACATTTGCCTTTAACATCTCCAGATTCAGTCACAGCCTTGTTTTTTTCGGGTGTTGGTGGTGTTCCTTCTCTTTTTTTCTTTAATGTAGAGTGTCTGTGTTTCCGAAAATCTTATGCAGAAACCACCTCCTTGTCTATGGCTCTGTTTCATATAATATACAAACTAATGGGCTCTTGGCCATCTGAATTTGCTATGAATGTATAGGTTCGTAATAATGCAGATTGGGGACCTGTGGGAGCATGGCCTGCCTCTGTTCATAGCAGAGGTGAGATTTGGGAGCATTCTGGTTCACAACTTTGCTATGTTGTTGTTGCTTAATGCCAGCACCCCAGTTACTGGGGGCCCTGGAGCACCCCCCCCCCACTTGTGCACTGGATGCTCCAGCTGCCACCAAGAATAGATTTTCAAGGGTTGGCTTTGTCAGGTGGTCCCTCATAAGTACACAAACTGGCCTAGCTGATGCCATGCATAGAGTTTTTAGAATTGAGAAGATTAGAGACCTAAATAAACAAGGCTGGTATATAAGAAATCTCTCAAGATAAACCTGCAGTTCCTTGGGAAATTCAAAGAGTCTAATTCTAGACCACTGATTTTCACCCTTTCACGGCATACTGAGAAGGTGCTAAAATTGTCAAGGTACACCATCAGTTTTTGGACAGCTGACAGTGCACACTGCACTGCTGGCAGGGGGTCTGCATCCCCCAATGGCCTTACTAATATACTGCCCTTCCCTCCAAACTGTCATCACACACCTGCAGACCATTTGCGGCACACCAGTGTGCCACAGCACAGTGGTTGAAAATTGCTGTTCTACAGACCAGCATGAGAATTATAAATGCCAGGCTGGTATGAGTGTGAAAAGTACTTGAAGTTCTAGTCTGCCAGTATCTGGTTTCTAGGCACCCGGGGAACAGCTCTGCCAGTTCAAATGGTAGTTTCCTTTAACTGTATATTTAAACAGTGGCCAAAAAAGGAAATTGTGCAAGCGTGGCTTTTTCACTACAGCTGCTGGCCTTGCACCTGCCCTGCTGTACAATAATCTCAGTGGTCTCTCGTTACAGACAGCATCATGGCTGCAAGAGTTGCTGCAGATGACAGTGAGAGCAACAAGAATCCTGCCTTAGAGCGATGCTTGGGGGTGCTGAGAGATGCAGGCAGCGACAGTGAGCAGTTTGCCGCTCTGCTTCTGGTAAGAATCTGTGCTGCCATTGGTTGTGGGAAGTTGTTCTAGAAGTAAATTCAAAGGCAGTCTTTTTGAACCCAGGCAGGTGGGATACTGGTTGCTTCGGTTTCCCAGCAGTAAAACTGAAATAATTACTAGGGCTACAGACACAGTTCTATTTATGTAGCACTATTTATGTAGCACTCAGAGTGCTCCAGTGCTTGAACATTGAGAAGGTGATTGATCACAAAACCCTGCCAAGGGTGTGCAGAACAATAAAACTGGCAGAGAGAAAAGCCTAGTGGGCGCGTGGCCTGATTGAAGACTCCAAGAATATAGGGGAATGGAAAATGCCCTTTTTGGTCCTCTGCTCCATCAGAAGGGGAGGAGGTGGCTACTCCGCTTGTTAGCCCAGGCCAGCCACCCAGGGAATGTGTCTGCTTCTGACTTGTTTTGCAGGTCACCAAAGCAGCAAAAGCTGGAGAAATAGACGCCAACACCCGCCGGAGGATCTTTGACGCCGTTGGCTTCACGTTCCCAAACCGGCTTCTGGCTTCCAAAGAGCCCCCTGAAGGCTGCCCACAGCACACATTCCAAGCTCTTGGCCTCACCCTGCTGGCCTGTTTCTGCACCGACCCAGATCTAGCCAGGCATTCCCAGGTCCTTAATAAAATCCCCATGTTGAGTGACGTGGTTTCCACGCCCACCCCTGAAGATTCTTCTTACAGCGCCATGATCGATGATGCCTACCAGTGCCTCGGTGCAATCTTGGCCACTCCCCAGGGTCCCAGGGAGCTGGTGAATAGGGGGGGACTCTCAGCGCTGTGCCAGGCCTATGTGAACCAAAGCTATGGCTCTGATCAGGCCCTTCAGCTGCTCGTGGGTCTCCTGACGGCAGCGGAGACAAAGTGCTGGCAGAGAGCCACCTCCGACCTCGTGCGCGTCCTGAATATCCTCAGCGCGGAGTTCCAGAAGGCTGAAGACATGACCAAGTTCCGGCTGTGTGAGGTCTTGCCTCGCTTCGTGCCACCCCGTCTCTCCGCAGGTGCCGAGTCCCTCCAGCCCCTCTACCGAGGCCTTTCCAGCATCCTCACCAGCAAGCTGAGTGTCTCCCAGAGAGACCCGGCTTTGAAGTTGGCCGCCTGCCTGTCCCAAGCCTGTGGGTCCAAGTGGATTCCCGCAGGGAGTTCTGGCAGCAAGTTTTTTGCCTTGCTGGCTAACCTGGCCTGCGTGGAAGTCCGCCTGTCCCTGGAAGAGCTGGACCTGACGGAGGTGGACAAGAAGCAGGAGCTGGTGGCTGCTTGCTACGTCCTGATGGAGCTGGCCATCGTGGAGTGCACACGAGAGGAGAGCTCCCTGCTGCGGGAGGCGCAGAAAGTGCAGCTGGTGGGGATTCTGGAGGAGGCCTTTGGGGCTGTCATTCACTACCTGAGACAGGTAAGATGAGGCTTCTGGACCAGACCAATCCAGCGTGGCTGCCTGAGTCAGAATTCACACATGAGCCGCCTAGACCGTGGTTGTCCCAAGGTTGTCAGCGGCTGAGCTGGGCGGGCTTCATCTGCTGTCCGTGCTAAGCGAGGTTGTGACGAGGCCAGCGCCTGGGAAATAGGCCATAGTGTAGGGCAAGGAACAGAAGAGGGGAGAGGGAGAGCGATCAATAGTGTGCCTCGGGGCCAGTCTGTTCGTGAGCCTGCCAGAGGCAGTTCCTGCAGGAGCTGCTGGCCGCCTTGCTTTCCAAACGAGTGGGATCAGAGCGTGGCGGGCTGCGCGCTGGGGAAGGAGCAGAGGGAGGCTGCAGCTGGCGCACCATCAGGCATCGCAGCTGGTGGAATTTGGCTGCTGCCTCAGATGCCAGAAGGTCTTGGAAAGGAGCATTCTGAATCTCTGGCCGCGAGGCCAGGAGCAGCTTCTTCACATGGGGGCTGCCACACCTGGGGTTCACTTCAGGATTCTGAGCTGGGGGCCAATCAAGGCCTGAGAAATCCCTCAAGGAAGAAGGGGGGAAAGTGGGGAGATTCTGCAACTTTCCCAGTTTCAGCCCAAAGTGTCCTGCAGGGGCTGATGCTACTTCTCCAAGGGTCTTGAGGCAGGGCACAGCGTTCGTCTGTTTGTCTCTGGTTCACTGCGCCTGTTGCTGATGGTCGCCTTTCAGGTGGGGAGGGAGAAGATGGAGGACCCTTTCATTTTCGCCTCTGTCCGGGTCCTGGGGTCTTGGCTGGCTGAAGAGACGTCTTCCCTCAAGCAGGAGATCTGCGACCTCCTCCCTTTCCTCATCCAGTACGCCAAGATGCTGTTCGAGAAGGAGAGGAAAGGCAAAAGCGGCCTGCAACATGAGCTGGAGCAGGCTGGGCAGAAACCTCTTTGGCGAGGAGATGCTCTCAGGTAAACCACACTATTGGCTAACTAACGTGCCAGCATTTTGCTACCTGAAGGAACTCCTGCAGTTCAGTTTCTGGGGTTTGGGTTGGGACTGGTTTGTTTAGCATGGAAGTAAATTCATCAAGGCAGGAAAAATTCATGAGCAAGCCAGGAAAGAACGTGGGTCCAATTTGTTCTTGGTCACCTTGGGCAAGCCCTTTGGCTCCCAGGCTCCCTGCTGCTGTAAGAAGCCGCCAGGAGGCAGTCAGAGGCTGTGGCACCCTCTGGAAAGGGTGACCACTACAGTTCCCCAAGACCCTCTTGCTGTGCGGTGGCTCACTTCTAGGCTCCTCTGGGAATCACTTAGGAAGCTCTCTCTTGCCATCGAACAGCAGTTTTCAAACAGTGCACTGCTGAGTTTGGAGCACAGTGATTGAACATCTGGCTTCTGTGGCTCTGTTTTTAGGGCAACTGTAGTGATGAGTTGCCTGATCCTCTTCCTACACCGGTTCAGCTGCCCAAGGAAGGAGAACAAACAACTTGTTACTACAGACAGTTGCCCTAGGAACAGAGCCACAGAACCCAGAACAGTGTCCCAGAAATGACATCACAAGAGATGAGGACCATAGAAGTCTGTGTGCCATTGGGGGGGGGGAAACACCCTTGAAAATCACTAACATTTCTGCTGCCCCTTCTAGGTTTCTGTTACCTGGCTTGAGCCACTTGACAACAGAGGATCGACCCCGCCAAATCCTCATTTCGGAGGGAGCGCCAATTCTCTTGTGCCAATATTACTTGTATCAGTGGGAGGTGTTTGCTTCAGATTCTACTACCCCATCTGCATTGGAGGTTGCTGAAACCAGTCTGAAAACAGCTTGTGAAATTTTCCTGAACTTGGTTGTGACTGCTCCTGATTTAATCAGGTAATGGGTGCAGAAGGGATGCAAGTGAGTTGACACTTTCGAGATTTAGATGCTCCACAGAGAAATGGGTTTGGGAATCTTTTTCCTCTGTGATACAAATGGACATACTATAATTTCCTGCTTATAAATGGAGCAATACCAGTTGACTTGTATTGCTCCAGGCTGGTTCACACACGCAGGTTAGTTACCAGTTGACTTGCCTGCACGAATTGGCTATAGTAGCTCTAACACCCAAGAGGTAACTTTTGTACTGACTTGGAAAAAAAAGTGTTTTTTAATTGAAACATTTACACCAGTGGTTCTGGTCATTCTAAAAAGTGGGTCTTGATGCTAAAAGTTTGACAACCACTGATTTACACAGTTCAACATGTAGTGCATAGAGAAATCAAACCATAAACGTGCAGGTATCAACAAGCCCAGAAAAGAGACGCTCAAGCATGTTTCCATCTATTTACCCAAGCTTGAAACTGCAAGAGTTCAGCTCCTTGCATAGCAACTTAAAAACTATCTGATTTTTTTTGAATAGACTCGGGGCTTGTGGGAATTGTTCTTTCCATCACCCGTGTGTGCATTAGAGGCTCTGCAGGACCCAGCAGAAATCATGCCACAACCCATAGTTTGAGAAATGCTGGTCCAGAGTGCTGGACTAGTGGGCCATCCCAGCATATTCATGGAGCAAATCTGGGTTGTTCAGTGTGTACATACAGTAGGGAGCAACAGCTGGGGAGCACATCTGTTCAGAAAAGTGCATTGAACCCTATTGTGTGGGTGTACCCTGAGGCAGATGTACACCTCAAAATGTCATGTATGAAATTGCCCCACACTTGGGGCATCTGAAGTCAGATCCTCACTGGGTGGGTGGCCCTGGGTCAGGTTATTGCGCAGGCTACTTCCTGGCTATTAGGCCAGGAAATGCTCTCTTCTCCCCACCCCCAGGCAAACCCCCCAATTGGCCACCTCCTGCCCCAGAAGTAATTGCAATTATGTCATTAAAGATAAAGGTTTCTCCACGACCAAATGGTCTAGTCGTGACCGACTGTAGGGGGCGGTGCTAATCTCTGTTTCAAAGCCTGTAGAGCTGGCGTTTTTGTCCGATCATGTGGCCAGCATGACTCTGTGCCATAGCGCACGGAACGCCGTTACCTTCCCACCGAAGTGGTCCCTGTTTATTTACTTGCATTTTTTAGGTGCTTTCGAACTGCTAGGTTGGCAGGAACTGGGACAAGCGACGGGAGCTCACTCCATCACGCAGTCTCGAACTCCCAACCTTGTGGTTGAAAGCCCAGCAACAGCGGGTTAACTTGCTGCGCCACCACGTCCCTCTAATTACGTCATTGCGTCACCACAATTACCTCCTGAAAAAGGTGCCTGCCCCCTCCGGGGGTGAGCACAGCTTCCAGCGGCAAAGTGCTGCTCTGCTTTCTTCAGTGGTCGCAGGAAACTCACTCCGAGTTGACTTCGATCATCAGAGGAGTGGGGGGGGGGGAACCACAGCCTGGAATGCAGCGAAGCCCAGTGGCCTTGCTGCACTTCAGGCAGTGCCACCCCAAGCTCCTCTGATATTCGGCGGAAACAGCGTGAGTTTCCTGTGACCATCGGAGGAGCCAGGGTGCGCCGCCTGGAACACAGTGAAACTGCTGGGCGTGGGCATTGCATTGCCCCCCCCAGGCGCAGTGCCTGGACCTTTGCCCCCCCTCAAGTCCTCCATCCCCCTAGCTATTGTCTAAATAAAACTTGGAGAATCCCACATAATCCCATTGTCAGCTTGGAAGAAGGATGAGGCACAGACATTGGTCATCCGGTTAGGAACCTGCTTTGTTCTTTCTCCCCTGTAGCCGTGAAGATTGCTTTGCAGCCTTGATGGACATCCTGCTGAAGTCTCTTCCGTCGCTCTGCGGGAGCACGAAACATCTGGCCCTGACAGCCAATGTGACCACCCTGGGCCTCATGATGGCCAGGAAGTTGTTTGCTTACCCAGGCAAGGAACGTTTTTTTTTAAAAATAGTCTTAAGTATTTCAATATAGTCGCACAAATGATTATCTGTTGCTGTGTTCTGTGTGTGGCTGCTCCGTGCTGTTTGCAAATGCCATCAGGAGGCACTAACAGTACTCGTGTCCTATTTTCAGCCCTACAACTCGCTTCCTGTTGGCATTTGCAGACAGCACAGAGACAGTCGGATGCAGGAAACAGCAACAGAAGGGCTGTGATCAGACATAATTGGTGCAATTGGGAGGGATTTGTGAACTGCAGATATGGAACTCACAAATACAGAGGCACGCTGGTAATCCAGTCATAAGAGTGGGACAAATGTTCTGTGTATAAAAGCTGCCGCATGGAAAAGATGCAGACTTCCACTGAAAAATGCAGGGTGTGTGTGTGCCACTCCCTACCCTGTTTCGAGAAGTGTAAAAACTGACCTATGAAGGGGGTCGAGAAGGCACTTGGGTCTCTCTTTACCAGCCTGTCTTTGACTGCCAGTGCTCAAATGTGGCTTGTGTGATGAGAGCATAGAAGCAGCTTACAGCTGTGAGGCTTGGCAAGGCTTCAAGGTCGCAGAGCTCCGGCAAGGAATCACTCAGACAACAGAGATTAGGGTAGCAAGAACTTGTATATTCTCAGAAGGGTTCTTGCAGCAAAGAACAGGAAACAGGTACAGCAAAGCTCCTCCAACAGCAACACTCACATCTCCAGCAACTAACCACAGGTGCTTCTGGTCTTGATTAAATAGTCCCCAGCGTCCAATCAGAGATCAGATGATCTCATCCCCAGGCTGAAGCTGAATCAGAATGACTCAGCACTTTACTGCTGGTCTGCTAGGCCTGAATGACTCAGCACTTCACAACCCTGAGTCGGCCTAGTGTTAGACCTTTCCCCATTCGGGCCTGTAAATTTCCAGGGACTTCCTTCAGTATCCCTTCAGTATCCCAGTTGTGCATCAAGTCAAAGATGTGGTGTTTCAGCCCGAGGGGACGGTGGGAATTGAGACCCAAGGAAAAGAGGATACTGTTGGCTTGTGCCCACTGGACGTGACAACTTATCGTCTCTTGCTTTCAGGTCTCCAGGGCACCCCGCAAGCCGAAGCCTTCTTTGCCGCCGCCATCCACTTCCTGGCAGGAGGCTATGTGGCCCAAACCGATGCGGCAGGTGGGAGCGTGGCCTTGAGCATCTCCCCTGCCTACGAGGCGGTCTGGCCGGCCATCCGCGAACTGTGGTTCCTGGGCATGCAGGCGTTTGCGTGTTGCGTGCCGCTGTTCCTGTGGCTGCCGCAGGACGTCCTGCGCTCCGGCTGGCTCCAGGAGCTGCTGGTGATGCTGGGCTGCGTGGCGCCCAAGTCTGTGGACTTGGAGCTGATCCCTGCTTTCCAGGGCATCTTGGTGGAGCTGGCCAGGGCGAGCCAGCCGTGCCTGGAGGTCATCCAGCAGCACCGAGGCCTGGAGCTGGCCAGCCTGTACGGCATGGCGGCCTTGGAACAGTGCCTGTGTGAGCAGTGAGCTTGCGCAGGGCGCCGTCCCTTGAAGCAGCCGTTTTTTTTCATCCCACTTCATGCACCTGTCAGTCAGATGCTCTGTGATTGGTAGTTCTATGAGATATGTCGAGCCTTTCTCTTCCCAGGTGGCTGCACTTTGCACTTTGGCTATACAGAGTTTTATGAAAACCGAGTTAACGATCTCGATGACCGCATTTTTTGCCTAGCTCTCCGTGACGCCTAGCTCTCTCTCCGTGACGTTGCTCTGTGGAGTGACACGACGTCGTAGTCCTGCCCGGCAGGTGAAGGGACCAGTCGCAAGCCTGTGCACGCATGCACGTTTGTGCTGCAGTTTTGCGCTGCGGAGGAAGCTGCAGAACCTGCATCTTGGCGCATGGCTCTGGGGGAGGGGTGGATAAAGCTGCAAGGGGCTTGGGTGGCATCCTGGTAGGGAAGGGAAGGAATGCTGGAAGAGCTGTTTTGCGGCAAGATGGTTGTGCCCAAGGCGTCCCTTTTGCTGTCCTCCATGGGACTCCTGGGTTGGCATTGCACTGCCCGCGTTGTCAGAGAGCACAGTGGGTAGATTTCAGCCCATGGCTGCCTCTGGCCTTGCCGGAGCTCCTTTTTCTTGAGAACACAGAGGGTCAAAGCTACTCTCCTGTGGAAGATCAGATCTCCTTTTTGAATCCACTGCAGCTCAAGGGAGAGGGGTCTGCCAGACCCCCACCCTCTGGGGCTGCACCTGCATGCTTGGCTTGGCTTGCCTCTTTGGCCTCCCTGTGGCGTTCAGCAGCCGGCCTCCTGGATGCCGCCAGTCATTCCTGTGTTCTGCTTTGGGGGGTTGGATCCACGCATGGCGCTCTGGCCTTGACTTGCACTCCCGGCCTCTCCGCTTCAGGCAGTTAAAGTGCTTTTGGTTTTGCAGCAACCGCCGGGTTGCGATGGAGAGCGGCGGAGTCTTGCTTGCCAGCTGAATACCCACTAGAGCTTTCCTGCGCCCCCACAGGCCCTCCTCCGTGCAGCGCTTGCTGTTGACTAGAGGCAATGCATGACAGGCGTGCCAGCGCACCTCCGTCTTGCGGGAGAGAAGAAGCTGAGCACCTTGCTGGGCAGTCATCGTGCTTTAGTATCTGCATCGTGCTTTTTTTTTCATGTGCTGAGTGCTTTGCATGCGTTACCTTGATGTTAGGATTCCAGCCACCCTGATCAGAGTCCCGCATTGCAGCTGCGGTGCTGAGAGGGAGTGGCTTGCCTGAGGCCACCTAGCCGGCTCCCGGGAGAGGTGAGGCTCACCCCTGGAAAACCTTGATTTGTCGCTTGGGCTCTTAAAAATGCTCTGTAGACCAAAGCCCTGCCTGGTCAGGCACTCTGTTTCTAGTTCTCACAGTGGCCAGCTGAGTGCCCCTAAGTGCTCCCAAACTGGACACAAACTGTAGCTTGTCCCCAGCACCTGCTTTTCCAGGATCTCGCGCTTGTGAGTCTGGAGCCTCCATTTCTCAAATCACCTTTTGACAGATCTGACAGTACTGACAAAACGTGTCTCAACATTCCGTATCACCCGCCACAGGCCCCAGTCGGCTTGTTCCGCCCCTGTTTTTCAGCCTCTTTTTTGCTGCAGCCAGGAACCTCCAGAGCCACCTGAGCTTTGAGGGGCTGGGGGGGGGGAGAACGAATGGGCTGCACATCGGGGAGGAGTGTGCAGCTCCGCCCGCTCTGTGTGGCGTTGCTATGGCCAGTAGCCTTGGCCCAAAGCAGCCAGCTGGGTTTTTGAGTCCTATCAAAGAGGTGCTCTCCCCGATACACAGCAACGCCTTGCACTTTCATCCGGTTAGGGACCAGAGCGTGGATGAAAGTCAAAATTGGATGAATGTCAAAGCACAGCCGTATTTAGATTGCAGATTTACGTTGAAAAACGTAAATAACTATGTAACACATGCAAAAAAAAATGCATGTGAAACGTACATAAAGACAGTAAACCTAAGTACATTGGCAAACATTGTGGAAGGTTGGATGAAATCAGATGAAAGATGGAAATAGAAGTGTGTTTACAGCTGAAAGACCCAAGTGGTGAAAGTTGAGTGGATGGAAGTCAAGGTATTGCAGTAACACATAAAAGCAGACTGAGCACCTGCTCGGTCACCGGGTGATGTATTAATTCAGTGGTTCTCAAACGTTTTAGCACCAGGACCCACTTTTTAAAATGTCACTCTCAGGACTCACCTAGCTTTACTTTTTAAAAAGGTGATCTAAAAAGATTATTTACATAATATTTATTCAGCTCTTTGCAGGGCAGTTAGCAGCTACCTGATTTTTGAATAGACTCAGGGCATGAGGCGATTAGTGAGCCAATCTTTCCATCACCCTGTTTTCATGGGAGGCTCTGCAGGACCCACCAGAAATTGTGTCGTGACCCACAGTTTGAGAAACACTGCATTAATTTATTCCTGGTTCTTCTTAATGCTGTTGGTGATATCTGAGCCTCTCCCACTGCTTTAATAAGATTTCTAAGAATACCGACTATCACTGTTTAGTTGGAGACACGCGCGCGAGAAGGCAGATTTTTGCACACGTTTTGCTGGCATCGTCCAGAAGCCAAAGGGCCCTGAGGAAAGACTGCTGTCCCTGGTGTCAGTCTTGTACTTGGGTGCCCCAATTCTCTTGTGTTCAATTGTACTACTACTGAGCCATGTTGATTTTTTTTTATTTAAAAAAAGGTCCTGTGGAACTCAACCTGGATGGAATTTATTGACCACGATTAAGCTGCTAGTTGTTAAGTATTGGTGAAAACCAGCTTTGCCTAAACTAAAGGGATGGTTAACTCAAATACGTTTTACAGCTGGGAGATCTAGATTCGCAGAATGCACTGGAGAAAGAAAAAGGTGGGCAGAACCTTTTGGAGAAAAAGCGAGTCTCCCTTTGATTTGGTTTCTGGAAAAAAGGTACACCTTAGGCACTGGCGCTTCTCAGTTTTGTGTGTTATGACTGTGGATGTGTATTTGTATTCTGACTATATGAATTTGAAATGCTATATTTAAGTGTTCAACAGTAACTTTTCAGTATTTATATTTTATGGCTGTGAATGATAATTTATAACTGTGAATGTGTATGGAATTCAATAAAAATATTAACCCCCCAAAATGGCCGAGGTTTGTAGTTGTGGGGCCTGCAACCATTCCTGCCAAGCTGCCCACTGGACTCGCTCACTGTGAGTTCTTCACTGCCTGGCAAAGAGCTTGTTCGGGCAGGCATTTCCATTAAGGTAAAATGCCTTCAGATGGTTTAGTCTTTTTTCCTGTCTTCGAATCGTTACAGTTTGGGTTGGGTTTATTTGGGTTTTTTAATGTGGCGGTGGTGTGTGTTGAATTTTTTGGGCGACTATCACGTCAGCTGCTTTGAGGGCCCCCAAAGCAGAAAGGAGGTGGGGATGCCGTAGACATGGGATGGTTTTCTGAGGGCCTGCAAGGTGGCTACATAAGCGTTCCTTGAAGGACTGCGTGCGAGGCTGGTGTCGGAGGTTAGTGGGTCGGGCATGGGCCAAGGGCCACCACTGACCCAACCAGTAGGTCCCTGAAATATCTCCTCCTCCACCTCGTGCAACAGATGAGCAATTTTCAGCCTTCCTCCTCTCACAGCACATTGACAAGGTGCTAACATTGCCAATGCACACGATTGATGTGTCGACAATTGATAGGGCACTCCATGCTGCTGATGGTCACCCAATGAACCTACTAATTAGTGATCCTCCCTCAAACTCCCGTGGCACACCTCTGGACCATCTGTGGCACACTGGATTCCCCTCAGCCTGCCCTTGAAATTGGTCCAAGGCACGGTCACCTGCTCAGGAGCAAACATGCCCGTGCTGTTTCATTTTCGTTTCCAGAGGGCTCAATACATTTTCCTCCTCAGCTATCGGCTTATCAGTTTCACGACCCACCAAAAATCAGGCAGCAGCCCACGGGTGGGTCCCGACCCACAGTTTGGGGAGCACTGTCCTGGGCACATCTGGCAGCGCAAGCCCCCATCTGACTCTGAAGGGGGAGAGTCTGTATTGCTGTGCCCAGTTGCTTTTTGCAATCCTGGTGCCTGTTGTCCCTCCTAGATGGAGCGGAAGGTGTTGGAAAAGCAATACAAGCCGTGAGAAGAGCTTCCCTTTGTAATTTAGGCCCTGGGACAATAGCGGCATTGATGCTATGCTGAGCTCACCCAGCAGAGGCCCAGCTTTTCAGCTACCCTTGTCCTCAGTTTCTCATCCCGTCCAAGCCAGTAAAGCCTTTTACAAGCACCTTCTGCTCACATTCCTGCTCTTAATCACAGGCACGCAGGTACTTGTAAATGCAGAGGGTGCCAGCCTGGCGTGTTCACCTGCTGCTTGTGAGAAGTTCAGGTAAGGCCCTTTATAGGCCTGTTAAAACATTCCATCTAAACTCGATAGTGTGCGATTTTCTGCATGCTTTGGTGATGGGATGCAGGCCAAGCCAGAGGTCGGCAACCTACAGCCTGAGTTACGGTGGCCCGTGTGGAGTGCAGCCATGAAATTAAAAGACGTTTACTTCTTGGGAGAAAAGCTATGGCGAACCTAGACAACTTAATAAAAAGCCGAGACATCACCCTGCCAACAAAGGTTTGCATAGTCAAAGCTATGGTTTTCCCAGTAGCAATGTATGGCTGTGAGAGCTGGACCATAAGAAAGGCAGAGCGCCGAAGAATAGATGCTTTTGAATTATGGTGTTGGAGAAGACTCTTGAGAGTCCCCTGGACTGCAAGGAGATCCAATCGGTCAGTCCTCCAGGAAGTCAAACCTGATTGTTCCCTGGAAGGACAAATCCTGAAGCTGAAGCTCAAGTACTTTGGCCACCTCATGAGAAGAGAGGACTCTAGGAAAGACCCTCATGCTGGGAAAGATGGAAGGCCAAAGGAGAAGGGGGCGGCAGAGGATGAGATGGTTAGAGAGTGTCACCGAAGCAATGAACATGAAATTGGGCGAACTCTGGAAGCTAGTGGAGGACAGGGAGGCCTGGCGTGCTGTGGTCCATGGGGTCGCGAAGAGTCGGACACGACTTAGCGACTGAACAACAACAAATGTGGAGTGCAGCTTGGGAGGTAAAGCCTCCTGCCAGTTTGCCAGGTGCTGAGCGGGTGGCTCCGCCTTCACCTGGCCAACGTGGCCCTTGGTGACCTGGCGTTCAATGATGACACCGTCTCTGACTGTCCAGCCCCTTTTCACAAAAAGGTTGCCAATCCCTGCTCCAAGCGTTGGAGGGCCTCCAACCTGCCAGTCCCTCCTGCATGTCCTCTTCCAAGCCGGTGTGTGTGTGTGTGTGTGTGTGTGTGTCTGCGCTAGAAAACAACAATTGGACATGTGGGGTATGAGTGGGGAGAGCCTTTCATAGCATGTATAGAGTTGGAAGGGATGACGTTGGAGGTCATCTAGTAGTCCAGTCCCTTCTCAGCGCAGCATCCTTGACCCATAGCCAGCTAGCCCTTAACAGCTTATTCGAGTTAGGTTGGCCTTGTGGTTAAAGGATGCCTTGTGGGTCTTGTACAAAAGGGGCCACCAGATGGCTACTGGCTGAGGAGCTGTGAATCTGAGCCAACCTCAGAACTCCCTGCCTTCAGTGGCTCGAACCAGCCGAAGAGCCTCGTGCTGCCCTTGGCATCTGCCACTAGTCTACAACTACGTGTGCCCCACAGAGGCCATGGCAACACTGTGAGACCTCTAGAGATGCTTCTATGGGCATGTCCCCATCTCCTGCCATTAAGGTGTGGAGAAGGGCACAGACACCCAACATACTATGCAGGATTCAGTGCACCTTTGCGCCAGAGTTCCCAGCAATCTAGTTCTGTCCTGGGGACCGGGAGGTTGCAGCTGCATGCTGCGTCCAATTGGTTCCACTGCAAAGGCACCTGGATGGCTGAGCAGCAGGACCTGCCAGTTATTTCTGAATGGCACATAACCATTTTGAGGCCACTACCTTTAGTGGAGACACTTTACACCAGGGGTGCCAAACATAAGGCTGGCGGGCCAGAAGCTGTCCCCAGAAGCTCATTATCCAGCCCTCTGGCTCTCTCAGCTTGTTTCTGGTCATGTCTTGCTTAGCGATGTCACTTCCTGCTTTATGACATCACTTCTGGCCCTGAGCGGGTATCATGAATGCTGTTCGGCCCATTGTATTAAATGAGTTTGACATCCCTGCTTTAGACAGCTTGCCTTTGGGGTTTGCTTCTCAGCCGTCCCCAGGCTATCACACATCCAACAGCTGTGGAAAGGCATTTAACCACCTCCTCCTCCTGTGCTCTTCTCTTTTTTTCTTAGTCTTGTTTACTTTCTTTTTATTTGGGGAAAGACAGGCACCCTAGAATTTTGTCTTCTGAATGATAAGTAAAGCTTACTTTCCCATGAGTAAGAAAACTCTGGAATGAAGGGGAAGGAGGAGGCAAAAGAGGGGAGGAGAGAAGGTTTTAGCTAAGGAGGGAGATGGAACCAAGAAAAAATGGTATCCCTACTGCTGCAGTTCTCCCCTGAATAAGGGGATGTGGTATGCAGTGGCTGAAAACAGACAGACAGACAGACAGACACACACACACACACACACACACACACACAGAGAGAGAGAGAGAGAGAGAGAGAGAGAGAGAGAGAGAGTACCTGAAAAATGAAGCAAAATATTGTATTGTTTTTGTGGAACCTTTCTGAGAGTTGGCCACTAGGGGTCACTCTTGTGTAGCTTAAAGGCTGCCTCCTTGTCTCAGAGGAAATATTGTCATTCCAAAATAACTCTGCCTTCACCCATGATGAATACCAAGATGCCCTCAGAAAAAGGCATCTAAAAAGGCATTCAAATATTTACATTGCTGCTAGCAGGTGCAGTTTTTGCTTCTAGAAATATCCAAGCCTTCCTTTCAGAGCAGCATATGTTGCTTTTTGCCATTTTACCCTCACAACCGCCCTGCAAGATAGGCTCGGCAGAGGAAGGGAGAAGGAAACTGGCCTTCTCTGCACTTCCTCTTCAGCTCTATTCCTATCTCTTCAAATCCGGGGAGCAGGGGCAGAGGAGAGCAGTGCTGGTCATTCTAGCACACAATGCCCATCTCCTAAGCATGTCCCGTTTCACTTTTTTAAGCTCCCCCTGCTCCCCCTTTTTTAATCCAGGGAGCAGGAGGAAGCACAGTGGAGTCAGGCAGGCATCTGCCAGTCATCTCTTGGGCATGCAAGTCCCAGAGAGCCACTGCTAGTCGGCGGACTGAGATACATGGATCAATGGCCCGATTCTGGATGAAGCGGCACATGTTCACATGGGTAAATACCTGTGCAATGTTCACATGTGGCAACATACAAGGAAGAGCCCTGCTGGATCAGGCCAAAGGCCCATCTAGTCCAGCTTCCTGTATCTCACAGCGGCCCACCAGGTGCCCCAGGGAGGCATGAGACACAAGATGCTTGCATCCTGTTACCACTCCCTTGCACCCGGTACTCTGAAGTAGCCCACCACCAATGTAAGGAGGTTGCACAATCCATCATTGCTTATAGCCCACGATGGACCTTTCCTCCAGAAATCCGTCCAATCCCCTCTTAAAGGCATCCAGACCAAATGCCATCACCACCTCCTGTGGCAAAGAGTTCCACAGATTAACTACCTGCTGGGTAAAAAAGTACTTCCTTTTATCTGTTTTAACTCCCCCAACCCTCAGCTTTAGCGGCTGCCCCCTGGTTCTGGTGTTTTGAGAGAGGGAAAAGAACATCCCTCTATTGACTCTATCACTCCTGTGCATAATTTTGTATGTCCCAGTCATGTCCCCTCTCGGGCGCCTTTTTTCTAGGCTGAAGAGCCCCAAACGCTGCAGTCCTTCTTCATAAGGGAGGTGCCCCAGCCCCGTAATCATTTTTGTCGCTCTCTTCTGCACCTTTTCCAGCTCCACTATGTCTTTTTTGAGGTGCGGCGACCAGAACTGCGCACAATCAGGGGCGAATCTGTTTGAAAGGGTGCCCATGGCGCCCAATGAAAATGCGCCCAAGGGCATGCAACGTCATGATGTCACATCGTGACGTCATGACATAGCGCCCCGCCCCTTCTAAGAGGTGCGTTCTGTTCGCTGCCGCGGACCCTTTAAGGCCAGCGGCAGCGAACAGAACGCGGCTGGGGCGCCGTGTTCTGTTCGCTCCGCAGCGAACGCGCCCGTGGCGCCCATGGCTGTGGAGTGAACAGAACGCAGCACCCCAGCCGCGTTCTGTTCGCTCGTGCCGGCTCTTTAAGGCAAGAGCCGGCACGAGCGTACAGAATGCAGCACCCCAGCCACGTTCTTTCTGTTCGCTCGTGCCGGCTCTTGCCTTAAAGAGCCGGCACGAGAAGGGAGCGCCAGGTGGCAGTGCATTCTCCTTGCTCCGGCTGGCTCTTTAAGGCCAGCTGGAGCAAGGAGAATGCTGCGCAGGGCCTGGGCGGGAACGGGCGGGCCGTGGACGCCATTTTGGGGGGGGGCGGGCGCCATGCAAACGGCTCCCCCTGCAAGATGGCGCCCATGGCTCATGCCACCCCTTGCCACACCCTAGAAACGCCCCTGCGCACAATATTCCAGAATGAATGCCTGTGGAGGAAAAAAGAGATGTGGGAAATGGCAGGACACTTGGCACAATGTACAATGGCAGTTCCACATTAGCGCAATGGGGACTGGTGCTTGTAGGAGCAGCTTGTCATTCAGAGATGTTTCCGAGAAGGCAGTTTACTTACAGTCCAGGAGTATGTTTTGCAAGCTAAAAAGAAGGGACTGGATATGCAGTACAGGGCCAGCCCCCCCCAACCCCCCCCACTCAGAGTGGTGGCGGCTTGTTGCGCCCAATGCTGCCCTCCTTACCTACTGGCACTCTGGCCACAGCTGCTGCTTCTGCTCCCTTGGTTCAAAAAGGAGAGCAGTGCAGAAGCAGAGTTGTTGTTGTTCAGTCGCTAAGTCGTGTCCGACTCTTTGCGACCCCATGGACCACAGCACGCAGGAGCAGAGAGGAATGGGCTAGAGTGGGGGTGTCAAACCGAAGGCTCGCAGTCTGCATGTGGCCCTTGGAAGCAATTTATCAGGCTGCCGTTCTAATCGGGCTCTCTCAAATCTTGGGATTAGGACAAAGGTTTGCACGTTTTCTCTTCTGTCATTTGCAGCTAGCAAGTCCCTCTGTGAGAAGAACAAAGTGCTTGTTTCTGGCCATCATCTGCTTACTGACAATCGCTTCCGGGCCTCAGCAGCTATCCTGAATTCTATTTGGCCCACTGGTTGACACAGTTGGGCAGGGGGAAATCTTCCCTGGTGCGATGGACGCTTTGTGTTCCGCGGGGGAAGGTGCGAAAGACCCCCCACGACAGCTCCCAAGGGTCTTCGGGGCCAGCCACACATGCACAGAACGCCAGGCATGCAGCTTGTTGGGGCAGCAGACCCTGGAAGTGGCTGGCTGTGAAGACCCCTGGGACCCCTTCAGTCTTCTGCACCTTCCTCAGCGGAATGCAAGCCCGCAGGCTGGAGTTTGGAGCTCCCTGGGCTGGAGGAGCGTCTCTGCCACTCTAGCCCACAGCTCTCTTCTGCTCCCCACTTCCTCTTCTGCTCTCCTTCCTTTCAGAGACCAGGGTGCATTGGGGACAGGAGCTGGCATGCCGCACCAGGTGAGGGGTGTGTGATCTCTGGCACTGCCCAAGGAAGGAGGGAGAGTCCATCTGGTTCACTGCCTCGGGAGGTGAGAGTTCAGGGCCAGCCCTGGGAACGGGGCGGACCCTACCTGAGGAGCAGCTTGTCTGCTGCAGAATCCCAACAGAGCAGGGGGGGGATTTAAAGCACAGTTTAGGTGCTGAGGGATGCCCTTCCCCTCTCCTCTCCCCCAGAATATCCTTGTGAAGCTGTTTTTCTCCTCTTGGGGCTTGGAGGCCAGAAATGGTTCCCTCTGGCAAAAAAAGACCTCGAAAGATCAGTTTCTGGTGGGAAAATGCCGTGTTGCCCCTCCGGCCCCCCCTTCATAGTGGGCAGGTTAGCTCCTGCCATGGTTGCATCGGGCTGGACACTCAGACGGAGCAAGCGACTGTCCAAGAAATGTTCGCCCATTTTCAGCCCGGGGGACGAAAGAGGTCAAGGGCCTTGGGAGGGCGGGAGGACTAGGGGAGCCACCCTCTCATGCTTGCGTCTCTCCGCTATGAGCATCCAAGAGAAACCAGCTGGAGGGCTGCACGGTCGGCCTGGCAACCCAATCAGGCTGGAGCGGCACATTCTCGCCCTATGAAGGAGGAGACTCGGAGAACCGCTCCCTGAGAACGCTGCAGCTCGGAGACCTTGTTCTAAGGGCTTGGAGGCCCCAGTTGAGTTTTTGCTGCGGCCACAAGCAGCAGAGGCGTACCAGGGCGAAACCGCACCCATGGCACACAACGTCATGACGTCACGACATCATGACGTTGCGGGGTGTGGCTTCTGGCCGCCATGTCATCTAACGTGGCGGGCAGAAGCCAAGCCCCGACTCCTTGTCTCCTGGGTGCCGCTGGCACTTTAAGGTGAGCAGCGGCCAGGAGACTCCAGGGCCTCCCCGGTTCTGCTGCAGCTCAGGCGTCCTCTTGGGCGTTGCGAGGGGGGGCTAAGGGCCATGGGCGCCCCCCAGGCAAATGGTGCCCATGGCTCTTGCCACCCCTTGCCACACCGTAGATCCGCCCCTGACAAGCAGCCCAGCTGGTCTTTAGCACGCTGCCGTTGGTCTCGTGCCGTTGGTAACAAAAATTGCCGGCTTGGCAGGATCGTCCTAGTCCTAAAATAACCTAGGGCCAAGACCCCCCCCCAAATAATGAGCCTGGAAGACCCCCCACCAGTCCAGGGACCCAACCCATCCACCCCATTTCCCTCTACCTCTTGTGTCTTTACAACAGCCCTGAGCAGGGCTGGTCTTAGGAGCTGCCGGGCAAGACGGCGAGAAGAGGCTGTGCAGGGTCGCATCAAGAACTCAGCTCTGAGAAGGCAGCACCACCATTGGACTGGATCCCAGCCCTCCCTTGCACAGGCTTTGAAAGGTTGCTGCGACCGCCACCCCACAAGGCTTTGTAACCCCATTGGGGTTGCAACCAGTGGTGGGATTCAAATAAATTAACAACCAGTTCTATGTCCTTCAGGGCGGCCTTCAGGGCCATTCGCTGCCTTTCTTCCCTCTCCCAACGTAAAATTAGCAACCGGTTCTGCAGAACTGGTGAGAACTGACTGAATTTCACCACTGGTTGCAACCCACAGGGTGGAGGACACTGAGCTAGACCTTGGGTCTTCACGCTGCAGCCCAGGGGCCGTATTTGGCTTACCCACAAGATTTAGGCAGCCCACAGCAACATGGGGCCCAATCCAGAGATGGTGCCGGGCCAGCACATGTGGTTTGTGTAAGGCAGTGTTATTCAAACTGTGGGTCGGGACCCACTTGGTGGGTCGCCACCTGATGTCAGATGAGTCACAGAAAGCTGGGAGCAGCCATCTTGGAAACTGCAGACCTGACGCTTGTTATACAGGGTGTCCATAAAGTCTCTTTACAATTGCAAAAAATCACAAAAAATGCAAATGATGAGATGTGTTAATGATACCACGCCCCTGGATTTCTTCCTGTGGGGCAATGTTAAAGACATTGTGTACAGAACAAAGACACAAGACATTACTGGCCGTTGCCACCATTGATGAGACTATGCTATAGCGAACATGGCAGGAAATCGATTATCACCTTGATGTGCTGCGTGCAACCAATGGTGCACATAGAGAGGTTTATTAATTGATGCAAAATAAACTTCAATATATACTCCTAATATTGTATGCTTTCCATACATGCAGTGGTGCCATCTAAATGATTTAAGAACAGGTACTCACTTTTGATTGGCACGTGTCAGGACCCGCCCATCGGAAGTGATGTCATAAGCCAGAAGTGATGTCGTGGCAGAAAGTGACATGAAAAAAGCCCTTTTTGAGGCCTCAGATGATTTTAAACTGACCCAACAGTTGCAACAGTATTCCACAGCACCCCCAGAACATGTGAAGGAGGCCTGGCATCAGGTTAAAACCCCAGAGCAACTCATTTTTCAGTGGCAAGGAAAGGAAAGGCTCCGCTCGCTGCCTGCCTGCCTGCCTGGCTCTGAGAACATGCAGGCAACTCAAACATGCAGGAAATTCAAACATTGCAGAGGGCGGAGTCGACGAGTGGGCGGGCGAATGGGCAGGGCCAGCTGTAATCCTAGAAACCGGTACTCGCGTACCCCCGCGTACCCCCTGCATGACATCACTGCATACATGTATCTCTTCATTTGTTTTTGTAATACAAGTTTGAAATTGTAAAGAGACTTTGTGGACACCCTGTATTCCTTTTGTGAGTGTTAACAGTTTGAATTTTCAAGTGGTTTTTTTTTTAAAAAATTTGTTTTTAGTTCAGTGCTTTCAAGTCCCATTTTGTCCCAATTTGCTTCCTGCCAGGGATATTTCATGGCTGTATAATTGCTGCAGTGCCAATTTGCATTCCAGGAGTGTCATTTTATTAGGTTACCATGACCGCTTCCTGCTCGATGATGTCACTTCCTGCCACGACATCGCTTCCAGGTTAATGACATCACTTCTGGTGGGTCCCGACACGAGTGCCATTCTAACAAGTGGGTCCTGGTCTAAACTGTTTGAACCCCATTGGTGTAAACTGTTCTGGTCTAAACTGTTTGAACCCCATCCACGTTCGTGCCAGTGGACGACACGCTGGGTTGGCATAGGGAGTAATGCCAACACAGCCATGCTTCCGGGACTGCCCGGTAAGTTGTCCCCGTGCTGGCTGAGTTTGGAGCTTTGGAGGGCAGGGGAAGGCTGGAGGGCAGGGGGAAGGGGAGGGAAGGCAGCCACATGAGTGGGCTGACCTGGGAGTTGGTGGAGTCCAGATCCGGCCATTTAGGCCACATAGCCCAGATCCAGGCCACGCGGACTTGCGCCTGCTATTTAATAATAATAATAATAATAATAATAATAATAATAATAATAATAATAAATTGGTATTTATATACTGCCTTTCTTGGTCATCAGATTGCGCCTTTGACTTTAATTCAAGGCGGTTTACATAGGCAGGCATTTTCTAAACCGCAAGGGTTTTTACAAGTCACAAAGTTCTAATCTTTCAAGAACAACTACATGCAGATGACACTTTCATCATCCAGTCCTTCTTTCTAGCCGCATGATTGCCTTCTGCCAGCTGATAATCTGCTTCTTTGCTCTCACCAAAGAACAGCTGGCCGCCCAGCACAACTCCCCCTCTCACAGGCAGCTGAGACAGCTCAGATCTTATCAGCCGCATTCTCGAGGTCTGCCGCACATGGAAGCTTCCGGTGGTCTCAAACTAGCGACCTTCGGGTCTTATCTTCGGGCAATTACTGCGGCTTTAGCCCTCTCGACCAGACCGTCTGCCCTTCTTAACAGACCTTCTTAACAGGCGCAGGTCCAAGCAGCCCCATAGGGCTGTCTGGGACTTACCCCGGGATAAGGGGAAATTATCCCTTTACCCTGTGGTGAGCTCCAGCTGCTTCTTCAATTTTTTGTCAGTGCAATGGCTAATGTTTGATATTTTTACTCCTCAGTTTAAGCACAGCGTTGTTTCTTTGCCCTTGTCACACTTCTCTTTTTATTTGTTCTGAATCACTTCCTGTGGATTACAACAACGATCCCAGTCACACTTATTCATTCATTTATAAAACTGATTTGCTTGGGCCTACTACCAAAATGTGTAAAATACACACTGGGCTGAAAAGTTCGGAGACCCCTGCTCTAAGTCAAGCCACTTAGTCCAGGCATTTCAAACTCTGTGACTTTAAGGCAGCTTCTCCGGGTGAACAGATCTGCAGTCAAGTGTTTCTGAAAGACAGCTCAGCCCCCGCCCATCTGCCTGCAGGTGAGCACTAGGTGTGTTCCATGACTTGTGGGCACCTTTTCGGTTTACAGAGGGGGAGGGGGAGGCTCTGCAGGGTGGGCTGACTCCCAGTCAGAACTGGGGGTGCATCGCAGGTTCCTCTGCACTGCACTCAGTTCCAGGGCAGAGACTTGGAGCTTCCTAGGAAAAACACATCCAACTCCCCTGGAACCCTTTTCTGCATGGAGGTTTGGACACTGCAGCCAGGCTGCTTAGAGCTCTGCGTGTGAAATCTGGAGCACGTCGGAAGTTGCTTTCTACTGATTCAGCACCCTGATCTGCCTGGCTCAGTATTGCCATCAACGCATGGAGCCTTCCCAGCAGTGATGTCATGCAGGGGGTACGTGGGGGTACGCGAGTACCGGTTTCTAGGATTATGGCTGGCCCCGCCCATTCGCCCACCCACTCGTCGACTCCGCCCCCTGCAACATTTGAATTTCCTGCACGTTTGAGTTGCCTGCACATTCTCAGAGCCAGGCAGGCAGGCAGGCAGCGAGCGGAGCCTTTCCTTGCCTTGCCACTGAAAAATGAGCTGCTCTGGGGTTTTGGAACTGTTGGGTCACTTTAACATGATGCCAGGCCTCCTTAACATGTTCTGGGGGTGCTGTGGAATACTGTTGCAACTGTTGGGTCAGTTTAAAATCGTCTGAGGCATCAAAAAGGGCTTTTTTCATGTCACTTCCTGCCACGACCTCACTTCTGGCTTATGACGTCACTTCTGGTGGGCGGGTCCCGACACATGCCAATCAAAAGTGAGTACCTGTTCTTAAATCATTTAGATGACACCACTGCTTCCCAGGAACCGACCCTGGGAACTGCCTGCTTGCAAAGCCACGGCTTGACCACAGAACCACATCCCTCCTACCCTGAATATCACCTGCTCTGTGGCAAGTTGCTGATGTGGCTCCTTGTTGGAAACATGTGACTGGGTTTGAGAAAACAATAACTATAGCAGCCAGCTGGAAGCCTCTCCGGAAGGTCTAAGCACAGGGCCTGCAGGTGGGGCTTTTATCAGCAGCACTGGGTCTTCAGGGGTAGACTGCCTCTCTCCGTGGAAGCTCCATTCCTTGTGCAGGAACTGGTGACAAATCAGGATGCGTTTGGGGCTGGATATTAACAGCAACACCGAGCCTCTCTCTTTTTGAAGAGCACTGATCACAATCCCCCTCCCTGCCCATTTTTTTTCCAGTCTCACCCCCCCCCCTCTATTTTTGCCACCCTTGATTTCCCCCCCCCCAGTGCACAGCCCCTTGGCTCTATGAAGACTAGATGGGCGACGGGCTTTAAGAATGAGGTGGAAAATCACTGCAAAATGCAGCATGTCTGATCCAATTTTTGCAAATGAAACAGATCTGCTGGAAAATAAATGCAATTCCTCAGAACTTGCAAGCAGCACAGCCTTGAAATGTGTGCTGGGTTGCCTTTGTTATAGCAGGAACCAGGGATGGGGATGGGGGGGGGAGAGGAGGCCCCTCTGAATAGTTCTCTCTCTTGTGCACCTACCCTTTCCCCCATCCTCCCCCCTTTTTTCATTGTTCCTTTTAATGCCGTCTTTAATAGAAATAAATTAGAATAAACAGTCGGCTTGCGACGTCTAAAGACAGGTGGCAGAGTAATATTAAAAGAAAGGAATAAAAATTCATTTAATGAGCATTGTTAATTAAACCTGGAAATCAAAGAGGCCCGAGTTGTGGGAATTCAGAGGAAAAATGAAAATGAAGGGAACAATTGCTCGGGGCAGGAAGAGTGGAATGAAATTAAATTTAATGTGGGATTCTGTTTGTTAATGTCTATCACACATCACAGTGTATTACAGTTTAGGCTAAAGTGTTTTCTCCACTTGCACACGCACACAGATGCATGCACGCACACACACACACACAGAGGGAGATTTCTGCAGTGCAACGGACATCCTGCGACAATGAATTTTCAACACAGAAGGTAAAATGGCCTAGCAAGTTACTTAGAGAAGCTTAAGTTACTTAGAGAACCCTTTGGGCTGTACCCAACCAATTTTTTTGGCCAGGTGGTGGCAGGGTGCCAACCTGCCCTTGGTTGTGTTGCATTTTAGAGCAGGCATAGAAGGCCTTTGTTGCCAAACCCCCCCCCCCACACACACACATACATGCTGCTCCATATTTCAAACCATGTGTAATTGCATTTGCTCTCCAGGAGCTCCTATCCAGGTAGCCAGCGTGCTGGTTCTACAAACTGAGCAACAATTGTTAGAAACAGTTCAATACAAAGTCGAGCTGTACCTTCTAAGTACACAAGCCAGAGGCAGAAAACACAACCCGTCATCATACAAAGTGGACTACCTGCATCAATAGCACTGCGGTGATTACAACGAGGTGTAACAAAAGAGTAACCACAACATCTTAAGAGTAGACAAAAAGAGTAACAAAAGAGTAACCTAACACAGGCCTGGGGCATAGACTTGTCAGATGTCCTTTATTATAAGGGACTTCCTGTATTTAAGATTTAAAAATCATGACCCATATCAATGTTGAACGGGACTGGAAAAAATCCCATTCTAAAATTCTGCTGCTGTTGCTGCTTGCTGCTGCCTCGCCACGGCTAACCTACATAATTTTTATATTATTTCTGGTAACCATGGGGTGGTTTGAGAGAAAGCAGGACCCCGATACCTGTGTGTCCCTTATGGTCATTTTGAAAACCTGGCAGGTCTACTGGGGAAAGCCTTTAAACCTTGCAGAGAATCTCCTCCCTCCCTTGCAGAAATCAGAAGGGTGTGCCTCTTGAAGTGGTGTTCCCATGGGGGGGGGGCAAAACCCTAAGTGTTGCAGGAGCTGGAGTCCCTGTGTAATGAATGTGCCCTCTCCCCCTCGCCTCCAGAGTCAGAGCAAAGTCTCTGAGCCGGCTCTTTTGAACGCTACCGCCCTTTTGTGTGGGCCACCAAGCCTTCCATTTATCTGTGATGTTGCTGCAGAGAGCAGCACTGATCACCTGCTACATTTTCTCATGGGCTTTTGAATTTTTTGAGGCTTGTTCCCTTTGACTTGTGTGTCTTTCTTTGGTTTGTAGAAATTGTGAGCTATTGCTTGAGGAAGTGTTAAAAATAAGAATTCTTCAAGCAGTTTTTCCCCCTAACTGGAGAGATGCAAGGGAGTGGCAAGGGTGCAAGGGAGTGGCAACAAGATGCAGGCGTCTTGTTGTCTCATGCCTCCCTGGGGCACCTGGTGGGCTGCTGTGAGATACAGGAAGCTGGACTAGATGGGCCTTTGGCCTGATCCAGCAGGGCTCTTCTTATGTTCTTATGTGTGATAAAAATGTTGAATATGTCTGCCAGAACCCATTCTATTCGTTTAGAGCCAGAAGGTTACCAATTTTATTTTTATTTTTTTGCATTTTTTGAAGGTTACCATTTTAGTGAAGGGTGAGTGAGATGGGTGCAGAGCGCTCTGAGGTGACCTCATCATACCTGTTTCTGGTGCCTGCTGTTGTTTCCTCCCAGGTGCTCTGCTTCTAGTAGTCTCAGGGATCCCACAACAAAGGATAACACTCCACTCAGGGAGCAGAGCAATGGCCCTCAAGCGTTTTAGACTAGGACCCACTTTTTAGAATGGCACCTGTGTTGGGATCTACCAGAAGTGATGCCATTAGCAGAAGATTTAGTCAAGAGGGTCAATGCCTCCGTTTGCCTGAAGATAAGAGCTGAAGATCTGAAGGTCGCCAGTTCGGGACAGCCGGAAGTCTCTGTGAGCGGCAGACCTAGTTAATTGTGGCTGATTAACAGCTGAGCTTCGGCTGCCTTGTGTGAGGGGGAGTTGTGCCGAAGTTCAGCCGCTTCTCTGGTGGGAGCAGGGAAGCCGCTTATCAGCCAGCAAGAAGACAAACGGGCGGCCAGAAAGAAGGACTAAATCCAGAAAGATCCACCTGTATGTGTGTAGTTCTTGAAAGATAGAACATTTCTGTATAAATTGTAAAAACCTTCAGGTTTCTGAATAAAGTCTGCCCATGTAAACCGCCTTGAGTTATAGTCATTAGAGAAATCAGGTGACCTAAGAAAGGCGGTATATAAATCCAAGTATTATTATTATTATTATTATTATTATTATTATTATTATTATTATTATTATTATTATTATTAACCTGGAAGTGATGCCATAGCCAGGAGTGACATCATCAAGCAGGGAGTATTGTCATTGTGGCATAATAAAATGGCACTCCTGGCATGCAAACTGGCATTCTTGGACTGCAGCTGCTGTACAACCTTGAAAAATCCTTGACAGAAAGCAAGACTTAGGACAAAATATGATGTAAAAGCACTGAACCAAAAACAAAATTAAAAAAAAAAAAACCTCACTTGAAAATTCAAGCTGTTAACACTTCACAAAAGGAATATAGCAAGAGTAAGGCCTGCAGCTTCCACGGTGGTTGCTCCCAGCTTTCCGTGACCCACCTGACATCAGGTGGCGACCCACTAAGTGGGTCCCACCCCACAGTTTGAAAAGCACTGTAGTAGAAGACATAGAGGGACGTGGTGACGCAGCGGGTTAAGCCGCTGCTGCTGGGCTTTCTGACCAGAAGGTTGGGAGTTCAAGACTGCACGACGGAGTGAGCTCCCGTCGCTTGTCCCAGCTCCTGCCAACCTAGCAGTTCAAAAGCACCTAAATGCAAGTAGATCAATAGGGACCTCTTCGGTGGGAAGATAACGGTGTTCTGTGCGCTACGGTGTATAGTCACGCCGGCCACATGACCACAGAAGCTTGGACAAAACGCCGGCTCTACAGGCTTAGAAACGGAGATGAGCACCGCCCCCTACAGTCGGTCATGACTAGACCATTTGGTCGTGGGGAAACCTTTACCTTTTAGAAGGCATGGGGCAGGGGAGAACACAACGTAGTTGTTCATTTTCTGAGCATCTGAGAAGGTTGGAGAGAGTCTCCCATGGCCTCTCCACCCTCTGAAGGTTCATTAGGCCCCTTTCTGGCTTCTGGGCATAGATCAGAAATTTTCAGCAGGTGTGCCACAGCACATTGGCATGCTGCTAAAGGACCGCAGGTATGCCGCAGAAGTTCAGAAGTTTCAACAGCAGTTAAAAACTGCTGAAATACTTTGGGTTCTGCAGCTCTGTTCTAGGGCAACTGTCTGTAGTCACAAATTGACTCTCCCTCTTCCTCAGCTGGAGGAAGAAGGATAGACAATTTGTACTCCAGACAGTTCCCCTAGAAACAGAGCTGCAGAACCTGGGTAGAGTCTCCTGGAACCCGGAAGTGACATCACAAGAGAAGACCATAGAGAAGACCATAGAGGTCAGAGTGCCATAAACCATTGGAAATCACTGACATAGGCAAATATCCTGGCATGCAGCTCTCCACCATCACCCAGGATCAGTGATGTCATTCAGGGGGAACGGACCAGAACCGGCGTTCCGGATCCTAACAGGCTCCGTGGCTGCTTCCAGGTTTGTTTGTTTTTCCAACATTTGAATTTGAACTCAATAGTGAGTTCCTGTTCCTAAATCATTTGAATGACACCACTGCCCAGGATGCAATCTGGTGGTGCAGAAGAAGAGGGACACAGGAGATGTGGTTATCCAATTGGTTGTGAAGAGGTCGTAGGCCTATATTAAAAAGTGAGCTTTGGCTAAGCAAAAATAAAAGAAGTGCAAGTGTGCCTAAAGTTGCAGAATTCAGTTTTTCCTGGTGCAGAATTTGGATTAATCTGCTGCAGGATTTTTATTTGCTTTCCGAAGTTGTTTGGAATTAGCTGTCACGGTGTACACGCAGCTCCAGCTATTGGCTGCATTGTGGCAACAAATGCCAAGGTTTGGGATGCACAACCGTTGCTCAGATCCAGGAATGGAATGCACAGGTATTAATAAGTAACTCCTGTGCACGCTTGAGGCTTTCTGGCCCCTCCGTTCTAGGCTCCTAGGTAGGGTCTTGGATTTGAAAAGGAAATCACATCTTGCCTCTGCCATGAATTCCCTAAGCAGTCTTTACAAAGGGCCCTTTCCCAACAACCCTGGGATATGGGCAGTGGCGCCACTGGGGGGGGGGGGCGAATCACCCGGGGTGACCCCCCCGGGGGGGGGGACAACATTTTGGAAACCTTTTGGGAAAGCTGTGTTTCTGAATAATACCATCATGCTGTATCTCATGGAAAAGGTAATTTTATGCAAAATGTCATGAAACAAACCACGTTGAAGTATCTGTATTCTATCAAAAGGTATAGCCTATTAACCAGAAAAAAAGAAAACACAACTGCCTTATGTTAACAAAAAGTAGATTTCTTTAACTCAGAACTGACCAATGAGACTGATTGGCCTGAGAGCCAATGTGGTGTAGCGAGGAACTAATATGAGCCAGCCCTCATTTCCATGTATCAGAGTTAACACTAGCCCTGTTGTTGGTGACTGATTTGTGTGGTATGGACAGGGAGACATTTCCATGCACTGTCTGTGGAACTTACTGCCACAAGATGTCTGCTCTTGCAGGAAGAGGAAAATGAGCGGTGGGGGCAGGCAGATGAGCAGACTGCCCCCCTAGCAGTGATGTCATTCAGGGGGAACGGTCCAGAACGAGCGTTCCGGATCCTAACGGGCTCCGTGGCTGGTTCCGGGTTCCCGACAAGTGCCAATCAAAAGTGAGTTCCTGTTCCTAAATCATTTGAATGACACCACTGCCCCCTAGCAACTGTTGCCCCCTAACGCCCCTTACCTGGTACGGAACCTCGTGTGACCACCCCACTGGCCTCTGGAGGCGTTCTAATGCCTCTGAAGGGTTGTTAAGCAATACTTCCGGAAAACCAGTGTTGCTTAATGGTCCTGCAGAGGCATTAGAAGACTGCCAGAGGCCAGCAGGTCACCGTGCACAGCCTCCTTAGCCCCTGAGAGGGCCCCTGAGAGGGTGCACGGCAGTGGAGCCAGCGGCACAATGCACCACCCCTCCCTGGCTCCACCAGGCAGTGCCCCCCCCCAGGACAATGGTAGGACTGCCACTGAGCATAGCCGTTCACAGTAGAGGAAGTCAAGGAAACCAAAAATTGTGCCTTGTACCTAGGAAAGCCCCTTGGCATCTAACAAATACTGTTAATGCAGTCATGATTATGAGTCATATATTCCTGCCCCTGGCCTGGTTGGGAGGAGGGGCCTGCACACGTGGAAGGTGGCCCCCAGCAGACGGTGTCCCTGGGTGAATGCAGCCCCGCTGGGGCTGTGCCCAGAGTGCCGAGTGCCAGTCAGCTGATCATCTTGAGCGGGAGCAGAGGCCAGACTCGGTCCACCCACCCCATGCTCTAGTCCAGTGGTCTTCGACCTTGTTCATGCCACGGCCCCAATAAATAGTTAAATTTTAAAAGGGTGAGACGGGGAACCCACCACAGGCCCAGAGGCGTTTCTACAGGGATGGCAAAGCTCTAAGTTTTGCAAGAAGCCTTACCCTGTCGTGTAAATCCCTCCTCTCCCTTGCTGCTGTAGCCAGTAAGCAACGCCAAGATTGGCTAAAACGGTGCAGAAGAGGAGTAATCTCCACTGCAAGGTAAGGCTTCTTGCAAAACTTAGAGCTTTGCCATCCCTGTAGAAACGCCACTGCATAGGCCCCACCCCTCTCCTGGGACCCCCTCTGCCCGTTTCTTCCCCCGTCAATGCCCACTCTCTGTCCCTGGTATACCCTCCCAGCACTGTTCACTGTAGTCTAATAGTCTTATTAGAGCAAAAAAGTCACCATTAAGTTTGGCACCAGTAAAAGCTATTTCTTGGCACAATTGCCAAGAACCCAAGCAGAACTGGGACACAATCTGCTGGTACCTGGTGGCAGGGGCATTGGGGGGGGGGGTTTGTGCCGAGGGGTACACCCCCAATCTGCTGCCCCACCCCTGCCTGTTCTCCAGCATCCCTACCCCTGCCTGCCCAATGCACACACCCCACCTGCATGCCCCCACCCCCATTCCTCCATGCGGCAAAGCCAAGTGGCTTCCTAGTGCTCTGCCCCTCCAATACACAAAAGAATGGTGTGGGGCACACAGGTGGAGTGTGCGCATTGCATCACCTCCCCCCAAGCTCAGCGCCTGGGGCATTTGCCTCCTTTGCCCCCCCCCTCAGGCCCGCCATTGCCTGAAGGGGTCCACCCTATGCCTCCCCCCTTTGCCTGATGATGCTTGAGTGGCCTTCACCTTCTTTCATTCCTGTAAGTTTTCACAACCCCACAACTAAGGCTTTGCAACCTCATTGGGGTCCCGACCCCCGTGGTTGAAGAACACTGCTCTAATTTATGCTGGGGTTGCAGCTGTAATGTGCTAGATTCACAAACTTTTAAGACCCACTTTTTAAAATGACAATCTATTGTGACCCATGCTTCCCAACTTGGGGGTATGTGTACCCCCAGGGGTACGTGCCGGGACTCAAAAAAGAATTGAATAATGGCAGAAAAGGCAAGTCAGTTTTAGAATTAACAACAACTATATTAATTACAAACGTTTTGCTAATTTCAATCAATCAATCAAATAGTATTTTCAACCCTAAGTTCACAAAGCGGTTTACAGGCAAATAGTAATAATACATGGCTCCCTGTCCCAAAAGGGCTCACAATCTAAAAAAATGCAAAACACCACCAGCAGCAGCCACTAGAAAAGCCACTGCACAGGGGTGAATTTGAGGGATACAATTTCTGGAAATGGGCTGCCAAGGCGTGCACAAGTGAAAAAATGTTGGGAATCACTGCACTAGCTAAAAAAATATACCTAGAAAAATATTTTATTTATTATTAATAATCAATAAATTAATAATAATAACCAGGATCCTTTGCTCCTGAGGCTGCTAGAGACCTTACATATAGTACAGTGTAGACATTTGCTAGACTCTCCCAGAGGGCTGAACGGGAGAGCAAGAAGTGCAGTTGGGGACTTCCAGGACGGACAAAAAGCAGAAACTGGGTTCACATGTGATCGATGGCATGCCAGTTACTAGAGAAAATAGGAAATTGTGACATTTTAATTTGGGGTATGTGAACTTCTAGCAGTCAGCTAAACCATTTTCCTCTGCAAACTGAGCAAGGGTGCTTGCAAAGTTGTTTTTTCTCTCTCAAATGTTTCAAAACTTTTTGGACCCACCAAAAAATATCTTCCGACTCACTGGTGGGCCCTGAACCACAGTAGTTTGGGAAACACTATTACTCTGTAAGCGGCTACAAATCTCGCTTTGACTGCAACAGCTTAGCCTGGCTATCCTGTTTGGAATGCCCAGCAGTACCTCGGAGCATACTCAGAGGCATCTCTATAGGGATGGCAAAGCTCTAAGTTTTGCAAGAAGCCTTGCCCTGTCATGTAAATCCCTCCTCTCCCTTGCTGCTGTAGCCCGTAAGCAACGCCAAGATAATAATAATAATAATAATAATAATAATAATAATAATAATAATAATAATAATAATAATAATA
>JAJKFI010000108.1:1832394-1861985 GCA_029204185.1 Lerista edwardsae | reverse complement strand
TAATAATAATAATAATAATAATAATAATAATAATAATAATAATAATATTATTATTATTATTATTATTATTATTATTATTATAGTGAGAAATAGCCAAGGCTAAGATGTCCCTATTATAAAGACACAGGTGAATTGAAGGCGGAGAGTTGGGACTCAGATCCATAATGCCAAATCAAAAGGCTCACGGAATCCAAATTCATTCCCACCCCCATCTCCCCTCTGAGTCACCCGAGAAAAACTGGCCGCTTGTCCACGCACCCAGACACCGAGGCGATCGCATTGGAAGGGGTGGGGCTGGGCGCACCAGAAAAGAGGACCCCCCCCCACGGTTATATGCAATTCGTGTCGTATTTCTAAATAGGACGACGTCTGTTTCTGTTTGATTATGTTTAAACGGGCACAGGATTAAACGCTCAGGACAATTCTAAAACCAGGTTTCGAACCGGTGGTCAATAAACACCATTCCGATTTCACGCACACAAGGAGGTGAGTTGGCACAAAGCCTGGACTTGCCTACTCGGAAGTAAGTGCCATTCTGTTTAGCGTGGCTTACTCCCAGGAAAGTGCATATAGGATTGCAGTCGTACAGGTGTAAATGAAGGTTCCCCACTCCAAATCATGAAGCAGAGGTAGCCGGAAACTGAGTACGTTTCTCCGGGAGCAAGAACCGCGACTCGCGTAAAACTTCCAGATTGCTAGGGTCAGGGATGCAGTCTGGCTACACGATTGGGTGGATTTTTATTTTTCAACGCTGAACGAAGGTCCGAAATCCGTGGGATGCCGTCACGCCACTACAGCCCGAATCCGTCCCTGTTAACTCGGAAGTGAACCGGCTCCTCTAGATTGTGAGGATGGAGAGCGCGCCAGAACTTGACCCAGGTCTCATCGAATCCTGTGGGAGTCACCAGCTTTAGGATCAGGCCGCTGGGCTTAAAAGGACTTAAAACCCTTCTCCCACCCCCACCCCCAACGCAGCACGGTTAGGTTAGCTGCTTTCGTTTGAAGACGGAGGACTCAACCCGGGCAAACAGTCGTGCGCTCTGTCTCTTTAACGCGCGCGCCCGGAGCTGGCTGCGCGCTCCCGCCTCTATAACTGGAGTCCATGGAGTTGCACTGGGCTCAGAGGGAGCACGGAGTAGGAACTAGGCGCAGGCTACTTAAAGTGAAAGAGCGGAATTCCAAGAACTGACCGCCCCCCCCCCTCAAAGAGATCGCCTGCCTAAGTACCGGGAAGAGAGCGAGAGATCCATGGAAGTGCAGAGCGCCGCTAGATTTTAACGGATTCTTTTGCTGGGGGTGGGCGGGAGGGGGGACTCCTTCGGTTATTGTTATCATCATCATCATCATCATCGCCTCTCCCACCCTTGGGGCACGTTAATTGAAGATTTTCACGTTTTTGCCGCTGTCCAGATGTTAGTTCACACGTATTCCGCCATGGTAAGTTTGATTTTTTTTTGGCGGGGGGGGGTGCGGGGGGAGGGAGAGATTTCTTCCCCTCCCTCTAGGGCTCGTTCTGCGAGAAAGGTAATTGAAGCAACCTTATACCTCCAAATTAAGCGAGATTTCACCCTTTAATCTTGGCCAGATGTCAGGCTCCGCAGCGTCCCTAAACCAATTGTTTAATTTTTTTTTTCCTATGGAGAATTGGGGAGAAGGCGGAGGGGGGCGTAGAGACGGCAGAGTCAATTACGAAGGGAGGGGGGAAGAAGTGTAAGAACCCGCGGAGAGATTTCGAAGTCTGCTCCGGCTGTTTTCAACCAGCAAATAAAGAGCGAGCGAGATCGCCCAGGGTTGTTGTTTTTCTCTTTGCAGCTGCTGCGTGTTGTGTCTGGGGTTTTTTTTGGGGGGGGGGAGGCGAAATTTGCCTCCTCTTTGGGTTTCCTCGCTGGTCTCCTGGAAAAGAGAGGACAAGGAGGCGGGGGAGGGAAAGGTCCCAATTCAGAACCCGAGAGGGGGGCAGACTGTAAACAAAGAGAAGAGCAAAGGACAACGAATGACCCCCTCCCCGGGCGAAGGAAGGAAGGAAGGATGCGCCTTGCCCTCGGCGTGACACGGTCGCCAAATCTCTCTCGCTTTTGCGGGGGTCTTTTGTCTGGGGAGGTTCCCCCCCCCCGCACCCCCGAATAAAGTTAAGTTTGTTGTTTTCCCCTAAGCAGAAAGGGATCAGAAATGGGGGGTGGGGTATTTTTTTGGTGGGGGGGAATTATTTCTCCTCTTCCTCCTCTGCCCCGGCAAGTGCGCAAAGCCGCGCGTTTTTGGAGAGGGAATCTACGAGCGGCGCTCAGGTGCGGAGCGCTCCTCCGCGGCTTGCCCTCTGGGAGGGGGCGAGGTGGCCCCCAGCCGGCCTCGCCTTCGGCTCAGGTGTGCCGAGCCGGGCCCTCCGGGAGCGAACCTTCCCGGGGGCGGTCGACTCCCCGGAGCCGCGGGGACTGGGTGGCGGTGCGGCTCCCCCGCGGTGACCTTCTCTCTCTCCCCCTTCCAGGACCGTTCCGATGGCCTGAGCGGGAGCTCCACGGGCGGCCGCCTCTCGCAGCTGTCCTCGCTGAACCAGGCGGCGGCGTACTCCTCGGCGCCCCCGCTGTGCCACACGCCGGCCTCGGACTTCCAGCCGCCCTACTTCCCGCCGCCGTACCCGCAGCCGCCGCTGCCCTACTCGCAGAGCCAGGAGGCCGGCAGCTACCCGCACCTCGGCGACCCCTACGGCGCCATCAACCCTCTCCACCAGCACCAGCAGAGCGGCTGGCACTCGCAGCGGGCGCGCCCCGAGGAAGCCGCCGCCGCCGCCGGCCTCCTCTCGCAGACGCACCGGGCGCTCGGCCTGGACCCGCGCAGGGACTACCCGGGCGTGCCGCGCCTGCTGCACGGCCTGGCCGACGGGGCGCACGCCTTGGGCGACGGGCCGCTGGGACTCCACGCCCTGGGCCACCACAGCATCGAGGACATCCAGGTACCAGCTCGCCGCCGCTTGCGCCAGGGATGGGGGGCCACGGAGGGGCTGCTTTTCCGTTCGCTGCCTCCGAAGGCCTTCGCCCCGAGGGTGTCCCCCACCCGGGCGAGGGGGAGGGGGGCTTCAAGCTCCAACAGGGTGGCGGGCGACTCTTCGGTCGCTGCGATCCGCTGCGGTGCGTTTGGGCGCACGCGCTCCTCCGAGTAAACGTGCTCAGAATCGGGTCCCGCCGGGTTTTCTCAGAAGTAAGTTCCACTTATTTCAAGGGGCCTCCCTTCCGGGGAGCGTGCTCGCAGTGGCGGCCGAAGGCTGCAGCTCTTTACCCACTACCTTGGGAGTAAGTCCCCGTGAATACAACGGCGCTTACTTTTGAGAAGGCACGCCTAGAGGCGCGCTGCGGAAGGCCCTTGTTGGGGTGCGCGTCCACCACTTTCCCCGCATGCCTGTCCCTTCTTGCGAACCTGCTCCGCACACCCACTCTCAGGGAAGCGTTCCCTCCGAATCATAGGTTTGAACATCTTTTCCGTGGCTCTTAACGGTGCCCCCCCCCAAAAAAAAGGGAGGCCGAGAAAACCGGATGATATTTTAACATAGGACACAGCCTTCCGTTGCACTTCGTTTCCGTTTACGGCCTCGATCCTTTGTGCTCCTCCTCGGGAATCAACCCTCCCCCCCCCCCAAAAAAAAACCACGTGAAATGGACTTTTCAGCAAATGCGGTTTGAGAAAAGCGTGGCGAAGCCCCTGTGGCTCACTAGCCGGTTAAACCGAATTTAAAAAGGGGGAAACTGCCCCCCTACGACGGGTAATCCGGTGGAGTCACGGCAGGGGCTGTGCTCATTTTCAGCGTCTTGGTCAGATTTTTCTCACTTCCCCAGGAGAACGTAGTAGCACGCTGCCCCCCACCCCTTTCCCTCCAAACCAGACCCCCTCCCCAGCCGGTAATTTTCAGCTTCTTAAAAGGAAATATATCCTCGTCTCCACTTTTCTCGCTCCCTGACAATTTAACAATAAATGCAACCGGATAATAGTATTTTTCTTCCAAGTGCGATTATTTTAAAATATTGCCTTCTTTGAAACTCCAAGCAGATTACAAATTGTAATAGAAATGAGAGGGAAAAACTGGGGCGGGAGGCGTCGTGAGACGTTGTTTCCTGCGGCCGCCCCGTGCACGCTGACTCGAGAGGAAGTCTTCTAGAAATTGTACGATTTACTTCCGAGTAAACACGGCTGGCGCTCCACGCCTGGGAATTCGGTGCCGGCGTCCTTGCCCTCCTCTGGGCCTGGCTTGGGGGCGCTTTCTCTGCTCTCCCAAACTCCGATCCCGAAATCTTCGGCCTGCCTCGAAAACGAAATCCTTCCCTGTTCCACGCGAGCCTCTCCCGGCCTTTCCTTCGAACTTCTCCGGGCCACTCCGACGCCTCCCTCCGATCCTGTCGCTCCTCAAAAAGGAGGCAGAGAAATGGGGAGCCGCCGGCGGACTGGCCCGGCTCCGGGTGTCAATCGAAACCCAGGCGGCGCAAAAGGAGTGTGATCCCTATTCGAAGCAGAGCAGCCCCTTTTGGTTTGGCCGGATCCTCTGCAAACGATCTGCTTCAGTGTGCTTGCTTATTTATTTCGTTGGCTAGTTAGTTCCCGTATTTTGTCTTCCGATCCTAGCCAACTACTTCCCAGGAAGCCCTCGCAACCTTAGGATCTTGCGCAGCCTTCCTCCTCAACCAAGGGGCTCGATCCAGTCAAAGCTGGAGCACTTTTCCGGCCCATTTCCTTCCGTGGGCACCAGGGTGCAGGCTCCGCATTTTGCTCTCCCGTTGCTGAAAGCGATGGGATTTTAAAATGGGGAAGACGAGTGACCGAGAATGGCCACTGAAACGATACGCGGGCTGGCGCGAATACAGCGCGCCGCCTTGAATGCGAGACCGACACTGGAACGTATTCACAGCAGAGCCTTTTGCGCGTTTACTCGGAAGCAAGCCTCGCTCTGTTCCGTGGGGCTTCCTCCCCCGTACAGGATTGCCGCCGCAACCCGTCTTGCCAACTCCTTCGCTTTTTGGAGTTTCCGTCCCCAAAGCAACTAACTAACGAGCTGAAAAAGGATCGTGGCGTTGCCTTTGGGGGGGGGCGGGCTCGGATCTGGACCCCCGCCAGCCTCACACTCGCGGCTGAAGTGAGGCGGGAAGTCCCACTGAACTCAGAGTGACTGACTTCCACGCGAGAGCGCATCAGATCGCGCCGCGGGCGTTCGCCTTGTGCATGAATCGGGCCCTGTTTCTGCAAAGAGGGAAAAGGAAGGCGAGGAGGCGCTCCCAAGCGTGTCCTTTGCGGCTTTCGAGACTCCCTCCCTCGCGGGGGCTTTTCCGAAGGGGCACTTTGGGAAAGGGTCGCCCCGTCGCAGCGCGCCTCCTCCACCCCCAGCCAGGTTCGGTTTCTGTCCCCGGCGGCGGCGGAGGCTGAAAAGTTTCTCGGCTGCTCGCTAGGAGGAAGAAACTCTCGGTCCTCAACACGCAAACGAAAATACAGGGGATGTGTGTCGATACTTTGAAAGATTTTCTCCCAGTTGAACATAATTGGCGGAAACAAAATACACACCCGAGCAGTTGTTTTATTTGCATGTGCAACACGCAGGAAAATCAGAATGCAAAGAAATAAGGAGACGGGTTCGGTTTCTCCGCATATAAATTGAGCCCCCCCACCCCGTCAAAATCAAGTCTTCTTATTGCCCGAGCCTCTGCAGGTTTACTCAAGTCCCAAGTATGGATCGTTGCCTTTCTGTCCCAATACAATGGTTGTTTCAATGATCGTTAAACACAGGCTTAAATCTCTCCCAGTGGGGGCTTAATGCAGGCTCAAGGGAACTACAAGACTGCCTTGAGCAGTATTATACTGTATATATCTTTAAGAGAAATTTGGATTCTCTGGAGGGTCCCCCCCCAAAAAATAGCAGGTTCCTGTTTGTTGTTGTCTTGGAATACCTACTAGGGAAGGCCAGACAGAGTGAGTGTGTGTGTAATTTCTTCCCTCCCTGAAAAAATACACTTTGCATTCATTTCCATTTTGCTTATGAATAAACATGTTTTTGGTGCTGTTGGAGTGTCCCAAGCCCTGCTCTCCGATCGCTTTGAAAATGCTTACAATCCTCCTTTAAGGTAGACTAATTTGGTTATTTTTGCCTATTGGTCTTTCAGGCAGTGGATGAGACCGGCATGAGTCTCCTGGACCAGTCTGTGATCAAGAAGGGTAAGGGAGCTCCTCGCCTTTGCAGATGGATTAATAGTCGTAAGAAAAAAAAAATTTCTAAATCTAAATGGTGTTCAAATGGATATTTGTGTGTTCTGTTTAAAAGGCAAATTGTGGCGCCCGTGTTCACAGCCTTGGGTCTTTTCGGTGTGCTTTAATCAATCAATCAATCACTAGTATTTCAACACAAAGTTCACAAAGCGGTTTACAGACAAATAATAACATTCAAGTTAAATGGCTCCCTGTCCCAAAAGGGCTCACAATCTAAAAGGATGGAGAACACCACCAGCAACCAGAAAGACACTGTGCTGGGCTGAAGAGGGACAATTGCTCTATTAATCTCTGTCTTCCTCCATCACCAAATCTGTGTTTCCACAAAACTTCTGCTTTTGCTACACAAAGCAGAGTGATTCTGCCCCACCTTTTCTCCCCACACCTGTGACTCAGAGGACCCTTGACCTGCAGCCAGAAACATCCTTGTGTGCCTTTTAACTTGTGGCTGACTAATAATGTGAGCATTTGGGGTGGGAAGGCAAGAAAAAAATGCCAGGGTGGGTGTGCTTTTGTGCTTGTATTAGTATCCCCCCTTTTTCCTTTCCTCCTAACTCCTGACCCACCACCAGGGTCAGCTTGGTCCTGACAATGGGTGTGCTAGTTCTCAAACTTGGGGGTGCTCCGACCTTCTCTGCTGCTGTGTGGGAGATGAGGGACTGCTGGCTTGATGGGGCTTGGGCTTGCTTGTGTACGTGAGTTCACACAGAGTGTGCATTTCCCCCCTCCAGGCTTTTTTTTGGCCTGTGGGTTGTCTTCTCTTTAATGCCCCCACCACCATCAGAGCTCAATTTGCCAGCTGGAGCAAAGCCATTTGTGGATAGGAGCTGGGGGAACAAAGTAGTTTCCCCCAGTAGTGCACCCGCAGACCTTCCTCACCTCTCTTTGGCTGCTCACCTTGGATATATTAAATATAGAATAATGCAAGCCATCCTTTGTCTTGTCTGGGCAAATAGTGACATTAGCTATGAAACAATGGTGAGAGTACAAAGGCAGGGAAGTGATCATGTTGGGGTGAATGCAGAGAACACACAAGGGGGTGTGTGTGTGTGTGTGTGTGTGTGTGTGTGTGTGTGTGTGTTTGCAGTCAGTCAGCATCATCTTCTGTATGGTACCTGGTGCCAGTCCTTGTTCAAAACTTGTTTCAGCCCTAATGTATAGTATGGATCAAGTTTAGTGCAATCTGGTTATGCACGTTGTCTTGGTGCAGTACTTACCTGGAAGCAAGCCAACTCAATACATTTGACCTTAAAGACAAACCCACTTACAATCCTATTATATGCATGTTTACTCAGAAGAAAGTCCTATAGTGTTCAATTAGACTTATTCCCAGAATAGTGTGCAGAGCACTGCAGGGAAAGGGTAGCATCAGTTTTCACAGGCTGCAACCCACGTTACCAGTCATAAGTCCATGACAATAAATGGCTTATTAGCCTTGAAGGTGCCCGCAGAGACTAGCATTAAAATATATATGGATTAAATATATTTGTAAGTAAGTACATATTATATATATTCCTTACTTATATATTTGTAAGTAAGGAAGTAAAATATATTTGGATTTATTTCTGAATAAGCACAAATAGATGAGCATTTGGGCTGCAAAAAACATTTAAGACGACACAGAGGGAGAGAAATAGTGAATAAACTGTTGTGTGTTTTTTTGAGTGGTGGATTCATAAATATGAATGGCAAATGAATTTGTGCAATCATGTCATTTGCTTGGCAATCTCAAAAAGATAAATGATCCAGTGTTTTCTATCGATTAATTGCTAAACATGGGGGTGGGGGCAGGAGGGGGGCATCCCTGTGTCATCCTGGCTGGGATGTTTAACATTTTAGCAAAACCCTGTTAAAAAAGCCATAATTGCACCATAATCTATCAATAGTATTTATATACCACTTTTCAACACAAAGTTCACAAAGCAGTTTACAGGCAAATCATAACGTTAAAAGGCTCCCTGTCCCAAAGGGCTCCCAATCTAAAAATGCAGAATCCCACCAGCAACAGCCACTAGAAAAGACACTGCGCAAGAGGGACAATTGCTCTCCCCCTGGTGTTCCAAAGAGCACCACTTGGAAAAGTGCCTCTTGCCCAGTTAGCAAGGGGTTAATAATACATTCTTGCAGCTAGGGCACTTTACTACCTTGGGGCAATGTGGTTTGAAAAAAAAAAATCCTAGAGATTGGCTAAGGCTCCCATTGAAATCCCATCACAACAGGCCTGAAGCGGCTAGATAGAAATCGTCCGTAACTCAAAGAGACAGCAGCTAGCAACACCTGTAGAGATCACAGTCTGTTGGGAGGCTGGTATTGGGGTTCTGTTGTTTTGTGGGCTGATCACACTTCTAGTTTATCATGGATAACAACAGGCAGGGGTTGCATTTTCCAGACTCCCTTTTAATACTTTTTCTTGGCTTGTTTTTAGCTTTTACTTCCCACACACGCATCTATCCATGCATCTATCGTGTCCTTCAGTCTGTTGAAAAGCCCTCCAAGTAGTTTCCCCATTCAGAAGTGCAAAGTGAGCTGAGAATAGATCTCAATGGCTATAAACTTGCAACAGGCACTTGGCATTGTATTGCTGGCAGTGACTTAGCCTGTCCAAACAGGAAAGTCTTTGCCAGTTTCCAAGGGATTGTGTAGTACAGGAAGGTGCCATGCAGAAGAAGGCCCTGATGCTCCTGAACCATGCAGAGATGGTGGTGGGGTGCAGTGATAAGAACTCTGGTCAGAATCCTGGGTAGAGCACAAATGTGTACATCAATACAGCATCAATTATTATGTGATAGACCCTGCCACACAATTGTAAGGTGGGTTTCAAATGCAGCCATGGCCCCTTTGAAATATATGGAAACTGGTGCCTTGTGTTTTTAAAGGGCAAGGATGTTTGAATAGACATGCACCCTTCCTATTCAACATGGTCCATCTCTGTTAATATAATATTACAGGAGAACCAGCTTTCTGCCTCTTGTATTATATGCGCGTGTGTGACTGGAAGGCAAAAGAAAGATATTTTAAAACCGATTTCACGTTTTAGCCAATGTTGGTAGCGGGTTGAACTCCAGGTGCAGGAAAATAAATTGCAATGTGTAATAGTTGACACAAGTGTTAGTAATCTGAATTGATAGATTAATCAACTAAAATGTTGATTGAATCAACCAGAGACTATTCCTGTGGGGCCAAGTGCTGCCTGTTGAGAACCTGGGCTCCTGGTGTGCTGTTGGAAGGGGAAATGGAAAAGAAACATGGTCAAGCTGGATTTTTCATGTAATATTTTTACATTTAATCAGCTGATTAAAAGGCAGGTGATTAATGGGCTAAAAATTCTTAAAACTGGTGAGCAGTCCTAGCTGTTGGTGGCATCTGTGAAAAGCCCCTTATCAAGGGCTAAGCTTTGAGATCTTAATGGGGCATAAGAAAAGTTTTTATTATAGGTGATGATGGCCGGAATGGATAATGCAACTCTGGAAATTTCTTGGGTCACTGACTATTTTAGGTTATAACCTAAATTGCTTTTAAGCTTATAAATTGCTTTTAGGTTATAGGATGAGTAATTGCTTTTATTATGAAACTTGCTTATGCTAGGGGAAAAAACCCTCATTGGACAAATTAATTGAGATTTCAAGTTTTATTGGTTAATATTGGAATAATAACTTATAGGATCACAAGAAGCTCTTGGTGCTTTATGTTATCTGTTTAGTTTATCAGGACTTGCTTTATCTATTATCCACATGGATCTTTTTCCACACATTTTTATGCTGCTGGTTATTTCTGTTGTGCTGTTTCATATTTTCAGAAAGGGTCCAAGCTGTGCACAAGTAACTAGTTCCACTTTAGAAAGAGTATCTAAGTAGTCGAACTCATGCTTTTTTCCCCCCTTCCTCCTACCTTTACTGATTTTCTAAACTCTCCCGTCAAACTAAGCCAGAGACTACACGATTTAGGGCACCTTCGCTGAAATAGCAGCCCAGTTAGAGAAATCTGAAGGGATGAAGAGTCTGGGTTTGGAATGATTGAACAGTTGATTGTATTTGTTAGTAGAAACGAGAGCTCCAAAGCAAAAGGCAGACTCCCTGGGCTCATAATATGCAGGCATCCTTTTCCTTCCTGTGAGTGAGGAAGAGGAGGAGGAAGGAATGCAATTTTTAAGTTACTGCATGTCATCTGTCAGTGGCTATCAATGCTTTGATTAAAAAATATTCAGGAACAATAAATCTGCTGCCCAATTAACTGGGGCCCCTTTGAGTTGGTCACAAGGTTGTAGTTCTTTCATCGCCCTGGTCATGCAGCCAAATAAATGTTGCAGCTCTAACCAGGACTTGTATTCTGCCAAACCCATTTCCTTGGGTAAGTGGCCGCCAAGGATTCTTTTGGGGATTGTATAGTTCTTGGTCTGCCTGCGCAAGCTTTGAAGGGCAATTTATAGTCCAATCTGAGTGGGAGACAAGACAATCCGTCATGGAGAAGTGGAACATTTGTGGGGTCAGGGGGAATAAGATGAAGTTGTGGCTGAAAGATGGAGCCAGGAATTGGGACTTCCCCGTCTTGAAAGCTCTGCCATGGACTTGCTAAGCAGTCAAGCAGTGGGCATGCCACTTCCAGAGGCGTTCCTAGGGGAGGGCAAAACGCAAAGTGTCGCAAGAGCCTGAGCTCCTTACAAGACAGCCCCCTCCCTCTGGCCTCCAGAGCCTTTAGAGGATCGGCTCAGAGGCTTTGTTCTCCAAGCTGCGAATGGCTCTGGAGGCGGCGGTGCCGCGGTGCACAGGAGCTCAGGCTCCTGCAACACTTAGCATTTTGTGTGTCCCCTCCCCCACCCCGGAATGCCACTGGCCAAACCTGCCCAGCCTCATAGCTGCACTGGGGGGGGGGGAAGGGGGGCATAATATTCACCTGCCTTGCAACGTTGTTGTGAAGACGCTGCATGGGAATTGCTTTGAAAACCCAATAAGCAGGATAATAGTCGCTGGGGTTTCTCAGAACTCTCTTTGGAAGTTCTGTGTTGAACTAAAAAGGAAAAAGGTGGAAGCATCGTCTTTAAAATAAATAAGACGGTCCGCCCCCAAGAGATCCTACGCAGGGCTGAGTTTTGGCCGCTCTTTTTCTCCAGGCAAACTCTGTGTAGCTGCAGCTTGGCAGCCACGATTAAAGTCTACCTTCTCTCCGTTTTGCCATCCTGAAAGGACCTGGGTGCTTTTCTTCGAGAGGCGATGCAGAGCCTGATAAGCAGAGCAGAGCTAAGATTACCAGCCAGGTTCTCAAGCTACACAATCTGGAGCTGGGGAGGTGAAGGAGCTTGTTGTGGAAATGCTGCCCCTCCCCAGGAAATGGGTGTGTAGGCTGCTTAACCATGTAGGTCCCGAATCACAGACTTGGTACGCACAAATCCTTTTCCCGGGGCTCAGGCATGTAATGATTCCCCTGCCTGCAAGCTGCTGTGATGAACTTCTGGCAGTCGTTGTGCTAGTGAGAAGGAAAAGCACTTTGCATATGTTCAGAGGCACCTTGTTTTTGTTATAGCGTCACACTGTCCCTGATCTCCAATGTTTTCTGCCTGGGCGCGCAGTTGCTGGGGAGCTGCTTCTACGTAAAAGTCTTTCTGATCGCAGTTCATTGGAACTGGGACAATCGCATCTCCCCTTCGCCAGAAATTTCACGCCAGTTTTGTTATGGCGGGTTGGGTTTTGCTTTGAAAGTTCAATAGGATTCTACCCCCCCCCCCCCGCAAAGTTTCCCCGGCCCATCAGGTCAGAGGAGGCCGGGCCAGGGGGAAGCCAGGTGTTGGCTAAGCTTTCGTAGCCCGAGGGGAGATGGGTTTAGGAATTCATCAGGGTGACAAGCGGACCTTCGAAACGGGGGGGGGGGGAGATCTGCATTCTCCCGGTTGGCCTCTCCGGGCTGACCTTCTGCGCGGTTTCCACCATCTCTTTCCTCTTCCCCAATGAAAGCATTTCAACGGACAGCCCGAGCCGAACTTTGTCTACTTGGGAGTCAGTCCCACGGTGCGCCTCCTTGGGAAGTTTAAATCGCGGACTGTCTCCTCAACAGCGATTTGGGCTTTCACGTTTTCTCTCTCCAGCCACAGGCAGTCGCAGGGGGGGGGCAACCCCCCCCCCCCCAGCAGCCACCCCCCCCCCCCTCCGGCTGAATTTAAACTAGACCTGAAACACCTGCAAGGCGCTGACTGGCGCGTGAAGTCCGCGGAAAGGCTGATGTTGGAGAAAGCGCGTTTCGGGTGGAAGCATTTAAGAGGCAGGCAGGAAATTTCTGGGGCAACGTTTGAAATGCCGGGACGGGACCGTCGTCTTTGGATTTCTGAAATCTTCTTTGATTTTTCACAAGATGTCGAGTTGGGGGGGGGGGGAGAGTGTCTTCACTTCGTTCCTTTAAAAAACCCCTCAAAGGTTTTGAAAGCAAAAGTGGCGGGGGGGGGGAGGAGGACAGTTTTGGGAGAGGCCAGTTTCACAGACCTTACAGTATCCTCAGGTCAGCGACGTGCGGTGGGGCTGTGGCAGAACGGCCCTACCGTGGTTCTTTCAAAAGTGCCTCCGCCGCCGTGGCTTTGATCCTGCAAGCACTTACAACAACCTATGGGCTCCAGCTGCTCAAAGCCCGAGGGTTGCAAGTGTTTGCAGGATCTCAGCAGTGGGGCACTGTCCAAAGAACTCCCGTAGGGCAGTCCTGCGTCCCCTGCCACAGGTCGGCAGTTAGGGGGCTGGATGGTTCCCCCCCCACCCCCAAGAGGTGAGACCACTGTGGGATGGAAGGAAACGTCTTTATTCTTTCGAGGAATATCGGATAAATACTAGACCTCATTTTAAAGTGTGGTTTTCCCAGCCTGACTTCCAAGGGAGCGGCTCAGTTTTTCAGCAAAGAGGGGGTGGGGGGAAACCCAAGCGGATTTACTTTCCTGGTGAAATTGACCCATCACTCGCAGCCCAATCCTAGCCATGGCTACTCAGAAGTAAGTCCCAGTATACTCAATGAAGGTTACTTCCAGGTAAGCGTGGATAGGATTGCAGCCTTACTGGAGCTGGATTTGGAAGTCAGCCCCATTGATTTCCGAGGAGCTCAGCGCCCGCCCCCCCCCCGCAGTCTCAGGAGCCGCTCCCTCCCTGCCTGCGGGTGGGTTTGGGTCGCTGAATCCCGAACCTTTCAGGCTCTCCAGCTGGGAGAAGATTCTCCGGAGGAGGAACAGGACGGCCGATCGGAGGGAGGAGGCAGATTGCCAACCCCCACCCCCGCAAAAAAAAGCCCTTGCAATTTGTTTTACAGGGGATAGGGAGGACGACGAAGCGCCCTTCTTATCCCGCCCATCCTAGGCATGTCTACTCAGAAGTAAGCCCCACTGAGTTCTAATGTCCCTTGGGATTCAATAGGACTTACCTCTGAGTAGACATGTCTAAGGTTGCTGCTATTACATAATCTTTTTTTCTTTTTCATTTGCCCAACCAATATTTACGAAGCTTTCCTAATCAAAACTCAGAGGAATGTCTGTCTGTCTGTCTGTCTGTCTGTCTGTCTGTCTGTCTGTCTATCTATCTATCTATCTATCTATCTATCTATCTATCTATCTATCTATCTATCTATCTATCTATCTATCTATCTATCTATCTATCTACCGCCACAATTCCTTGAAGACTCGCAGCATCTAACAAGATTAAATTCAAGGAAAAAGATCTAGGCAGTTACTGGTGTGTCGTTTGTATTTTTTTTTTTAAATTACTCTATGAGCCCTTTGGGGACGTAAACTATTCGACCTATTTTACTATGTATTGTAAACCGCTTTGTGAATTTGTTGACAAGCGATATATAAATATACATTAATAGCAACAACATGCGCAATAAAATCTCGAGCGGGTGGAGAGTTGAGCCCTTCTAGGGAGTTGAATCGGAGTCGGTGCGGGGTTTGCTTTCACCAGGCAACGGCAGGGTGCTTCTACTTCTATTTCGAATCACACTGCACTTGGTGGGATGATGGTGGCTACTTTTGAGTCAGCGTGGGAATAAGAGCGGGCGAGCGTTCTCTGGATCGGGGCCCCGTGGCGATTTCAACGGCCTCTCCCTTTCCAAATCAGAAGAGTTTATCTCGCTCTGCTGTCAAGCTTTTCTTCATCATTCCCCCCCCCCCCGCTTGTACAGGGAGCGACTGCTGTTTCAAAACGATTCAAATCCCGTTCGAAACGGGTTCATTGCCTTTCTTTCCAAAGAATTCATTTACACCCATTCCGAGGAGGCGCATTTAATAAGGCAAGAAATACCTGCACTTTCCCCGGAGGGGTGGGTGAGGTAGAAAATGGATATAATAGGAGAATATGTGGGAGGGAAAAACGCTTCCAGGTAGTTTCAGGAGGCTTGGAAAAATGTTGGTTCTTGAGGCAGAATCTAGACGTTTTAAATAAAATACATTTTCAGTTTTGTTGCGGGTGGTTGTGGTTTCCGGGAGGTTAATTAGCTTTAAGGCAACTGCTTTAAGGCAACCCTTTGCCCCGCTGCTGAAAAAGTGGAGACATACGATTGGGAGGGGTCTGGATCAGTGTTTCTCAAACTGTGGATTGGGATCATTTGTGGGTTGTTCCTGGTGGGTGTTGGAAAGCTGGGAACTGCCATCTTGAAAGCTGCAGGTCTGGCTTTTGATATATTCCTTTTGTGTTAATATAACAGTTTAAATTTTCAAGTGAGTTTTAAAAATTTTGTTTTTCCTTCAGTGCTTTGACATATTTTGTCCTCGTCTTGCTTTCTGTCAGGGATGTTTCAGGGTTGTACAATTGCTGCAGTCCAAGAATGCCAATTTGCATTCCAGGAGTGTCAGTTGATTATGTCACAACGAGGGCACTTACTGCTTGATGATGTCACTTCCGGCCATGACATCACGTCCAGGTCAATGACATCACTTCCGGTGGGTCTCAACACGAGTGCCATTCTGGAAAGTGGGTCCCAGTGCTAAAAGGGTTGAGAACCACTGGTCTGGATGATTGAGAAAAGGTGTGCAGCCACATAACAAGTGGGTAGCTTCAAGAGATTCAAAGTTAGGAGATGTTTTTTACAGCTATTGGTGAGCTGATTTTTGGATAGAGGGAGGCAACTCAGGTGGATGTGATGTGATGTGAAGTGAAAGGGTGGATGCCTGCTTTGAGATATAGCATCTCCCATAAGGTTTAAGTGTGTCAGATTTCAGTGGCACTTAAGGGTGCAGAATTGTCAACTGTTGCTGTGGCTCTCACTACAATGCAAATTGTACCCCCTTATATAAAATCCCCTGCTATGGCTACATTGGAAGCAGGGTGCCCAGTTCTGATGGCCACTTCTCAATAAGGAGATGGATGATCTCCTTATTATGGAGACAAGGGAAAAAGGGACAAGGGGGCAAGCAAAGTGTCCAAGGGCCAAAGTGCATTTCTTATTTTACTTTTCACATTTTTATACCGCCCATTCCACCAATACAAGGAGTTTAGGGCAGTTTACATCGTTCCTCCCAGTGACATAGCTAGGTCATTTTGTACCTGGGGTCCATAGGTTTTTGACCCGCCCCCCTGACAAAATTTGTGGACTCATCATGCAGGCCCCCAGGCGATAAGCTTGACATCCCTGCATAAGACACTTGTATTTTGGTTTTCTTTTGGGCATAACTTTTGCTAGAAAAGAGACATTACATTCTGGTGTTTTCCACTGAATTTCAGGTGAAAGTTCGCATCCAACGGTACCAGCGTTACAGTAGTATTCCGTAAAGTCACGATTTTTGAAATTTGGGGTTCAGTGGTGACACCCCTCCCCGAGGATGGCACCTGGAGCACTGCACCCCACCCCACCCTGTAGGGTAGCTATGCCACTGGTTCTTCCCCTCTTTTGTCCTCACAGCAAACCTGTGAGCTAGGGGAGGCTGAGACAGGGAAAGGAGTCTTTGGGCTGGCCCTTCCAGCAGAATTGAGGGGTACAGAGTGCCCAGAACTCCACCTTTCCAGGCGCTTACATGCTTGAATACTCCCGCAAGGGCGGGTCACCTGCAAAAGGTCCCAACCTGAGCTCTAGCCGAGCCTGACCTGCTAGCTTTCTACATGGAAAGCGTTTGATCTCGCCTGCAGCCTAGGAAACACGCCACCATTCCATTCTCTTCCCTGCTTGGAGACGCCTCTTCACACTTCGACCTTTTCTTTTCTTTTGCATCCTCTGCAAATAAATTGATCCGGGTGCGGTTTAATTTCCAATTATGCTCCATGTTTTATGCATACTGGAAGCCTCCCTGAGCTTGCACGGAAGGAAAGGCCATCAATGAATGAACACACGAACCATTTTGTCTGGCCTAAGGAGTCGGCTGTCATAAATATTTAGGGTGTGACTGAGCACCCTGTGATGATTTTGCAGTTGCATGTCATTTTGAGGGAAGGGTGGGAAGATACAGAGCTGGCCAGGACTTCCCCCTTGCATTGGTTCCTTGTTGCCCCAAATTGTACCTCCTTTCTTGGAGGAAGGCTAGCCACCACCTTTTCTGCTCTCCTTCCTGCTCCCCGGGTTAAAAAAAAAACCGAAATGAGGAGGCAGCAATAGAGTGAAGGGCTACACCCTTTCCTCCACACTCGTACTCCATTCCCAGCTTCTTTTTCCAAGTCCAGGAGCAGGAGGAGGAGGGCCAGCAGCAGGTGGGTGGCAGAGACTCTCCGACAGTTTCCTGCCTGAGGCAACTGCCTTAACTGACCTCATGGATGGGCCTGCCTTGAGAATGTATATTAACCACTCCCCAAATCAGTCTTGGAACTGCGGAAGGCAAGTCTGACGGCCAAATCTTCTACTTCAGTGGATCTCAAACTTTTTTAGCACCGGGGTCCAGTTTTCAGAATGACCGTCTGTCAGGACCCACAGGAAATGATGTCACCAACCTGGAAGTGCTGTCATGGCCAGAAGTGACATAATAATAAATAATAATGCTCATATTTATATACCGCCTTCCTTAGGTCATTAGATTACTCCTCTCACTTTAACTCAAGGGGGTTTACATAGGCAGGCTTTATTTATAAACACAAGGTTTTTACAAATTACAAGTTCTATCTTTCAAGAACATACAACATACAGATGGTGCTTTCATGGTGTAGTCTTCTTTCTGGCCACACAATTTGCCTTCCTGCTGGCTGATACGCAGTTTCTGCTCCCACCAAGAAGCAGCTGGCCCAGCACAACTCCCCTCTCACAGGCAGCTGTAGCCCAGCTCTAATCAGTCGCAGTTTACAAGGTCTGCTGCTCACGGAGACTTCCAGCGATCCCAAACTGGCAACCTTCGGATGCTATCTTCAGGCAAACAGAGGCTTTAATCCTCTTGACTACAATCTCCTGCCCAGGAAAATCAAGCAGGAAAATTTTTTTTAACACCCCCATGTGACAAATGTGGAAATTTGATTGTCACTGTCAGCCAAGAGAGAGAGCCAGAAAAATTTGTCCTTTTGTGGGTATTTTCAGAGCTGTGGGGCGCAGGTGGCAAAAGCAGGGGGAGCATCTGGGGTGTCTCGTTGCATTTCCTAATTCGCTCTCGGCTTCACGCCGCACCTGTGATGCCACTGTCTGCTCAAGCTGTGCCCTGCCCTGCCTCGGAGACCTGGGACAAATATGATCCCAATAAGAACATTAACAGGGTATTGTAGAGACAGTGAAGGCAGTTGATCCATTAATGTTGCGGTGTGAGGGTTAACGCCAGGCAAGAAATATTGAAAACCTGCCCTTGGTTTCCCTTAGCAGTTTTGAAGAGATCAAAAATGTACTGGTATCTGTCTCAAGTGATGGGGTGGTGGTGTTCTCTTTCAAAGAACCAGGAATGATGCCCGGTGGATCATTTCAGGCTACCACTTTTAACATTTGACGCTCATAAGAACATAAGAACATAAGAAGAGCCCTGCTGGATCAGGCCAAAGGCCCATCTAGTCCAGCTTCCTGTATCTCACAGCAGCCCACCAGGTGCCCCAGGGAGGCACGAGACAACAAAATGCTTGCATCCTGTTGCCACTCCCTTTCACCTGGTACTCTGAGGTAGCCCACCACCAATGTAAGGAGGTTGCACAATCCATCATGGCCTATAGCCCATGATGGACCTTTCCTCCAGAAATCCATCCAATCCCCTCTTAAAGGCATCTAGACCAGACGCCATCACCACCTCCTGTGGCAAAGAGTTCCACAGATTAACTACCCGCTGGGTAAAAAAGTACTTCCTTTTATCTGTTTTAACTCTCCTAACCCTCAGTTTTAGCGGATGCCCCCTGGTTCTGGTGTTGTGAGATAGGGAAAAGAACATCTCTCTATCCACTGTATCCCTTCCGTGCATTATTTTGTATGTCTCAATCACGTCCCCCCCTCAGGCGCCTTTTTTCTAGGCTGAAGAGCCCCAAACGCTGCAGTCTTTCTTCATAAGGGAGGTGCCCCAGCCCCATGTGCATATGACGCTCCTGTCACATGCACACTGCAGTGTTCCCTGGGAGAGGCATGCTGTGCATCAAGGGGAGATAAGAACAGCCTTGCTGGATCAGGCCAAGGACTCCTCTAGTCCAGCTTCCTGTCTCTCACAGTGGCCCACCAGATGCCTCCGGGAGCACACAAGACAATCAGATACTTGTATCCCGTTGCCACTCCCCTGCATCTGGCAACTCTACAGTACCCTATTACCCTTGCAGCACCCCCAAGAAGACACCAGACTGAGGTTGGTGTCAGATACCAGACACACACGCAAGGATGCACTGGAGAGGCGTGAAAAGCCACTGGGTCTGTCTGGTCTGTGGCCCCTGGGTGTTGCTATCCGGGTTTTCACCCACTGCAAGAAATTTTCATGAATGAATCACATGACTTTGGTCCACTGATTAATTAAATGTGCATAAAATGGCATATGAATTAAATTTACCTCTGTGCAGCAAATTGTTCAGAAATAAGAGGCACACTGTGCGTGGCTGGAGCAATTCAGAGGGCTGCCTGCCAGCTGTACGGCAAGAAGCAATTTGCCCAAAGATGAACTGAATTCTGCCACCTGTACCTCTTTTGCAAAGTGCAAGTTTTCTTTTACAGGCGCCCCCCCCATTTCCATGGATCCCGTATCTGTGGATTCAGTCCTCTACAGTTCTCTGCCCCCCCGTGCCTCCCAGCTCAGACCTTCCGTTTTCTTCATTAACAAACGTGCATGTTTTGTGCTTTTACAAGAGGAGCATGACAAACAGGCAGGCAGCCTGCATGCTAGTGGGCACAGTTAGAACATTGACAGGAAGCAGAAAATTCAGCTTCCTGTTAACTTCCATTTTGTGTGCAATCCAAACCAAGTGCTTGGCCAGTGCAAGTCCCTTACGCTGGCCCAGGAGTGTTGCGAACGTGCCATAAAGCACATTTGTGACTACTCTGGAGTTGGCTGGGCTGGGGCAGATCTACACATCCTGAATTTGCCCCAGCTGAGGCCGGCCGACACATGAGGTTGGAAAGGGTGGCAGGAGGGCAGATCAGAGGCAAGGAGGGGGCAAATTTGGCACAAATCCAAGTAGCCCCATAGGGGCAGCTGGTCTACTTGCCTACTTACAGCACATTAGGACTGGACTGCTCAATATGTTGACTTGGTAGTAAGAAAGCTATGTGCAAGTATAGCTTCACACTTGCTATATGCAAGTATAGTATGCTTCACTCTTGCTGTATCTTACAAAGCATTTATGTATGATCTAGTTTTTTTTCCTTTTTATTAGTTAAATAAAATTTTAAAAAAGTATTTTAAAAAAAGATTTGGGATGTTTGTCTCCTCCCACTAGCACACAGGCTGCCTGCTTGCTTGTTCTGTTCCTTTTGTATGGTCTATAAAAGCAAGAAACATGCCTGCTTGCTAATTTTTTTCCCCTGCACTCTGGCAGAGTTGTGTTCTCTGCAGTCCCATCTATGAGGAACCTTTAGAAACCTCCAAGGAAGGTAGTTCTGTCATTCCTTAGGGTGGAATCCTAACCTGGAGTTAGGCTGGCACAGCTAGGCCAGCAAAGTTGGACTGGCCCAAGGATCCCCGTAAAATATGTTTGGACCACTCTTGGAGTCAGAGAGACTAGCACACAGATGTGCGCCATCCTCCCTGACTCCAAGAGTGATTCAAACATTACTTTACAGTGGCCTTTGTGCTGGCCAAACTCCCAGTTAGGATTGCACACTCAGTTGCATCGTTGAAAAGTTTCCCCCCCTGCTGCTTAACCTCGGCACATCGCTGTCATTTAAGCCCCCGATCCCCAGTGGAGCTGGTGAAGGATGATCCTCCTCTCCCTTTCTGACATGCTTTTAAATATTTCAGAGCGATCAGCCTCCCTCTCACCCTCCATCTTTTTCCTTCTCTCCAGCCTTTCCTCAGAGGACTGGTCTTCCAGACCTCTTCATCATCATCTCCAAAGTTCCCCTTTGGGTGCTCTCCCATTTGTCAAAGACTGTTTGTCAGATACGGCGACACCGAATCCGATGCACACAGCCTCCATGCAGACTTCCTGAAGCTGGCGGGCCGGCCACAGTCACATTTTAAGTGTGGCCCAAGCGGTTACATTAATGCTGATGCTGGAGTGCTCTTCGTGATCCATCACTGCTGTCATTTAGACAGTGCTTTTTGAGTTGAAAGAGCTTCACATATACCGTCTGGTCAGTGGTGGGATTCAGGGGGTTCGCCCAGGCTCTATAGAACCGGTTGTTAAATGGCCGGGCCCCGCCCACTCGCTTACCTCGGCTGGCTTCGGGGTTTTTTTTTGGCTCCGGCTATGACGTCATGGAACCGGTTGTTAATTTACTTGAATCCCACCACTGCTGCATCTGGTCATTTTCACAATCGTCTTGTGGTATTCTTGTTTTTGTTGGGTGACCTGACCTGCTCTCTCTCTCTCTCTCTCTCTCTCTCTCTCTCTCTCTCTCAGTGATAAATCTTCTAATTTAAGATTAGAGGATTTGTCTAGTGATGTCACTGCTATGACAGCTGGTGCATGATGGGGTGACACAATGAGCTCTTGCGCTGGATGACATAAACCAGTCAGCGGCGTCATGCAGCCGGCGCGGTGGGCGGGAGGAACGGGTGAGGGGGGGGTGCCGAGTTGCTGTTGTTAGGCTTTGTCGTTCTTCCCCACCCCCCAGGTGGGGAAGACGGCGAAACGGAGTGGTACACAACGGGCGGGCTGCCGCTCACCTGTTCCTCCCGCCCAGCGTTCTGGCTGCATGACACTGGTGAAACCAGTGCTATTCGAACTGTGGGTTGTGACCTGATGTCAGGTGAGTCACAGAAAGCTGGGAGCAGCCATCTTGTAAACTGCAGAACTTACTCTTGCTAGATTCCTTTTGTGAGTGCTAACAGCTCGAATTTCCAAGTGAGTTTTTTTTTTCAATTTTGTTTTTAGTTCAGTGTTTTCCATCACATTTTGTCCGAATCTTGCTGTCTGTCAGGGACGTTTCATGGTTGTGCATTTGCTGCAGTCCAAGAATGTCAGTTTGCAGCTCAGGAGTGTCATTTTTATAATGTTACAACGACGGCACTTTCTGCTTAGTGATGTCACTTCCTGCCACATCACTACTTCCAGGTTATTATTTATTTATTTAATTTCTGTCCCGCCTTTCTGCCCCATGGGCAGGCAAGGCGGCTTACAACATTAAAAATACAATAAATCACAGTATTTACAATTAAAAACAATGTTAAAAACAATATTTAAAACAGCTAAAATTTAAAACAGCAAGCCCCGTGGATCCAATGTAAAGAAGAGAATATAAAATGCCAGCCAGCCTGTCACTTCACTTCCGGTGGGTCCCGACATGAGTGCCATTCTAAAAAGTGGGTCCCGCTCTAAAACGTTTGAATACCACCGACATAAACCCTTGTGATGCCACTGGGGCCGGCCCATCCGTGAAGCTGACTAGGGCACTTGCCTCAGGTAGTAGACAGGTGGGCTACCTGCCCCCTTTCTCTTTACTTCTCTATCTCCCTCTTTCCTTTCAAATCGAGGAAGCAGGAGGAGAAGAAATGGAGGCAGAGGTGGGCAATGCCCCCACCCCGCCCATCTACCACCTGAGGATGGGCCTTATGGATAAGCCAGTCCTGAGTTCAAGTTCCAGAAACCCTGACTGATGGCCAGTAGTAGGTGGGCTTATATGGACTGAAAGTGGGGAGGGGGGAAGGAAAAGCAGAGAGGAACAGGGCGAGGAGAAGACAGCTTTAAAAGATGCCAAGCAAAGGTGGAGGATGGTTGGGAGTAGCTTCCGAGACTCTTGGCGTTCTGCGATCCGTGCAGAGGGAGAGAAAGATGAGTTTAATATTTTGGATGTCCCTCCAGGCAGCGTGAAGGAAGCCGGTCATCTGTTCTGTGCTCGTAGGAGAGTGACAGCCCAGCATATTTCTTAGAAATCTGGGGGGAAAGAATGGCGTTGCATGCTGAGGGAGACATTTATGGGATCCAGGTTCCTGCCCAGCCCCAGCTCAGCCGTGGGGGGCCTTCTGGGCGACCTTGAAACGACATGGGGGTGGGGGAAGAGGAGGAAGCACACAGGAGCAGTGTGTAAATATCCCTCTACCCCAAGCAGTGTCCAATGGGGCATTGGATCGGCAGTGTCTGGGCTTCCACGAGCTCCTCTCCCAGGCACACCCCGAGCACTGTCCCTGCACATGAAGCTGGAAGCCCTGGACTGCTGGGTTTCGTGGCAGCGTGCAAGAAGCTCAGGAAGAGTTTGGCTTTTTCTTTTGTAGTGCAAGTCCGGCCAACCTCAGACTGCTTCAGATCAGCTGCAGGTCGTGCTGTCGGTATTAACCTGGTATGTATCCACCTGCGATTAGGCCATGGCTTGACTCCATATACATACCGGGTTAATACCCTGAAGCGCATTGGGGCCATGTCAAGACTGAAATCCTGAGAAAAATGCGTGGCACTTCCCAAAACTTGTTGTCAGGACATTTGGCCGAATATTGGTGGAAAAAGCTTCATGTAAATGAAATAATAGCAGAAATCTCCAGACAGTTTCCATTGGTATAAATGTGTTCACGTTTTACTTACGTACATTTGATGACAGATGTAAAAATGTGTGTTTCAGTGGATTAATAAAGTAGGATGTAAAGAGAGAGAGAGAGAGAGAAGTGGGTGATGTATGTGTGTTTCAGTGCATTAATAAAGTAGGATGTAAAGAAAGGTGGATACATGCATTAATAAAGTAGGATGTAAGGTGGATACATACTGGAGTAGGCGAGTGCGTCTCTAGAGAAGGTGGATACATACCGGGTTAATACCCGTGCTGTCCTGGTCTAGCTGAACATTTTGGGAGGTGTTCAAGTTCATCTTTCCCCTCTCCATTTGCTACTATCCTTTGCATAAAGTGATCAGCAGACCCAGGTATCATCCTCCGGGTTGCTCACCAGGGGAGTGGAAAGCTGGGGCAGGGGGAGTCAGTTTTGAGCACTGTGTGCAGTTGTGCAGCACAATGGAGGCCTGGTGGTGGAAGATCAGGCCATGCTCATTGTCTCTGCTGGCTGGCAGCAGGTCTCAGGGCTATCTGGAGAGACTTCCAGGATTTGAACTCAGCACCTTCTGTATGCAAAACATGTTGTCTGTTGTTGAGCTACTGCCCCTTCCCAGCATAGTGGTAAACAATGCTAAAAAAAATCTCCTCTGGGTTCTGGGGCTCTGTTTTTAAGGGCAACTGTCTGTAGTAACAAGTGGTCTTCCCCTCTTCCTCTGTTGGCTATTCCTCCACTCTGCCAGTGGAGAAAGTGGCACAGACAATTTGTTTCTACAAACAGTTGGCCCTAGAAACAGAGCTGCAGAACCTGGAAGAGTGTCCTGGAAGCAGGAAGTGACATCACAGGAGGTGAACACTCCTGTGAAGGAGGTGAAGAAGACCACAGAGTCAGTGCGTGCAGTGAAAAGAAGAGAATAGCTGTGCTAGAACATTGGCGATCCGACTCCTCCACACTTCCTGTCTCTCTTTTTGAATCTGGAGAACAGAAGAAGGTCTTGTGTGGGAGGCCGGATTCCCCTTCCAGTCCCCCTGAGGCAACTGCTTCAGTCTGCCTCATACACGGGCCGTCCTTGACTGTCATTTTGTGCAATCTTTCTTCGCTGCGCAAGAAGGAAGAACCATGCAAAGTTGATTTGCAAGAATAACATTTTCGCTGCTGCAGAGAAAATGTTATTCTTGCCAATCAACATTTCAGTAAATTAAGATGGAAAAAAAGAGGAAAAAAGAAAACACATGAGCCCAGCGCTAACAACTGTAATGATTTTCACTTTAATTAGAACATAACAGGCTTTTCATTAAATACCACAGAATGAGAAATGGTTTACCAGCCGGCTACACAGTGTGTGTTTTTGTGCATTCATTTCATGCAGCCATTTACTTTATTCTGTGTGCGGGTGCCAAGAGAGCAAGAGATAATATGTAGAAAATGTGCGACAGCGAAACATAAATTCTAAGACTGGAAAATGTGGCTGTAACCACAATGTCGGGGTCTGTGTCTTTGGTTCCACTCCTTGTTAAATGTTGTCATGTAGAAAATCACCTCCCTCCCCCCTCCCGCGCCATCTGGATGGGGTCATGATCCGTTATCATAAAAAGATTTTTATAGCATCTTTCTTTAAGGATACATATGTTGGAAAAACCCCAAGCATGTCAATGTGACTCGTCTAACATTTTTGTGCTCTTTTCAGCTGAATTTCTCAAGTTAGGTTGGGTATTCCGTATCCGGACTGGTGCCTGGATTTTGGAATAATTGCATAAATATAATGAGAAATGCTTCCTCCTGCTCCTCTTTTCACTGCTGGCCTCTTGGACACATTCCAACAGTGGCTCGCACCCCGGAGCAGAGAATAGAACTTACAGCCTGTAGGTGGGAATGAGCACAAGACTTTCAAGTGTACACACAAGGGAAAGTTTTTAAAAAGTCTTGGGCAAAAATTTCATACTATTTCAGAATAGCCTAGGTTTTGGATGTCCGGATAAGGGATCTTATACAAGCAGATGCAACATACCCTCCTTGAAAGTGAGAAATCTTCCCTTTCAAAGGGGATTTAGGGGGAAAAAAACATTTTTTCTGCAAGATCTTTGCTGGCTGCTTTATGGAAGAAACAGTCTTTCCATGAGGCTACTTGAGGCAGACACTTCAGGCGATAGACTGGCAGGGGTGCCCGTCTAGACGGTCTAGCCTGTCCCGGTATTAATCCAAATGTTTCCAACCCTGTAGGACAGCAATAGGGGTATTAACCCGGTATGTATCCACCTTCGGTTAGGCCATGGCTTGACTCCATTTGGTAAAACATGGCTCCAGAGTGTGGGAAAGAGCTGAAACTCCTATCTCCTTTGTGTTTGCAAAAGGTGTGAGGTCATAGCTGGGGTCAGGAACGCAAATCTAATCAAGAAGGTTCCATTCAGCTAGTAATGCAATCGGGAGAAACCGACCTTTATCCTGATAGGATAATTAATTGTGCCAGAGCAGAAATCTCCAGACAGTTTCCGTTGGTATAAATGTGTTCACGTTAACGTATTTTTGATGACAGATGTAAAAATCGTGTTTCAGTGCACTGATAAAGTAGGATGTAAAGAAAGAAAGAGAGAGAGAGAAGTGGGTGGTGTATGTGTGTTTCAGTGCATTAATAAAGTAGGATGTACAGAAAGAGAATCAATGTTAAAACCAGGTGGATACATGCATTAATAAAGTAGGATGTAAGGTGGATACATACTGGAGTAGGCGAGTGCGTCTCCAGCGAAGGTGGATACATACCGGGTTAATACCGCCTGTCCCTTCTCCTCTGCACTTCCTCTTCTGGCCTGTTCTCTTCCTGCATTTGACTCCAAGGAATGGGAGACGAACGAGCAGGAAAGGTGGCAGCTGGTGTGTCACCAAGCAAGGAGCGCGGGCAGCTTTTGGGATGCCACTTCAGGTGCTAAGTGGGAGGTCTTGAGCAACCCCTGCAACAGAGAGATGGGGGGGGAATATTGTTGGCGTCTGGTCACGACCATGGCTGGCTCACCCAGGAGGCCACCTCATGTGGGTTGCATCAGGGGCAGATTGCAAATGGTCTGAGGAGGTGGCAGTTTTGGGGTGCCTGCATCCAAACCTATGCCACCCCTCTCCAACCGATGCAAGCCACAATGATCTGTTTCCCACTCACTCACTCACTCACTCACTCACTCAAGCAAGCAGCAGGCCATTCCCGTCCTTACCTCGCTCCTTGTGCACTGCTGTGAAACCTGCAAGTACAGGACTTCCTGCTTCATTTACCGGGACGGTGCAACTGAAGCAGGAAGTCCAGCATTTCCCGGTTTCACAGTAGTGCGCAAGGAGCAAGGGAAGGGTTTTGATTTTGTTCCGTTTGTAGCACAGAGGCAGCAGATTCGGTGGCATCCGGCAGTGTTCCAGGTTGCACTGCCCTTGGGAATGACTGTTAAACAAAACCTCCCTGTTTAGTGGCAGTCTAGCTGAATCCCAGAAGCTGAGGACAATGCTGAACTAGATGAACTCTGCGGGGGGAAAACCCCTCTAGATCAGTGATGGTGAACCTTTTGGGCTTGGTGTGTCAAAACTTAGGAAAATGCTTAACTTGACTCTTCTGGTGTGTCAACCCCCTTCCCCCCGAAAGAGAAACAATTCTTTATATTCATTTATTTAAACAAAAAACACAGTCCAGTCATGTGTGGTGCTATGTATTATATAAAGAAACATCGAAAAATTAAAAACAAATTAAAAATGAGTAAAACTCGGTTTTTGTCAAGTATTGGTGATTGCTAGTGTGTCACCCCAAACGTTGCGGTGTGTCAGCTTTGACACACATGTCAAAGGTTTGCCATCACTGCTCTAGAGGGACAGGATTTCATCAATCCTTCTGTGAGAGGCAGTATTGTATGAAAATTCTTCCAAATGTCCTGTTTTTCCATATCAAGTCTCGGGGCTGTGGTGGAAGTATAGGAAAGTTCCCGGGTTTTTTCTGACTCTTTTGGGCTAAGGTTGGCCAAGTTGCCCACTGTTTAAGGTTCCCCCTGCCTGCCTACCTGACTGGGCCAACCTTGAACTGGTGGCAATGCCCAATGCACCAGCAAGGGACAGGTGCCGCCGCAGTGCTGTGGGGGGTGCAGTGCTTGTCCCAGGGTCCCAGCCGTCTGGTCTCTGTGCCTGGTTTTTTTCTGTTTCCATTCTCCTTTTTGCCCCTTCCGTCTGTAGCAAGCTAACCAGTGCTGGTCAGGTGTGTGGTGCTCCTGCCAAGAATACTCTTGTGTTGAAAAATTGAACAATTCCATGTTTATGCGACTGATTGACAGCTGAGCTGTCTCCGGCTGCCTTGTGAGAGGGGGAGTTGTGCCAAAGTCAGCCGCTTCTCTGGTGGGAGCAGGGAAACCGCTTATCAGCCAGCAAGAAGACAAACGGGTGGCCAGAAAGAAGGACTGAATCCAGAAAGATCCATCTGTATGTGTGTAGTTCCTGTAAAAATTGTGATTTTGGTGCACGGATTTAAAAATGTAGCTGTTGTTGGCAGAGCATCAATAGCTTACCCCTGTGTTTCTCAAGTGATGGTACTTACGTGGTGTCCAATGGTACGTGCAAGACCCCCAGACCCCTGCCATCAAACCATTACAAAAACAATGGTTTTTGGACCATTTTTTGGTTTTTGGTTTGTTTGGACCACTCTGAGTCAGAGAGGCCAGCACACAGATGTGTGCAATCCTCCCTGACCCCGAGAGTGGTCCAAACATGCTTTACGGTGGCCCTTGTGCTGGCCAAACTTTGCCGGCCTAACTGTGCTGGCCTCACTCCCGGTTAGGATTGCAACAGCCCTCAGTTGTTGGGTGTTGGTGAATGCCGGCGTGTCGCCCAAAACATTGTAGCGTGTCATAGGTTAACCATCACTGGACTAGATTAAGACATATATCTCAAGATAACTAAAAAAGTTCTGATGGTGCAAACAACAACAGCACCCCACCCTAACATTACTGTTGGAATCAGCGCCTCTGAATTGTATACGAAACACTAGAAATTTGACATAAATAATGTTTGTGTTCCACAGTGATATTTGTTGCCCCAGGTCTTGGAGGGGAGGTCCTCTGCTTTGGAATAAGAGCTGAGCTCACTGTTCTTGTTGTACTTTCAGAGTTGTCTGAAGATTTGAAAAAGGGGCGGGGGGAGATGGCGCCTCGCCCTTAATTGGCATAAAGCAGAATTAATTCCCTCGCAGCCACATTTATTTTGGTGCACAGTTGCATCAGCCCTTCTTTGCCCGTCCCCACCCACAACATGAAAGCTGTGGGAGCGGCAGGAGCCCTGGCTACAGAATCAGTGGAGCAGTTCTTGGAGGGAAGAGGGGCAGCATCGGGGAGGAGGCTTGGTCGGATGCACAAGTCATCAGCACTGACCACAACTCAGCAGCCTGCTGTTGGGTGGGTTGTAAAAGGCCAGTTGTGGATGGATTGGAACACTGATTTGCCTCCCCAGGGCAAAGACTGACGGTCTTGGGAGTTGTACTCTGGGCTCCCAACAGCACAATCTCTTCTCGATTTTTAATGCTTGTGGATTCAAGGCAATCCTGAGATTGAGAAAGCCATAGTTGTGTCCATGCGGAATTGTGTGTTCTTCAACCTGTGGGTTGATTTTGGGCACAATCCTAAACTGAGTTAGGCCGGCATAAGCTAAGCCAGCAAATTTGGCCAGCACAAGGGACACCGTAAAGTCTGTTTGGACCACTCTCGGAGTCAGGGAGGCCGGCACACAGATGTGCGCCATCCTCCCTGACTCCGAGCGTGGTCCAAACGCGCTTTACGGTGTCCCTTGTTCTGGCCAAACTTTACTGGCTTAGCTTATGCCGACCTAACTCCAGTTTAGGATTGTGCTCTTTGTAGGTTTGGGGGTGGTGGTGTTCCGTCAACCTTTCCACACCTGTGCAAGAGGGCGCTTGGATCCAGTCCAATCGTGGTGCTGCCTTCTCAAAACTGTATTCTTGATGGAATCCTGCACAGCCTCTTCTCACTGCTTTGCTCTGCAGCTCCTAAGGCCAGCCCTGCTCAGGCTTCTACCTCGCAGGGTCGTTGTAAAGACACAAGGGATGCAGAGAAAGAGGGTGGGCAGCATCGGGGGTTGGGCAGTTTGGTCCTGGGAGGAGGCAGGATCAGAGATGGGTTCCCCAGTCTCACAATTTGTCTGTTTATTGTTTATTGGGGTTGTGAAACAAAAAGGTCACATGACACACAAAAAGACCAGAGATGTAGAACAAATGCATTGAACGGAGCTAAGATTCTGAGGAGGCGGTTGAGGTCCTGGATCGCTGTCTGGAGGCAGTTGGGGGCTGGATGCGGGCGAACAAGCTGAAATTAAATCCGGATAAGACAGAGGTGCTTTTGGTTCGGAAATCCACAGCTCGGGTATTGGACTATCGTCCTGC
>JAJKFI010000108.1:1797225-1831994 GCA_029204185.1 Lerista edwardsae | reverse complement strand
ATTTGGAGCGCCATCTTGGATTAGGGGAGGAAGTAGATAATCATGAAGAAAAAGTGAGAGAGAAGCTTGAGCCATTTTTGTTCCTGTAAGAGGTGAGCTTTAAAGGATGCTGTAATACCTGAAATGAAGTTCTGAGATCCGCTTGCGGGGGATTGCAACCCAGAGGTTGAAGAGCACTGCTCGAATTTAAAATGGAAGAGAGGTGCCAAGTGAAAGAGGAAGTGTGGAGGACAGGAGAGTGAATTGCTAGAGTTTCAGAGACACTCTAGCCCTATGTTCTCTTCTCCTCCACACTTCCTCTTTTACTTTGTTCCTCCCTTTTCAAAGTGGAATGGGAGGATGGAGAGCAGCTTGGGAGGCAGCCCAAAGAGTCACCTGCAATTGCTGCCTCCGCTGACCTCATGGGTGAGCCAGGCTTGGACGTGATGTTGGGAGAGAACTTGACACAGAGCGTGCGGCTGATCATGCGGAGATGATGTCGGCTGATTTGGCTTGGTAACTGAAAATATACATTACAACTGGCCAGTAAAATGGGGTGACAGGAGGTCAGGGTTTGTCCTGACATTGGAAAATGTAGCAGATTTTGGATACTATTAAAGCATAGCAAATTGCTGTTCTCTACTACAGCGATTGTCAACGGGTGTGCTGTAGGAATTTGGCGCACAACAGCTGAAAATAGCAGAAAACTTCTCCAGCTTCTGCAGCTGTGCTAGGGCAACTGTCTGTGGCAACCAATCGTTTGTCTCCGCTCTGCTAGTGAAAGAAGGACAGACAGTTGCCCTAGAAACAGAGCCACAGAGTCTCCCGGAAGTGACATCGCAAGACATGAAGACCATAGAGAAGGCCATAGAGAGGTCAGTGTGCCACGAGAAGAAAATAGCTGATCTATACGTGGATGCATTTTAAAAAAATCCCTAGAGGAGATGCCAGGCTCCAAAAGGTCTCTTGATGGGGATGGAAAGTTCGTCGGACGTGCACCAGATCCCATACAAATGGTGCGGTGTGATTGTCAATATCTGGGGCAGGGGCACATTGAGAATGAAAGGTTTGCAATCCAGGCACTACTACTAACGAGACGGCAAGTTCTTAGTGCTCAGCTAGACAGCTCTTGCCGCTTTCTGCCCAGCTACACGTCAGCTCAGCAGCAGTGATGCAACCCTGCTCTCGTACTGTCTAGGGCATATGCTAATGGTAGGCTTTAAAGACCTGTGTAATTTTGAAGCTAGCTACCTGGAGGACTGTCTACTGCCACATGGAACTGCCCATCTGTTAAGATTATTGGAGGAGGATCAGCTCTGTGTGCTGAGGCCGAGCAACAAGAGGAAGAATGGAGGAGAGTGGCAGGCTAGAGTGTCTCATCTCCTCCACACTTCCTCTTCTCTTTGAGGAGTGGGGGAAAGAAGACCAGCAGGGGTAGCAGTTGGGTGAAGACAGGCCGTGTTTGTCCTACTGCTTCAGGCCCCAGGAGGTCTTAGGCCCATTTGGTATGGTATACAGCTGGCCTGCGCTGTATCCAGCGATGGTCTGGGATTGGCTGCCACTTAGCGCAGGGTAAGGGAAAGTCCTTCCCCTTACCCGGCAGCAAGCGGCAGCCCCCTAGTGGGGCTACATGGAACTGTGCCAGCAAAATCACTGGCACAAATCTGAGTGGCCCAGATTGGGCCAACCGGGCTGGGAAAAAGGCTAAATGCCAGCCAAAATGCCAGATCCTGGTTCCACTCCCTCTCTGAGCCAGCCCATTCATGGTTCACCCTCCCCCACCCTCTTCTGCCTCCCCCCCCACTGTGCCTTGACCTCCCCAACATCCTGTGCTGGCCGAACCTAGCCAGCCTTACCTGGCACAAGCAGGCTGGCAGGTGCCCTCCCGTCACCCTAACCTGCTCTCGAGTGTCACAGACATTCCTTACAGCATGTTTACAACCAGGGGCATAGCTAAAAAAGTGCAGGAGGGTGCAATTGCACCGGGCAACAAGCTTTAGGGGGGCAGCAAGCTGAGGACATTAGTGGCCAACACTGTGAAAACTTTGGTATGTATGAATAAAGCCATCATGTTATATATCATTGGAAAGGTAGTTTAATGCAGAACGCAATGAAACAAACCAGCATATAATGTCTTTACTCTGTCAGAAGTTATGGCCAAAAACCCAGAGAAAACAAAAATACAACTGTGATGTCACAGGATAACAAATTTGCTCTCTGCACTGGGCTACACTTTCATTAGCTATTCGCCCCTCTAGGAATCCGGAGTCGCTCCCTTTAACCCTCTGAGTGCCGGCCAACCAAGAAGAAAAGCTCTTTGCAGAGGAATTGGGAGGGGGGAGGAGGGAGAGTGAAGTGGGCGGAGTCAGCCCTAATTTTTACTAGTGGAACTGAGTTCCCCCGCATTCCCTCTGCATGACATCACTGGCGCCGGCCTAAATGCAGGTCAGATTTGTGCACTAATATGTTGTGAATCTATGCAGTCCATCTTTGCTGTCATAATTTTAGCATTTGACCAAGTACAGATCTACAGACATGAGCTCAGAGGTCCAGCTGGTGTCCCTGTCCAGGCCACGCCTTGCTCAGGTGCCCCAAACACCACATGTTGCTTCTCCAATGAGGTGATGAAATACAAGACAAAGGCGGTGGCAGCGGCGGTGGGGGAGGGGGGACTGCATTAGACAAATCCCCTCAAGTCAGAAAAATTACGAGGCAAGCAGATTTATAGGAGTGGGGCGTTCACGGTACATTCTTCCTGACAAGATGGTTGGCGGCTGTCAAGGAGGGCTGTTGATAATAACGATGATCAAATGAACCAGCCCAAAGCCGCCCATTGGTTAAAAAAAAAATATCCTAAATAATGCAGCAGGCAAGCAAAATCCAGAATTCACTCTCTGAGCATCCAGGGCCTGGTCATAAATCTAAAGCTTCTGCAGGTGATACCGTTTGGTTTGACATGTTAGAACAACAAGAACAGTGTGAAGTGGTTGAAGAACTTCTGGTTGATTCAACACCCCCCTTCTCACTGTTGGCCGGTCCACGAGGCCAAGTGAGGAAATCGCCTCAGGTGCCAGACTGGCAAAAGAGAGCCCTGGAGGAGAGGAGAGGAGAGGAGAGGTGAGCAGGGAGACACTCTAGCCTACCTCTCTGCTCTCTTCTTCACTGCCTCTTGCTCTCAGTTCTCTTCTTTCTTAAATCCAGGGAGTGAGAGGAGGAGCAGCCCTGGGGAGGGATGCCCTCTGCCCTTGTTGCTGGGTAAGGGAGGCTGCATTTGGTGCTTAGTCCCAGGCACCAGGAAGTCTTGAGCCTGCCCTGCCATTGAGTTGGTTAATGAATTGTGTAAATTTGGGCAAACTTGCTGAAGAAAGGGGCCTTCGTGAGACATGGAAAGAAGTATGAGGCTGCAATCCTAGGCATGCTTTCCTGGGAGTCAGCCCCATTGAACACAGTGCAATTTACTGATGGCACAGCGGGTTAAACCGCTACTGCTGGGCCTTCTGACCGGAAGGTTGGGAGTTCAAGACTGCGCGACGGAGTGAGCTCCCGTTGCTTGTCCCAGCTCCTGCCAACCTAGCAGTTCGAAAGCACCTAAATGCAAGTAGATAAATAGGGACCACTTCGGTGGGAAGAGAATGGCGTTCCGTGCGCTAGGGCGTATAGTCATGCCAGCCACATGACCATGGAAGCTTGTCCTCGGACAAAACGCCGGCTCTTGGGCTTAGAAACGGAGATGAGCACCGCCCCCTACAGTCGGTCACGACTCGACCATTTGGTCATGGGGAAACCTTTACCTTTAGACATGCATAAGAAAAGTACCACACAGGATCTGGTAACATGAGAGAGGCAGTGATGTCATGCAGGGGGTACGCAGGGGTACGCGAGTACCGGTTTCTAGGATTACAGCTGGCCCCGCCCATTCGCCCGCCCACTCGTCGACTCCGCCCTCTGCAACGTTTGAATTTCCTGCATGTTTGAGTTGCCTGCATGTTCTCAGAGCCAGGCAGGCAGGCAGGCAGGCAGCGAGCGGAGCCTTTCCTTTCCTTGCCACTGAAAAATGAGTTGCTCTGGGGTTTTAACATGATGCCAGGCCTCCTTCACATGTTCTGGGGGTGCTGTGGAATACTGTTGCCACTGTTGGGTCAGTTTAAAATCATCTGAGGCCTCAAAAAGGGCTTTTTTCATGTCACTTCCTGCCACGACCTCACTTCTGGCTTATGACGTCACTTCCGGTGGGCGGGTCCCGACACGTGCCAATCAAAAGTGAGTACCTGTTCTTAAATCATTTAGATGACACCACTGGAGAGAGGACTATGAGAGAACCGTAGAACATTCTACCATGTTTTTTTAAATCATTACTTTCCTAAACTGAAAGCCCTCAGTGCTTTCATCTTCCTTCATAAGATGTTTACTTTGAAAGAACCAAACTGCTTGCTCTCTTAGTAGGAAAAGCTTTTTCTTGCTGTTTTTCCGTTCCATCTCTCTTGCAGTGACACAACGGGACCGTCGGAGCATCGAAATAAAATCAAGGGTGCCCTCGAAGCCCCAATTAAAATGCGAGTGCATGCATTGACAGTGGCCCAATGGCAGGCTTCAATCAGGCTGCAATCCTATATAGCGGGCCTTTGGCATCCGTGGGGATCTGTTCCAGGACCCCTCCGTGAACACTGAATTCCACGGACAATGAAATCTGCAGGGGACCTGCATGGCACCCAGTGATGTCATGCAGAGGGAACGCGGGGGAACTCAGTTCCACTAGTTAAAATTAGGGCTGACTCTGCCCACTTCACTCTCCCTCCTCCCCCCTCCCAATTCCTCTGCAAAGAGCTTTTCTTCTTGGCTGGCCGGCACTCAGAGGGTTAAAGGGAGCGACTCCAGATTCCTAGGGGGGCGAAGGCAGTGATGTCATTCAGGGGGAACGGACCAGAACGGGCGTTCCGGATCCTAACGGGCTCCGTGGCTGGTTCCGGGTTCCCGACAAGTGCCAATCAAAAGTGAGTTCCTGTTCCTAAATCATTTGAATGACACCACTGATGGCGCCACAATTACACTTGCCCGGGGGCCAGACCCAGACCTCTGGAGGTGGAGTGTGGCCTCCTGGTCTCCTCCCCAGACGCTTCAGGAAGGTGCTTTCTATTTCTCCTGCAGTGCCTTCCAGAACCACCTGGGAGGCCTTCCGAGGTGCAGGGAGGCAGCATGCGACTTCCCTGTGATGCAGGGGGCTTCCCAGACTCCGGTTGCATCCAGGAGCTTCCACTAAGGCTCTCCAGTCGCATGATATTCAAATCTGTGGAGGCCGAGCCTGTGGATAAGGTGGGCCCACTGTTTGCCCTTCCCTGGGAGCAAGCCCCATTGAGCACAACAGGGCTTACCTCTGAGTAGACCCGCCTGGATTTGGCTGCTTGTACACCTACCAGTGAAATCCTGCCAGCAATCCCTAATTTTTTTTTGCTCCTTCTTGTGGGGGCGAAAGCATTTGTCTGTCGGTGTGCCATTCACACTGTGCTGTGCTGCCCAAAGTGGGAGACAGCGACTCTCTCGCCACATAATTTGTGTGGCAGCTCCTTGCAGTGGCGTCTCTACAGGGAGGGCAGAGCTCTAAGTTTTGCAAGGAGCCTCACCTTGCCGTGGAAATCACTCCTCTCCTGCACCGTTTTAGCCAATCCTCACAGGGAACAGCAACATCTTGGCGTTGCTTACTGGCTACAGCAGCAAGGGAGAGGCGGGATTTTCATGACAGGGTCAGGCTCCTTGCAAAATTTAGAGCTTTGCCCTCCCTGTAGAGACGCCTCTGGCTCCTTGTCACCGTTATGTGGGTCTTGCAGAGAGAAATGGCTTCTCGGAGGCAGGGCTGATCCTGATCTCCCCGCACCTCAGGCAGATCTCCTTTCCTGGTGATGTGCCAGCTGTCAGCATCACTTCTTGCCCCCTGCCCTCCTCTGTGCCATTCCCCTTTTCTTTCAACTGGGCTCCTAGGAACTCGGGTGTTCCTTAAGAACTCTCCAGGGATGTGGTAAGGCAAGGCCCTGTCCCAGAATCCTCAGCTCCACGCAGGACGTTTCTGTCAGTCACGCCACACAAATGCAGCTGACGGATTAGTGTGGCAATGAGGCGCTGCTGCTACTAGGCTGGCAATCCACTGTTCTAGCCGGTGAAGCTTTGACATTCCAATTACCGATGTGGGAAACGTGCACCCTGATCTCATGTCGCTTGCGCAAGCAGGCGGCCCTTCCGATGTCACCACAGTGTCAGCGGTGCTCTTTCTGGGCCGACTGCAGACAACTCCAGTCTCCCGCCCACATTTCCCTGCGCCTCTTTGATCCAGCAAGCCTCGTGGAGGATTTGTACCTTGAAGGGCGGATAAATATGCCATGCTTGGAGTTAATTAATTTTTTCTCCCCTTCCTGCGTAAGGGTGATGAGGCGGGCAGTTCCACAAGAGCTGCCTGCTCCAAGCAGAACAGGGCTGTCAGAAAAAGGGATCGGTGACTTTTTTTTGTAGCGCTCGTGTTATTATTGTTGTTGCACCAAGTCTGCTGTTAGGAATCTCTAACTCCAGATGTTTTAGTGTAGCATTTGAGAAATGGGGGTCGGTCGGAATCCAATTTCTGGCAGGTCCTGCAGTTAAAGCATGCCGGGGGTGGGGGGTGGGTGGAGTAGAGATCAGATCACTCATTGCCTCAAGCCCTGGGACTATTCAAGAACCACAGAGTTGCCAACTGCACTGCAAAATGCTGAGCTCCTGCAGTTGGCAAGCTTGCTTATATGTAGGGAGGTAAAGGTTTGAGTGTCTTTTTTCTGGTGTGTGTTTTCCAAGTCTGTCAATGAAGGGGGAGAGGCAGTTGAAGGCTGGGGCGCATCACTAAGCCCCCTAAGCCTTGAAACTATTCCTTAGGGCTGCCTCATTATGAGAAATTGAGGTGTTGGGGTTTTTTTGTTTTTGCAAATGAAGTATTACTTGCAAATCCATCCATATATTATTTCTTTCTAGATGACCTTTCTAAAAAGTCTCCAACAGCTCGGTGGGTCACTGCAGTGCCATTTTGAAAAGCGGGCCCTGTTGCTGATACGGTTGGGGACCTCTGTTTTCAGGCTGAGATTCCATTCGGCAACCGACGTGTCCTGGTGAAGCCTGCCTCTCCGGCCAGGGCAACTTCTAATTTGGGGAAAAGCAGAGCTCGGAGGAAAGGGAACTCTCTGGTTGTCGGTGACCTCTGAACAAGCTGGTAAACAAGATGATCTGCCTGCCTACGAGTCCCCAGGGAACATTATTCCCCGTCTCTTTAGGCCCGCGCTGTAATTATAGATCTAGTTGGAGTGGATCCATACTCCCTTTGCACAAATTGATACTTACACTGTGTCAGTGAGTGTTTAACACAATCTGTTTAGCGGTGGAGTAATTGGCCTGCAAGGCGGCAGCAGCAGCAGCAGAGGAAGGCTGGGGAGAGGGGGGTGGGTGGGTTGCAAACCACTTGCTAAAGACCCTCCATCGCACACAAGGCAGCTCCAGGCTTTGCCAGGGTCTCTGCAGCTCTGCCTGTTTGGTTGCTTGTTTCATTCACCTGTACTCTCGGTGGATGCCGTCTGCTGGTGGGTCGTGCCTTCGTGCCTGCCGAGGGAGCCTGTCTGCCAGCTTGACTTAGAACAGAAATGAATCTTTACATCAGTCTGTAATTTGCCAACAGTGCTGGTGCCGCTTTCGGGGGTGGAGGTGGGGCTGGGGGCTGGAACACTGCATTAGGTCCCCGGTGCTCCTTGTACTCTCATTGCTGCCCCCAACAGAGTGCCACCCAGGGTCATGGCATCCCTGCGACCAGTGGTGTCATCTAAATGATTTAAGAACAGGTACCCACTTTTGATTGGCACATGTCGGGACCCGCCCACCGGAAGTGACGTCATAAGCCAGGTCGTGGCAGGAAGTGACATGAAAAAGCCCTTTTTGAGGCCTCAGATGATTTTAAACTGACCCAACAGTCGCAACAGTATTCCACAGCACCCCCAGAACATGTGAAGGAGGCCTGGCATCAGGTTAAAACGCCAGAGCAACTCATTTTTCAGTGGCAAGGAAAGGAAAGGCTCCGCTCGCTGCCTGCCTGCCTGCCTGGCTCTGAGAACATGCAGGCAACTCAAACATGCAGGAAATTCAAACGTTGCAGAGGGCGGAGTCGATGAGTGGGCGGGCGAATGGGCGGGGCCAGCTGTAATCCTAGAAACCGGTACTCGCGTACCCCCGCATACCCCCTGCATGACATAACTGGTGATGCCTCTGCTCTCCTCTGGGAGGTATATTGCAGTGGTATTCAAAGGTTTTAGACCAGGACCCACTTTTTAGAATGGCACTCGTGTCAGGACCCACCAGAAGTGAGGGCATTAACCTGGAAGTGATATTGTGGCAGGAAGTGACATCATTAAGCAGGAAGTGCTATCATGGTAACATAATACAACGACATTCCTGACATGCAAATTGGCATTCTTAGACTGCAGCAGTTGTACAACCATAAAGCATCTCTGACAGAAAGCAAGATTAAGACAAAATACCCCTGTCAACTGGGAAAGAGGAACCTCTGCTAACTGGGAAAGGGGCACTTTTTCAAGCGGTGTTCCTCCTATATTTAGCAGGGGGAGAGTGATTGTCCCTCTTCACCCCTGCGCAGTGTCTTCTCTAGTGGCTGTTGCTGGTGGCGTTCTGCATTTTTTAAGATTGTGAGCCCTTTGGGGCAGGGAACCAATTAACTTTAGCATTATTATTTGCCTGTAAACTGCTTTGTGAACTTTGTGTTGAAAAGCAGTACCCATTGATTGGTGTAAAAGCACTGTGTTAAAAACAATTAAAAAAAAACCCCTCTCATTTGAAAATTCAAACTGTTAACACTCACAAAAGAAATATAACAAGAATAAGGTCTGCAGTTTCCAAGATGGCTGCTTCCAGCTTTCCACAACCCACCTGACATCAGGTTACGACCCACCAAGTGGGTCCCAGCCCACACTTTGAATAACACTGGTATACTGGATACTGCCACTGGTCAGCCTGGGGAGCTGAGCCCTCTGACGACCTCTGATGCCACCTTTGTCACCCAAAAGTCAAGGCTGGAATTTTGTAATTCTTCCAGCTTTGGAACTATATTGGTGTTGGGTTCGAAATGCGTGAGTTTCAGAAGAGATCAAGGAATATGAATCTTCTGCCCCTTTGGAAGGAGTATTTCTAAACTGGGCAGCTGGAGTTGATTTGAAAGAATAAAAAGTCCATGCAGCTGAAGGGAATTGAGCCCTCCCCTCTCTGCAACCGGCAGCTCCAGACCCTTTTCTCCTTTGGGATCTACTGGAGTCCAGTCGTAGGAAACAGGAGTTGAGACCCACGCCTGTGAGTCTGTGAGGAATAATCAATCAATCAATCAATCACTAGTATTTATATACCGCTTTTCAACACAAAGTTCCCAAAGCGGTTTACAGGCAAATAGTAACATTAAAGTTAAATGGTTCCCTGTCCCAAAAAGGGCTCACAATCTAAAAGAATGGAGAACACCACCAGCAACAGCCACGAGAAAGACACTGTGCTGGGGTGAAGAGGGACAATTGCTCTCCCCCTGCTAAATATAAGAGGACACCACTTGAAAAAGTGCCTCTTGCCCAGTTAGCAGGGGAATAGCATGTTTTGCTCACTGCAGTAACCGAGTTGTGAAGCAATGAGTTCTTTTCCCTCTCTCACAACACCAGAACCACTTAAATTGAGTATTGGGAGAGTTAGAACAGACAAAGGAAAATATTTCTTTACCCTGCATGTAACCAATCTGTGGAACTTCTTGCCACAGAATGCGATGCTGGCACCTGACCAGGACACCTTTAATAAGGGATTGGACAGGTTGATGGAACAAAGGTCCACCACAGGTTACAAGCTGTGTTGGGCATGTGCAGCCTCCTGGTTTTAGAAGTAGGCTGTCTCTGAATGCCGGGTGCAAGAGAGTGGCACCAGACCACTGTGATATACAGGAAGCTGGACTAGATGGGTCTTAGTTGGGCTCTTATGTTCATAATTGTCGCTCTCCAAATGTGTGTTGCAGCCCCTTCCAGAGGCGGATCTACAGGGAGGGCAAAGCTCTAAGTGTTGCAAGAAGCCTGACCCTGTCATGTAAACCCCTCCTCTCCCTTGCCGCTGTAGCCAGTAAGCAACGCCAAGATGTTGCTGTTCCCTGTGAGGATTGGCTAAAACGGTGCAGGAGAGGAGTGATTTCCACTGCAAGGTGAGGCTTCTTGCAAAACTGAGAGCTTTGCCCTCCCTTAGATCTGCCTCTGCTTCAGGTCTGCATGAAAGTGTCTGGGGTGCCATCTTTTGATTTTACAATTGCTGAGGAACCCCATTGCCCCCACCTTTTTGGGGGGGGGCTTACCACGTTGCTTGCTGCAATCCCGTTGGACTGGAAAGCTTGCTGTTGGCCACCTACCTACTTTTGGGGCATCCTAACCAAAGGCATCGATGGCCCTACTTTGAATTGTGGATGTGGCACCTCCAACGTTGCCATTTTTTTTTCAAATGCACGGCAGCCCCCTCCTTCCCTCCCAGCCTCCTCCCTCCCTCCCTCCCTCGCATGCAGACTTCCCCGCTCTAGCCTGGTCTAAAATTACTTAATAAGCAAAACAAAGGAAACTTAAAAGAGAGTTGACTCCCTCAGGCGAAGCCCAAATAACAGTCTCTTATTTATAATGTCTAATTAAGGAGAATGCAGAAGCAAGAGGGGTCTGTGTGTGCGTGTGTGTGCGTGTGTGTGTGCGTGTGCAAGATACAACACTGGGTGCCCTGGAAGGCCTTGCCACGCCCGCTAGGCAGCTGTTATCTCCACGTTCCACATACTCTGTTGCAACTTGTCTAATTAGAGGTCTGTGGTGTGTGTGTGTGTGTGTGTGTGTGTGTGTGTATTAATGAATCTGTTTTTGCTGCAGGTATGATGGATTTTTGTTGAAAGAAAAAAAAAAAAAGCACAGGGTTGGGGGCGTTTTTTGGCCCAGGTTCTCCTTTCTCAGCTCGTGTTGTTCCAAGACGGAGGCCTTTCGATCCTGTTTTGCAACGCAGCAGTAGCTCTGCTCCCGGGGATCAGAAGGGAGTTGTTGTGACGGGCAAAAGTTCTTGCTGCCTGATCTTGCCCTTGGAGTTTTTCTGCCGGTGAACTTTAGTTGCGGGGGAGATGGAAAACTTTGGGCAGAATGGCAGGGGCATTGCTGGTGATTATCCCATGTCAGCTGTGCAGCGTTTGTCACAGAAGCCACCATTCCTCTCTCCTCCACATTTCCTCTTCCTTTTCCAATCCAGCAAACAGGAGGAGGGATCCTGCTGCCTGAGGCCACAGTTTCAGTTGGCCTTCTGGATGGGCCGGCCCTGGTTGCAGTGCTGCTCAAAACAATAGATCTGGCCAGTGCCTGACATGGGAGCCCGATACAGCTTCGCACATCTGGGTTCAGCCCTCTCACACCTTCCCATGTCTACATGGAGCACAGACCCAACTTAAGTGTGGGAAGGAGGGTAGTTGTGGATCTGTACATGGGAGACATACACATGATCTCCCATGACATGCGGTGTCTGGGCACACACTGCAGGGCAGTGAATGAGGCTGAGCACGCCCAGTGCAGGGGAGAAGGCAGAGCTAAAGGGCTCCGGTGCCTGCTGTTTGAAGACTTCCTCGTGTAGGAATCGTGTCCTTTCTTATTGGACTGCTTGTGTGTTGGGGATCTTTTTTGTTAGTTTGGAGAGACGTATGCTGCCCGGCTTACCCTTGGCCCTCCCTGTCCACCATGGCAGAACAAGTCGGGCAGAGCCAGGATGGTGCGACATTTCTCACACTGTGGGTTGGGACACACGTGGTGGGTCGTGACCCGATGTTTGGTGGGTCCCGCAGAGCCTTCAATGAAAACACGGGGGATGGAAAGCTCAGATCACAAATAGCCTCAAGTCTTGAGGCTATTCAAAAAAATCAGATTGCCGCTAACTGCCCTGCAAAGAGATGAGCTCCTGCAGTTTGCAAGCTTGAGACAATCTACGGAGATAAATGTGTCTTTTTTCTGGGTTCCCCTCCCCCCAAGTCCATCAATGACAGGTAGTGGGGGCAGGTGAAAGCTGGATCACATCACAAAGCCCCCTCAAGCCTTGAAGATATTCCTTAGGCTGTCTCCTTTTGCATGTCTCCTTTGAGACATACAAAATTATGCACGGAAGGGATAGAGTCGATAGAGGGATGTTCTTTTCCCACTCTCAAAACACCAGAACCAGGGGGCATCTGCTAAAACTGAGGGTTGGGAGAGTTAAAATAGATAAAAGGAAGTATTTTTTGACGCAGCGGGTAGTTAATCTGTGGAACTCTTTGCCACAGGAGGTGGTGATGGCATCTGGTCTGGATGCCTTTAAGAGGGGATTGGACGGATTTCTGGGGGAAAGGTCCATCGTGGGCTATAGGCCATGATGGATTGTGCAACCTCCTTTCATTGACGGTGGGCTACTTCAGAGTACCGGGTACAAGGGAGTGGCAACAGGATCCAAGCATCTTGTTGTCTCGTTCCTCCCTGGGGCACCTGGTGGGCCGCTGTGAGATACAGGAAGCTGGACTAGATGGGCCTTTGGCCTGATCCAGCAGGCTCTTCTTATGTTCTTATGTTCCTTACAAGAAATTGATTGAGGTTATATGAAAACCTCAGGTGGGTCCTTCCTGATCGAGTGTCATTTTAAAGAGTAGGTCCCGGTGCTGAGAGTTTGAGAACCACTGGTCTAGTGGTCCAAGAGTAAGACTCCCGGGTTGGACTTTGAAGATCCAGGTTCAAATCTCTGCTCACCCATGAAGCTTCCTGGGATATCTGGTGGGTCAGTGTGAGATACAGGAAACAGGACTTGCTGGGCCCTCGGCCTGATCCAGGAGGGCTCATCTGACGCACTTAGGTGAGTGCGACACTGCAGAAATGGTGGGAGGTCCAACTTGTGGTTGTGGGGAACATGCAGAACTCCCTCATTAGTCCTCCAAAGCACACCAAGCCTCGCGACAGTGCCAAGGCTTGGGGGCACGCCTAGCGTCGCCAAAACCTGGAACACCATTCTGATGTTCTGCACTCTGCCCAAGAAACGTCTGCCTTGTACTGACAGATGGCCTGAGGCCTTAGTCCAGGAAATGTTTTGGAGCAAATAGGAGCCTTGGGAAGAGACTGAGGGTGCAAGCCTAGAACGTCCGTAGCGCAGACGCAACGTCGTTGCGTCGATGGGACGTACGTGGTGACATCGTGGTGGCACCAACCAGCACTCCTGCAGGGGCGCTACGGCTCCCAGGCTACTGCCCTCCTGCTGGGGAAGCTCCGCAGATCTCCCATACTGTGTTGGATTTAAGAACATAAGAACATAAGAAGAGCCCTGCTGGACCAGGCCAAAGGCCCATCTAGGCCAGCTTCCTGTATCTCACAGCGGCCCACCAGGTGCCCCAGGGAGGCACGAGACAACAAGATGCTTGCATCCTGTTGCCACTCCCTTGCACCCGGCACTCTGAAGTAGCCTACTACTAATGTAAGGAGGTTACAACCCATCATTGCCTATAGCCCACAATGGACTTTTCTTCCAGAAATCCATCCTATCCCCTCTTAAAGGCATCCAGACCAGATGCCATCACCACCTCCTGTGGCAAAGAGTTCCACAGATTAACTACCCACTGCGTAAAAAAGTCCTTTTATCTGTTTTAACTCTCCCAACCCTCAGTTTTAGCAGATGCCCCCTGGTTCTGGTGTTTTGAGAGAGGGAAAAGAACATCCCTCTATCGACTCTATCCCTTCCATGCATAATTTTGTATGTCTCAATCATGTCCCCCCTCAGTCGCCTTTCTTCTAGACTGAAGAGCCCCAAACGCTGCAGTCTTTCTTCATAAGGGAGGTGCCCCAGCCCCATAATCATTTTTGTTGCTCTCTTCTGCACCTTTTCCAGCTCCACTATGTCCTTTTTGAGATGCGGCGACCAGAACTGGACACAATATTCCAGGTGCGGCCTGACCATCGATTTGTACAATGGCATGTACAAATGGATTTGACCGCTCCAGTGCAACATAGGCTTGGGCTGTTAAAAGAAGAGAGGGAAGTTGTCTGATGATGAGGGAGGGTTTCTCTCCCATCTAGGAGGGGGCAGATCAGAAGGCGTTGAGGCAAGGCTGGGGCATGGGTGGGGGCTGTTCTGATCCAGATTCCTCCTTGATTCCAGTTCTGGTATTGCCTCACGCCCGTTTGCCATCCACGTTGCCATTTGGTTTTGCAAACTGCGCCCGTATTTTGCTCTTCCTTTCAAAACAACCCGGCGATTAGGTGACGCGCGTTGCGATTCTGCGGATAAGAGATGGCTGGAGGCCACAGAGCGAGGCTGGGCTGCAACACGTCGCGGAGAGCGTGCAGGCGGTTTCCCTGTGCAAATTGCAGCCTGCCTGGAGTTCCATCTTTGCCAGGCTGCCGGCTCCTGCACGTGTCTCTGCCGAGGTGCAGCATCCACAACTAGCCCTTCTTGCCTGCACATCTGATACTGTTTTAAAAAACAAAATGCGTACCTGGGACTCTGGGCAGTGATGTGTGCCTGATGCAGAGCCAGTTCCCGTGAAAGGTGCCCCAAATCCGCCACTACTCCAACCACTGCATCAGGCGGCTTCATGAATGGGCCAGCAGTGGCGTACCTGGCAGGGGGCCCAGGGGACCAGATGGTCCCAGGCACCGTGGGAGCAGGGATGCCATTCTGAGCTCTCCCCACCCACTTATTACCCGCTTCGCTTTTAAATGGCTTTATTTCCTTGCCAGCCCCGGCTCCCCCATTTCGCTGCTTGGGGGGGGCAGCAAATTTTCCTGTGACCTCGGGCAGCTCATGGGCTAGGTACACAACTGGCCAGCAGCACATCTTTTCTGAAATGTAAGGAGATGCTGCCTTCATAAGTCCGGAAGGCCCATTGAATCTAGTGAGAGCCAGGCTGGTGCAGGGGTTTGAGAGTTGAACTTAGACCTGGAAGATCCAGGTTCAAATCCCGGCTCGGCTACTTGGTTTCCTGGGTGGCCCTGGGCCAATCCCTCTCTCTCAGCCTCTCCTCCTTCTCACGCTTGTTGTGAGGACAAAAGAGGAAAAGACCCATGTATACCACCCAGGGCAGCATAAAAATATGAAAAATAAAAGAAATATTATTTTGTTCCCCCCAAGTGGGATACAGGCAGCATCAGAGGAAAGGCAAGAGACCCCTAGCAAGTAATCTCCTCCCCCCACATTGCTGAATTATAAACTGACAATTTGTGACCCATTTGTCCCCACCCCATATTTTTTCCTGTTGCTGTTTCTGCTTTGGGAAGCCCACAAGCAGGGCGTGAAGATAAGAGCCCTCCCCTGCTTTTGCTCCCCAGCAAAATGGCATTCAGAGGTATACTGCCTCTGAAGCTGGAGGTTCCACATCACAAGTAATTGCCATTGACAGATGAGGAGTGTTTGTATCAGTTCCCCTTTCAAAGCCTCCCTCTTCTAACCCTCTGCAGTGTCATAGTAGCTATGAGAGGCGTGGATAGTTTCTGGCCGCCGGCGCTGCTCTGAAGAATGAGGCCCGTCCAGAAAGGAAGCTCTGCCCTGGGGCACGCCCTGCAGCTACTGGAAGCCAGTCTACACATCCCCTTTGACTTGTCGGTTTGCTTTGGTGTCAGACTGTCTGAACTGGCTGTCCCTTCCACTGTTTTAAGAGGCTATTTACCATGCTTAATTTGCCAAGCGTCTGCAAATCCACGCTCTTCTGCCTCGCGACAATCCCCGACGGCTCCTATTTCACAGGCACAGGTCTGAGGTGGAAAAGGCAAACGTTGCGTCCCAGTAGCCGAGTTTAATCCGGTCGGCTCCAAACCCAGCACTTCCATACAAATCCAAATGTGTAATTACTCTGTGGAACTCCTTTCCACAAGATGTGGCGTTGTCATCTGAATGACGTTTCATTTTATGAATTAAAAGACCATCACAGGTTACATACAACATCCTGGTCTTAGAAGTACCTCAGAATGCCAGGTGCAAGGGCAACAGGATGCAGGTATCTTGTTGTCTTGTGTGCTCTCTGAGGAATCTGGTGGGCCACTGTGAGATACAGGAAGCTGGACTAGATGGGCCCTTGGTCTAATCCAACAGGGCTCTTAGGTTTTTATGTTCACTTTTTGCCTGAGGAGCCGCAGGGCCCAATTGAAAACCTTTTCACAGCCGAGGTGTGTAGAATCTTAGAGACATAAATAAAATTCATTATAGACTTTACATCGTGACAGTAGAATGGAAAGCAATCCAAATGTCTGCTTATAAACTGCCTGTGAATTCATGTTCTGAGTGCCAATAAGCTGTTGTTATGACGCAGCAGGGAACCAATAAGGTTATAGCCTGAGTGATCTCTCATTTCCATGTATCAGAGCTGATACTAGAACTCTTATTTATCTTATTTATCATCAAGTTGGCCACTGGTTTTTTTGTGGGTTACTGATTTGTTGGGTGACCTGTACTGTTATATATTTAACAAATAAAATAAACAGAGGTGACACCAACCCTAGTGATGCTACTGCATTTAGGTTGTGCAGACAATACTGTAATTTATTCTGTATGGTCTAGTCTGGGAGGAGGTCCATCAAGGGGGTGACACAATGACCTCTCGCACCAGACGCAAACCCTAGGGACACCTCTCCCTCCACCATTGTGCTTTGGCTGCTCATGCTCAATTTTGAAAGGAAGTAGAACTGTGGAGGAGAGAAGAGTAGCAGCCTAGAGTGTCCATGGAAGTTCCTTTGAGCTATCACCATCAGTTGCTGTTGATAGGTAGAACTGTCCTCCTGGTTATTTTTGACACCATCGAAGCAAACGCCTGTCACTGAATCTGACTGCAGTGAAGTCCATTAATTATTACACAGGAAGCATCTTCCGACTGAGTCAGGCCACTTAATCCACCCAGCTCAGAACCGTCAACCCTTCCGGCTACTCTACAGGGTTTCAGATGGGCAGCTTTTCCAGCACCATCTGGAGAGACCGCAGGGGACTGATGTTGGCCCTTCTGCATACAAAGCAGGAACACTTCCGATGTACAACGGCGCCATACAAAAGAGTCTCTTCTCTTGACAGTTCGGAACCTGCATTGTGTCTGAATTCGTGCAGAACTGGATAAATTAGGAAGGCCATCTTCTCTCTGTCCGATCAAGCTCTCTTTACATCATTTGCCTTTCTCGAAACCTTAGAAACCTTAGAAAACCCTTAGAAAACTTGTCTTCCAAATTGTGAAGCCCAAACTTGTTCAGGCTTTTCTCATCGCGTTCCCTTTTTTATTTTATTTTTGTAGCTATATTTTTATTCTTCTTGATGGCAGTTACAAAATAATCCTGAGTAACAGCAATTGTAGTAGAGAAAGATGGTAAGCAAATAACAAAATTATAAATGTGTAGATAGAAAATTTTAAAAATCCATTTCGTTTGTTTAAGTGCGCTTAAGCAATTCTTTCCGCACCAAATCAGTATTCAACACATTTCAGATCTGTTGGGGAGAAATGCTACCATCTTATCAATACAACGTACCTGGGAGTAAGTCTCACTGAACCTCATGGAGCTGACTTCTGAGTAGATATGTATCTTTATTAGATTTCTAGATTAAAGATTAGGGTGAAACAAGGACATGCAGAGCCAACAATTTGTAGCTTGCTTGCCAGCCAGATTAGCTTTTGCTAGGAAAGGCATCCACGTAGGAAGAAAAAAAAATTAAAATGTTGTGATGTGCTTAATGTGGAAAATGTGCATCAACATGTCATAAATGGGAACAGAAGCACGGTTTAAACCCCCTTTCAATCAATCAATCAATCAATCAATCAATCAATCAATCAATCAACAGGTACTTATATACCGCTTTTCAACACAAAGTTCACAAAGCGGTTTACAGGCAAATAGTAATAATAATAAAATTAAATGGCTCCCTGTCCCAAAGGGCTCGAAATCTAAAAAAAAAAAAAAGGCAGACCAGCAACAGCCACTAGCAAAGACTGCGCAAGGGTGACGAGAGACAATTACTTAAGAGGCAGATCTACAGGGAGGGCAAAGCTCTAAGTTTTGCAAGAAGCCTTACGCTGTCATGTAAATCCCTCCTCTCCCAGTAAGCGTAGCCAGTAAGCAACGCCAAGATGTTGCTGTTCCCTGTGAGGATTTGCTAAAACGGTGCAGGAGAGGAGTGGTTTCCACTGCAAGGTAAGGCTTCTTGCAAAACTTAGAGATTTGCCCTCCCTTAGATTTGCCTCTGAATTACTTTCCCCCTGCTAAATATAAGAGGAACACCACTTGAAAAAGTGCCTCTTGCCCAGTTTGCAGCGGTAACTTCAGTGTCCACAAAACCTTGGCATTACATACAAACTGCTGAGTCCAGAGTAAACTCACTGGAATGGTTCTGTTCTGGCAGAAGCAGGCTCGATTGCATTCTGGAGAGTTTTGTAACTTTGACCTTGTCATTGCGAGATGGGTGGGATGCCGGTGGCTCCATTTTGCCAAGAGACACTTTCAGCCAAGGAATGTCACAAATGGCAGGTTAGAACAGCTCACTTATATTTTGTGACGGCATCCATTGCTATCTCCGTCTCTGCTGTCCTGGGTGACTGGACAGCAAATTTTGTGCCAGAAAAAGTACGATGACTATTATGATTGGCCAAGCATAACCTCTGCCTGAAGCTCTGTTGGTGCTGGAAAACTAGGAATAATTTGGAGGGGGAGGGGGGTACATAAGAACACAAGTAGAGCTCCGCTGGATCAGGCCAAAGGCCCATCTAGTCCAGCTTCCTGTATCTTACAATAGCCCACCAGGTGCCTCAGGGAGCACACAAGACAACAAGATAGCTGCATCCTGTTGCCACTCCCTTGCACCCTCATCTAGAGACAGCCTACTTCTAAAACCAAGAGGTTGCACAAACCCATCATGGCTTGTAACCTGTGATGGATTTGCCTTCTAGAAATCTGTCCATTTGCCTTTTAAAGGCATCCAGCCCGATGCCATGACCACATCCTGTGGCAAGGAGTTCCACAGACTAATTACACGCTGGGTATAGAAACATTTGCTTCTATCTATTCTAATTCTCCCAATGGATTTCACCTTGATTATGGAGTTGTGGGAGAGGAAAAAGAACATCCCTCTATCCATCCCCTGTACCATTTACCTAGAATGCAGAACTTTCTCCCCAAGAGAGTGGAACTTTTGTCCCTGCTTTGGGGAGTCATTCCAAGCCAGGCAAAGCCAGTAGAGAATACAGCGGGCCATCAGTACCCATGAGGTACTGAATCTATCCGGGACCCACTGAAAGTGATGTCATGGCCTGGAGTGCTGTCATTGTGACACCAGAGCCCGCTGCTTTCCTGAGAATGCAGCAATAAGTTGGGCTGTTTCTCAGTCATTTTCCAATAGCAAAGTGAACCCAAAAGACAAAAGCCTATTGACAACGTTAATACAAGCAAAACAACCACACAGCCCTTCCCCTTTCTGGTTTCCCATCTTCCCATGTTTTCAATATGGCTGCTGTACTTGCTTTGCGACCCATCTGAAAGTGGGTGGGTCCAGACCCACAGTTTGGAAACCACTAGGTTAGGCAGTTGGAAGAACCTCACAAAGTCTTCCCCCTGCTCCCCCTATGCCTTGCCGAGGTGTAACAGACTTTTTTTTAGTTCTTGGTGAAGCGGCCAGAGAAACTGGAAGCCCCAGGAAAGTGCATTAGCCTGTTGCCAGACACCTTGTGGAGTAGGGGTGGGGGTTGATGAGCCCACTGTTGTGGGAGGAAGCATTGTGAGTCAACAATAAAAACCCAAATGCGAGTTGCCTAATAACAGGTGTGTTCAGTTGAAGTTTGCTTTCAGCTTCAACATCTTTGTGTGTGCTTCCAACGATAAACCAAACCACTCAAGTGCCAGACTGTGTATCTCAGGGAATAATTGCGCCTCCCAAGTGTCAAAATATGCGGGGAACTGGGAAATTGCCAGCTGTCCAACTATGTTTTGATCCCAGCCTTTCTCCAAGCTCAGGCTGCCTCTCCTTCCCAACCCAATTTGATCCTGACAACAGCCCTGTAGGGTAGGCTAGGCTCAGGGAGACTGAGTGGCCCAAGTCCTAGTCTGAAACACTATTCAATTTGCAGAGGGAAATCGTTGTATTCATCTGTTTGTTCGGCACAGACAGCCAAGAATTTTGTAGCACCTTGACGGTTGCAGCAGAAGCTTTTCAATCAACAGTATCAATCAATAGTATTTCGTGGAGCTTTTGTGGACTTATAGTCTTTGATTAGATCAGCAATTTTTCCAACAGTGTGCCACAGCATCTTGGTGTGCCGCAAAAACTCCCCAGGTGTGCTACAGGAGTTTGGAGCACAGTCGTTGAAAGTTGCTGAAAACTCTTCCAGGTTCTGCAGCTCTACCTGTTGGGCAACAGCTTGTAGTAATGAATTGACTGTCCTAGCAGAGCAGGCAGAGAAAGAGGCACAGACAATTCATTATTACACACAATTGCCCTAGAAACAGAGCTGTAGAACCCGGAAGTGACATCACAAGAGCCAAAGACCATAGAGAAGACCATAGAAGTCAGTTGTGCTGTGAGAAGAAAAAATGTTGAAAATCTCTGGGTTATAGTAACTTTGGTCATGACCACACTGGTCAGTCTTGAAGGTTCTCAAAGACCTGTTGTTTTTACAACACCACACAGCTTTCTCTGGATTTGTTTCATTTCTATCCCACCTGGGAGATGGCCAGATCCACTTTATGATGGTAGGAACATCTGATTTGAAGCAGGCCTGGTTTGGTGCCCAATTGAGATCCACAACAGAAGAAAGGTGGGAGATTGAGATGTCCAGGAATAAGGACTGAATGACCAGACTATGCTCTCTTCCATCTTCAGGTTATCCTTGCTGTCCTCAGGCTTATAATTTCACAATGTGGATGGCTTATGATTCATCTTCAGGCTCTGTATCTGGACTTGTTTTCATTTTAATTCTATTTCCTAAAAAGAAGATTCTCCTGTAGGAAAAACTGGTTTGGAAGAGCGATGGTTAAACATTTTTAACTTCCTTTTGGCACAAAGGAAAAAGGGAGCTTGTGGGTGGCTGACCCTTAAGGAGTCGGGGAGCTCCCACTTAAACCTCTCAGTTCTGCCTTGCAGTTGCTGGAGTGACGTGCAAAAATGCGACTCCTGAATATATATATCTGAACCATTTTGATGGAGAAAAAACCACATGCGGTAGTGAAAAAGGACTGTGTTACAAGTCTGATAGTTCACTGCAGAAAGCCCACATGTCATGAGCAAGTAAATAGCCAATCTGACCTCTGGGAAAATTCCTTCTCCGGCCTCAAATAGGGCGATATGTTCGCCCCTAAGCATGAAAGCAAAACCAGTTTGTCAAGCGAGAGGGATTTTTGTCCTCTTGCTCTTTTGCACAAATCCCCACCATCAGATGATCCTAAGCCCATTTGCAATTGTTTGTGCTGCCAACAAAAAAAAGCACAAGGGGACTCAAATCTTAAAAGGGAGGGCCCCTCCCCCAAAGCTACGCAGCCCTGAGAGCAAAACCTAGTGGCTTAGATCAGTTGTGTCATTCAAATGATTTAGGAACAGGAACTCACTTTTGATTGGCGCTTGTCAGGAACCCGGAACCAGCCACGGAGCCCGTTAGGAACCGGAACGCTCGTTCTGGTCCGTTCCCCCTAAATGACATCACTGGCTTAGATATATTTTTACCATGTGCGTTGCTAGATATATTCGGCTGCAGTCCTCTAAAGGGGCCTCAGGGTCACTGATAGCATAAAAACAGCCATTCATAGAAGAATATTAATATTCATCAGCCTACAAGCACAGTCTGATTGCATATGATTGCACTGGGTCTGGCCAGTGGCTGAATGACTTCCTGGACATGTGGCACCAGACATCCCAGCCAGGAACTGCTTGCTGCTGTGAAACCCAGAAGTGGCGGGAAGGCAGGGGGTAACCAAAAGGAACTGTGTAAAACGACGGTTTTCACCTGGTGTGTCAGGAAAGGTCTGCAGGTGTGCCCCGGGAATTTGGAGCACAGCAGTTGAAAATGGCTGAAATCTCTTCCGGGTTCTGCAGCTCTGTTTCTAGGGCCACTGTCTGTAGTCACAAATTATCTGTCTCTCTTCCTCTGCCAGCTCTGCCAGACAATTCGTGACTACAGACAGTGGCCCTAGAAACAGAGCTGCAGAACCCGGAAGAGGTTTCAGCCATTTTCAACCATGGTGTTCCAAGCTCCCAGGGCACACCTGTGGACTTTTCATAACACACCAATGGGCTGCAGCACACCGGTGGGAAATATGATGATGATACTTGATACTTGTATTTATATACCGCCTTTCTTAAGATCACTAGATTTCTCTAATGACTGTAACTCAAGGTGGTTTACATAGGCAGACTTTTATTCACAAACCCGAAGGTTTTTACAGTTTACAGAAACGTTCTATCTTTCAAGAACAACACTCATACAGATCTGTCTTTCTGGATTTAGCCTTCTTTCTTAGCCACCCGTCTGTCTTCTGCTGGCTGATAAGAGGCTTCCCTGCTCCCCCAGAGACGCAGCTGACCAGCACACTCCTCCTCCCACGAGGCATAGCAGCTGGAACTCAGCTTTTAATCAGCCGCAGTTTGCACAGTCTGCCGCTCACAGAGACTTCCGGTAGTCTCGAGCTCACGACCTTCGGATCTTCAGCTGTTACCTTCGGGCAAACGGAGGCATTAACCCTCTCAGCTAAATCTTCTGCCCGATCTATAATAGCTGATCTAGTCAGATTTTTGAGACCATCGCATCAAAATTTGGGGTGAAATGTTCACCTATGCAAAATATTTGGGTCAGCATAGCTAATGGTTGAGCCGGTTCTGTTAATCCACAGAACTCTGAAAGCAGCCTTGAGCATTCTCCCTATGGGGCCGATTGCTGGTTTCCAGAACACTGACCATTTGCACCCCCTACTGGGTCACTGCATACGATGATCCACCTGTGCGAAACGGCGTAATTCCAACTATGGAGCCATGTTGCTGTTCAGCGCAAAGTGTCTGAATGACCCATGTTCTTCTGAGCCTGGTGACTTTTGCCCTCTATTTTGTTTTTGTCCTGCATTGGTTTGATGGACTTGGAGAAATCTGGGAAATTCTGCAGCTTCTGGAAGATTCCAAGCCAGCCTTTCTTCTGTCTCAAAATGGGGATGGGCTGGCAGTCTTTCTGAGGAAATCTCTTTGACACAAAGCCTTTGCGCAGGTTGTACCTGCAAGATAAGAGAATACCTGAATAATCCCCTCTGGGAGAAAGAGGCTAATGACAGAGAACCTGCTTGATAGATGGCTGAGGGCTCTGACCTCCTGTGTGTGCCCAGCCATAAATACTTTCCCTGCTGCATCACTTGAAGATGGAGCAATTTGAACTCTGAAGTACCTTTGGATTGAAAAGAGGAATTATGGGAAGGGGGAGACGGTGCCCTGGGGTGTGTGTGGAGATGCTGGACCTCAGCCTATAGGAATAGCACCTCCTTAATGGTCCCAGTCTGGCCCCCTTCACCTCTGTCTTAAGTCATGCAATTTATAAAGCAGGGTGACGTTCCTTTAGCAGGGAGAATGTGGGCCACCTAAGGGGTGAAGTCTCCGTGACACGTGTGGAAGTGAACCTTGCTGGGTTTCTGCTTCTAAAAGGATAAATTCAAGAGGGGAACTTGGAGCCAGTGGGAGGTGATGAATTGGTGGGAAAAGGGGGGGGCTTGTGCCATCACCCACCTAGCCCAGCCACCATCTCCACTGGCCACCACCACTCTTACTTGGCACAAGCAAATCCTGCCCCATGCCAGCTCCAGTCATTTATCTGCCTCCTTCTCCAGCCATTTTTTTAAAAAGCAGAGCAGGAAGTGTGTGGCGTAGGAAAGGAGAGGGTTGGGCTAGAGTGTCTTCTAGAAGACCCTCTAGGCCAATACTTTTCAGCCAGTACTTTTCCACCAGTGGTGCCCCTGGTGGTGCTTCCTAGCATGGCAGGAGGCACTTGGGCCTTGGACATTATTCTATGTGCATATGAAGCACTGCTGTGGGGCCATGGAGCACTGCTCTGCCTGGCCTGGCCCCACCAGAAGTGGAGGCGGCTGTAGTGGCAGTAAGGGGTAGTGGGGTGGCTCAGACCTTGCCCTTCAAAAGAGGTGTAGGTTGGAGGTGGAAGATGCCAAGCTGAGGAAACAGGAGGAGTCTTGCTGCAGGAGTTCTAACTCACCTGATGCTCAATTTTACATTTTACATTAAAAGTAGGCTGCTTCAGAATGCCAGGTACAAGGGAGTAGCAACAGGATGCAGGCATCTTGTTGTCTCATGTGCTCCCTGAGGCATCTGGTGGGCCACTGTGAGATCCAGGAAGCTGGACTAGATGGGCCTTTGGCCTGATCCAGCAGGGCTCCTCTTATGTTAGTGGATGGTTCTGGTGTGGGGTGAGAGGGAAAAGAGCATCCCTCTATCCACCCTAGGCATAATTTTGTATGTCCATCATGTCTCCCCCCCCCCCGGCCAGGCACCTGTTTGGACTTGACTTGCTGCAAACGGCACTCTAAGAAGAAGAAAATGAAAAGTCCTGCTGTGACTCTCTTCCTCTCTCCAGGCTTCTCCTTCCATCTTTGCTCCTCAGAGGCGGAGAGGACGGTGGCCACCCTAATGCTGCCAGGGAGGGATGTGCACATGCATCTGCACGCAGGGGACCAGGAGCAATGGGGTGGGGCTTTATTGCACCATCGCGGGCGGCAATGCAGCTGCGGTAGCCAGCCGAGGCCTGCCAGTCGCGAACGCCGGGGAACAGAGAGGGCTGAGCTGGCACGAGGCAGCTTTGTCGTCCCCTGTGTTCCGCTCCGTGCAGGAAATGCAGAAGTGATGACATTTGCACATCATATGTATGTTAAGTGGGCTGGGCAGGGCAGGGCAGGGCAGGGCATGCGGCTTGTCCCTCCATAATGAGGGCTGTATTAAAGTTTATGAGGAAGGCAGGAGGAGGAAGAAATACAAAAAGTCACTGCCAGCCCCCAGGCTTTTCAATAACCTCACCGCTCTTCAGAATCCTTTTTGCAAACATTTCTCCTCACAGCTCCCCACAGGCCTGGGGTGAACTCCCCCTTGGCCCAGCTGTGGCTTAATGGGCAAGGCAGAAGATTCCGATTCATTCTCCGGAGTCTCCAGGTGAGGCAGGGACAAATTCCTGTCTTACACCCTGGAGAGCCGTCCTGCGTTGACCATGCTGAGCTAGGCATGGTCAGCCACTATGATAGTCTACTCCAGTGGTTCTCAAATGTTTTAGTGCTGGGACCCACTTTTCAGAATGACAATCGGTCGGGAGCAGTGGTGGAATTACCTGCGCTAACAACCGGAACGCAGGAAGTAGCTACCGGGACGCACAGTTGATTGGCAGTTCCTCCACATGTCCTCGCTTCCCCCGTGGTCCGCTGCCTGCCTGCCTGGCTGAAACCTCCGGCTGCGGGCATGCAGGGCACAGGTGCGGCCAGCCCCATTCGTGTATTGCAGGGGCGTGCGGCAGCGACGACTGCAGTGGGCGGAGCCAGCCCTACACGGAACAACTGGAACGGCGTTCCGGAGCATCCTGGCTACATGACATCACTGGTCGGGAGCCACATTAACCTGAAAGTGATGTCATGGCAAGGAGTGACATCATCAAGCAGGAAAATGTTTAACAGCCCCCTACAACAAAATCAAATCGCTCAAGTTAAAGTTTACAATGTTTTAAAAAAATACTTAAAATAAAGAAGAACCCTCTTAACCCAAGCAGTTGCTGATCCGTTAAAAAAAAATAATTCCCCCAATATCCCAAAGGCTACAATCCTATCCACACGTATCCAGGAGGAAGCCCCATTGACTCTCTTTGTTAAAAGCATCAACATGGTAGCCTGTTAAAAGTGTAGATCTGTAGCAGTTCCCCAAATGCAGCCACAGACCATGGCTGCATCAAAGCAATGTATCAAAAATCAAATACACATTGAAATGATTGGGGACCCACCTGAAATTGGCTCGCGACCCACCTAGTGGGTCCCAACCCACAGTTTGAAAAACACTGGTCTACTCTAACCCATACAAAGTGGCTTCCTTCCTGGTTTTCAAAAAGAAAGAGGGGAATGGAGTGGAAGTGTGGCAGGTGGGCGAGATCAGGAGGACATTCCCTGCAAGTTGGCACGTCTCGAGTTCAAACCCTCCGCCTGCCAGGAAGTCACTCAGGGGCGAGAGGGAAGTCACTGCCGCCGCCATTATTCTAGATGATGATGTTAATTTATTTAGCATATTTATACCCCACGTTTCCACCCATTATGATCCAGCCGGCGGCTTAACAATGTGAAGGAACAATGCAATTAAAAACAAGAGGGGGAAAACAACATCACCAAAACAACTGCCATAAACAGCACAACAAGGATGATCATAAGGAAGGCAAAGCGATTGCCTGCTGCAGTGGCGTCACCGGGTTTGGTGTTGCCCGAAGCAGGCGGTGGCTGGGCCTGCCCCTTCTGGCCTCTGTGGGGTGTCACTTCCGGCCTGTCCTCTTGTGTAGGTCCCCCGAGCCACCTTCTCAATCAAGAAGGCCAATTCCATGCTTGGGGTCATTAAAAAAGGGGTTGAGAATAAAACAGCCAATATTATCATGCCATTGTACAAATCAATGGTAAGGCCGCACCTGGAATATTGTGTGCAGTTCTGGTCGCCACACTCAAAAAGGACATAGTGGAGCTGGAAAAGGTGCAGAAGAGAGCGACGAAAATGATTACGGGGCTGGGGCACCTCCCTTACGAAGAAAGACTGCTATGCAGAGTTTGGGGCTCTTCAGCCTAGAAAAAAGGCGCCTGAGAGTGGGGGACATGATTGAGACATACAAAATTATGCATGGAAGGGATAAAGTTGATAGAGGGATGTTCTTTTCCCTCTCTCAAAATACCAGAACCAGGGGGCATCCGCTAAAACTGAGGGTTGGGGGAGTTAAAACAGATAAAAGGAAGTACTTTTTTACCCAGCGGGTGGTTAATCTGTGGAACTTTCTGCCGCAGGAGGTGGTGATGGCATCTGGCCTAGATGCCTTTAAGAGGGGATTGGACAGATTTCTGGAAGAAAAGTCCATCATGGGCTGTAGCCCCTGATGGATTGTGCAACCTCCTTACATTAGTAGTAGGCTACTTCAGAGTACCGGGTGCAAGGGAGTGGCAACAAGTTGCAAGTGTCTTGTGTCTCGTGCCTCCCTGGGGCATCTGGTGGGCCGCTGTGAGATACAGGAAGCTGGACTAGATGGGCCTTTGGCCTGATCCAGCAGGGCTCTTCTTATGTTCTTATGTTCTTATGCTCCTCCTCCTGTGCTGCCAGACATCAGGGGTCACAGCTGCTGCGTGCCCCAGCCAGCATAGCGCAAGGCATGCTGGGTTGCTGCCACACTGTGATCCCTGACACTGGGCAGCACAGAAGGCAGCATGGAGCTCAGGGGTCTTGCAGGGGTGAGCAGTCACTTTGGGGTTACCCAGTGCAGTACACACCCGCGGCACCCCCCAATGACCCCACTGATCTACTCTCCCCCAACTTCGTCAAGCAGTGAGAACCAGGGCATGTTCTTGGGTTGCGAGCTCTTTGGTGGCTGAGATGAGAAGCAGGGGGTGGTGCCTGGTGGTGCCTGGTGAGAACCATCTCTGGCCAGGTGGTAGACCTGGAGGCCGGGTGGAGTCTAGCAACGTCAAGCAGACAGTTGCCCACACCTTGATTCTGGCCTCTTGCCACGCGATTTGACACTTCCTTTGGAGGCCTGAAACCCTGCAACTTTGGGTAAGACCCTGAAACCACAGCCCATGGCATAGAAATGCTACCTGGCACCCAGGGAGGGCAATATTTTTAACATTCAGCTAAAACTGGAAGTGCTTTTCTAAGGCCTCTGACAAGCCTTCTCAATAGGGTTACCAGATACAAACTGGGGCAGAGTGCCTATACCTTTAACCATTGTATAGAAGAGGGAATTGGGGAAGGTGGAGTTCATCACAAAAGGGTTGGGTTTCTGTTTGTTTGTTTGTTTGTTTGTTTGTTTGGTAAGGAGCTGGGCTGGTCCATCCATCCATCCATCCATCCATGAAGCTGACATCCTACGAGGTGGTCAGATGGGGCGTGTTTCCAGCCTCCACCCACCCATTTGCACCCCTGCCCCTTTTCCTCCTCGATTCCAAAAGGAAGAGAGGAATGGAGCATAAGCCTGGAGGAGAGGAGAGCAGTGGGACAGAGCATCTCCCTGGAGACACTCTAGCTTACTACTCTCCTCTTCACACGCCTCCTCCCACTCTGTTCTCCTTGTCCCTTTCAAATTCAAGAAGCAAGGGGAGAATCAGTGGCAGCAGCTGGTGTTTCACCTTTCAGCTGCCGTCGGCCCCATTGGGAACCATTTGTGTTCCAGCTGCCCTGAAAGTTCTGGCATAGGGTCTTATGTCCACAGCGGCCCATTCACATGTGCAAATCAGCACCAGATGTATCAGCTACCCAGCTGAGTGTATCAAACTCTGGTGAAAAATATGGTGTGCTTGTGGTCAACTGAAAAGTCTGCCTGTCGTGTGATACTTGCAACGACCCCTTCACACATGCACGTGATCGCAGGATGTCGTAAACCTTGAATAGTGCATGTGCGATCCAGCCCAGAATTGCGCCACCTGCTGGCTGATCTGGAAGGCATGGATATGCCTCACTTGCTACCGTATTAATGTCATCCACCTTGGTAGATAACTAATGGGAAATGGCACTGGGTGGGTGGGGCCCTGGCTGACTTCTTAACTCACAGATCACTATGTATTAGATGCTCATGAATTCACAATTGACTATTTTGGTGGCTGCAAATTGGCCACGCCGGTTAGTCGCGAGTCCATTTTTTTGCAGGTCGCTGTCCACAAATGCCGGGGTTATGTAAGTTGTTTTTGCAGAGGCTGATTGGGCATCTGGGCATCACGTGGATCAGGATAGCCAAACAAACAGCCTTCCTCTCTCTCCTGAGTTTTCAAAGCAAATTAATCCAATTCCACTTGGAGGGAGGCTTCTCCTTCCTTTATCCTGGGAAAAAGGTGCTGAGTTGGATGGATTTTTAATTTTTAAAGCATGACAAGGAGACAAGGCATAGGACAACACATTGAGATGTGCTGTTCTGAACCAAGAAACCAGAACAGAACAAAAATGAAACAGCTGGGTATGTCAGGGCATTGAAGTAGATTCTCTGTAGGTAGTGGCGTATCTAGTGTGTGGCAAGTGGGGACATCTGCCTTGGGAGCTATACTACTTGAAGGGGGCAGCAGGCCCAGACATCTATATATATAAAAATGGACGTTTGTGTGTATGTATGTATGTTCCTTATACAAATCTCCGTCCCTTGACCCACGGCCACGAAACTTGGCACACACGTTCCTTGCAGCCTGGAAGGAATCACTGCGGGGGTCAGACCCCCCTACGGCCCCCCGTTTTTCAGGGAGGGGGCCGGATCGTCAGGAACCAAGGGGATTGCATGGGGCTACAGGTCTGCTGCCACCCTGTGGTCACAGACGATTCTGCAGCAGCTCAGCTGAAACTGAGCAGAACAGAAAGTGAAACTAATATAAAGTGCTTCGCCTGCGTGGCCTGAGTGGGCCAGGGAGGAAAGAGCAGGATCCACAGAGTTCCAGCAGCCAGTCGGATCTGAGAGGGGCCTATGTCCAGGGAGCTAACAGGCCACCTCTGCCTGTTTCTCATACGTGAGGGCTGGACCTGCAGACAGTAAGTGGGACCTTCATGTTGCTCTCTTAGTTGATGTTGTCCCTGTTTCCTCATTCATTTCACACTGATAGTGTGCATTGTGGGTTCCAGGTCGTCAATACTGTTTTATTTCAGGGACGGGTTCTATATGTCTACATATGGATCTCACTATGTCATGCTTTTGAGGGAGGTTTGCATATTTGTGTGTATGTTCCACCATTACTCTGGAACGCCTGGAACGATGTGCACCACACGTGGAGCACTCCTTCCTTACGATCTGGACAGATATGCTGTGGGGGTAGGGCCCCCCATATGCCCCCAGAGGTGGGGGTGCACTGCAGAACACACTCATTCCTCCTCCCAATAGAGCCTGGGGATGATTTCTGCCCCCGGGCAACGCCGGGTCACAAAACGCTAGTATTCATATAAAAGACTGCAGCGTTTGGGGCTCTTCAGTCTAGAAAAAAGGCGCCTGAGGGGGGACATGATTGAGACATACAAAATTATGCATGGAAGGGATAGAGTTGATAGAGGGATGTTCTTTTCCCTCTCTCAAAATACCAGAACCAGGGGGCATCCGCTAAAACTGAGGGTTGAGAGAGTTAAAACAGATAAAAGGAAGTATTTTTTTACCCAGCGGGTAGTTAATCTGTGGAACTCTTTGCCATAGGAGGTGGTGATGGCATCTGGTCTTGATGCCTTTAAGTGGGGATTGGACGGATTTCTGGAGGAAAGGTCCATTGTGGGCTATAGGCAATGATGGATTGTGCAACCTCCTTACAAAGGTGGAGGGCTACTGTTACCGGGTGCAAGGGAGTGGCAACAGGATGCAAGCATCTTGTTGTCTCATGCCTCCCTGGGGCACCTGGTGGGCCACTGTGAGATACAGGAAGCTGGACTAGATGGGCCTTTGGCCTGATCCAGCAGGGCTCTTCTTATGTTCTTATGTTCTTATATTCCACCAATGGTGCGTTTCTGCAACACAGCCAGTAATGCATTTTTGCACCAGTTTTGGGAGGGGACCTTCAATGCCTGCAAAAAAAAAAAAAAATTCTGGAACTCGCTTCCAGGCAGGAGGGGAGCTTCCAGAACTAGAACACCAGCCACAGATACAGAACACTCTTTTTCATTCCTTTTTTAAGGGTGGGGGGCTTAGCATCTGTGGATTTTTGCATAAATTCCTTTGGTGGAACAGGGCTGGTTTCTTCCCCGACTCTGTGTAGCCTGCTGAATACATGCACTTGGTGGGGGCACAGGGCTGGCTTCCCACCCCATGATCTCCCCTTCTCTGTTTGGACAGGGGCACAATTTCTCTAGATATGCCACTGTCTGTAGGTGCAACTCTGATGCCTTGGTCACTAGGTCTGAGAATGAAATCCCATCCCAGAGCGTGTCCAGAATCCGTCACACCAACCCTTACTATAACTCTTCAGGATAGGTCAGTAGTATTATGATCAAGATGTGTGTATTTTCTCTTCTGTCATTTGCTGCTAATAATGAGCTCCTAGATGAGGAAAAGGGCTTATTTCTTGTTGTGACCTGCTTAATGACATCACTTCCTGTATAATGATGTCACTCTGGGCCCTCAGCAGGCATCGTGAATGCTGTATGAAACGAGTTTGACACCCTGGTTAATAGTTGTTGTTGTTGTTGTTCAGTCGCTAAGTCGTGTCCGACTCTTTGCGACCCCATGGACCACAGCACGCCAGGCCTCCCTGTCCTCCACTAGCTTCTGGAGTTCGCCCAATTTCATGTTCATTGCTTCGGTGACACTATCTAACCATCTCATCCTCTGCCGCCCCCTTCTCCTTTTGCCTTCAATCTTTCCCAGCATGAGGGTCTTTTCTAAAGAGTCCTCTCTTCTCATGAGGTGGCCAAAGTATTGGAGCTTCAGCTTCAGGATTTGTCCTTCCAGGGAGCAATCAGGCTTGACTTCCTGGAGGATGGACCGATTGGACCTCTTTGCAGTCCAGGGGACTCTCAAGAGTCTTCTCCAGCACCATAGTGGTTAATATGGTTAATAGTACAGATTGCTTATTGTGTGCCAATAACTTTTGTGATTTTTTTTTTTTTTTGCAATTCTTTTGTACGAATTCCTCCCCTTTTTCCTTTTGTTGGTTTTTATTTGGGGTTAATGTTCTCTAACAAAGTGGTGGTGGGGAGTGGTGCATAGATGGAGGTGAGCAGCCCCAGCGAGATTGCTGATCCCAGTTGCTCTCCTGGATAGACCAGTCCTGGTCTCTGCACTCCACCAACTCTTGTGCATTGTGACGGCCCTCCCTCTTCCCCACCTCTTGCTTTGCTGCAGCCGCCAGGACAGCCTTGTGGTCTTGGGCCTTGGTTGGAGGGTCTTGAATTTGGAACGAAGGCCTCCGTGCCAGCTCAGTCAGTCGTCGGTGAGATCTCGTGCTGCGAGAGCATTCCCGGAGCCTCAGCTGACCGGCATTCATCTCCGACTTCTGAAAGCATTTGCCATTTTTATGTAACATGTGCTGGCTTTTTATAGTCCTGCTAACAAGTTGAGGAGCTGTCGGCGCACAATGTGCGGATTGTCCGGGCCCTCTTAATGGGTTCCCTCTGTGTCGTCCTTTCTGATTGAGTTTCATGGGCCGCGCTCTCCCCACTGGAGCATGTGTGTTTCCTTTATAAAAACCCGGCGATTTGTTGATCTACCCATTAAGCCGCCTGCACCGTTGGAACGCGCACTCTGGAGCAGTTGCTGCTCAGCAAACCGCAAGGAATGTCAGGGCTGAAATGAGGTGGCGCGCTTCCATTTGCAGCCAGCTTAGGGTGCCTTTGAAAACCGGCGCTAAAATGGGGACTTTTCCCCAAGTCGATTTTGGTGTAAGCCTTTCACAGCATCGCCAATAAATCTCTGTTGTGTCTGAAAGAAGTATGTTTATTTGTTGTGTTGTTGTTTAACCTTAAAACTGAAGAAGGAAATGGATTCATTGTTGGGATGCAAAGCTGAACGTTCAAATTCCGTGATTTGTATTGCTGATCTCATTATTTGGGGAGCTTCTCAACAGGCAGAAGGTTCGAGACCAGTGTGTGACACTCCAATGAACGACAGAGAGAGAGAGAGAGAGAGAGAGAGAGAGAGAGAGAGAGAGAGAGAGCGCAATCCTAACCTGGAGTTGGTCCAGCACAGTTAGGCCAGCAAAGTTTGGCCGGCACAAGGGTCACCATAAAGCATGTTTGGACCACACTCAGAGTCAGGGAGGATGGTGCACGTCTGTGTGTTGGCCTCTCTGACTCTGAGAGTGGCCCAAACATACTTTATGGTGTCCCTTGTACCGCCAAACTTTGCTGGCCTAACTGTGTCGTCCTAACTCCAGATTAGGATTGTGCTCTGAGACAAACTCCCTTGTTTTGCTCTGAAGCACTGAATACAGACTTGGAAGAACAAGATTCAGAGTTTTGCTGCTTTCTCTCTCTCCCCCTTGCAAAATGGGGCTTACACCGAGGCACATGGAACACCATAACCTTCCCACCAAAGTGGTACCTATTTATCTACTTGCATTTTTACATGCTTTCGAACTGCTAGGTTGGCAGGAGCTGGGACAAGCAACGGGAGTTCACTCAGTTGCCCAGTCTTGAACTGCCAACCTTCCGGTCAGCAAGCTCAACAGCTCAGTGGTTTAACCCGCAGTGCCACCACTTAGAATCAGCTGTTTTAGAATAACCTAAGAGAAGCTTTTTTTTTCCTTCAAAAAAGCTCATTGAATAGGGGCTGAGGTTTGCAATCAGGAGTGTAATCACAGCAAGGGCAAAGTCCAAAAGCCCATCAAAAACTTCCCTGCAGTTCTGTTCCCTTTCACACATGTCCAAGAACTATTTTTAATGTCATGTTGCATGTTTAAAATAATGTGTGATTTTATTTCCAATATGAATTGCTTGTTTGACACTTCTACTGCAAAGGTAGGAAGAAGGAACCTTGTGGCACCATAGATTTATGGCAACATCAACATACTAGTCCACAGTGTCATATACAAAAAGTATCATCCTCAGACAGCTGGAATTTTACTTCAGGTCCTCAGCCTTTGGGCGTTACTGTTTATTTTCTTTTTCTCCATAGCCGTGTCTGTATCTCTGCCTGCCAATTTAAGATACTATGCACCTCAGCAGTACACCTGGGGATAAATTTAAGGGGGATAAATTCCCCAGGTCGCTACCCAGTGGGGGCGGTTTGCTGCCCCCTGCACCTGCTGCCTCCTCTTGTTGTCATTTTGAGGACCCAGTGGGGGCGGTTTGCTGCCCCCTGCACCTGCTGCCTCCTCTTGTTGTCATTTTGAGGACTGGAGAGTCCACACACCACTTTCCTGGCCCTCAGAAGGCCTTCTGGAGGCCAAAAATAGTCACTTCCTGTTTTTGGCCGAAAACCAGAAGTGATTATTTTTGACCTTCAGAAGGTCTTTTGAAGGCCAGAAAAGCAACGTGTGGACTCTCTGGCCCTCAGCATGCTTCCAAAGGGAGGCAGCAGGTGCAGGGGAGGTGGTACCTCCAGGTGGGGCCCCACCCCTGGAGGTGTGCCTCTGGGCACCACCAATGCCCAGTAATGCCACTGATGCACATGACAAAGTGGACCCGAATTCACACAAGCTGCCACTGCCATAAATCCAGAAGATGCTTTGCCATTTTTGCTGTAACAAATGAACACGGCTGCCGCTGCCCATGAGGCACCTCAGGAAGGCAAGGTGCCTCCGTGGGGCACCTCCATCTCTTATCTCCACCATGGCCATGGCTCCTCCTGGGCACACGGAAGTTGAAAAGGAGGAGGAGAGAGCAGTTGAGGAAGTACGGAGGAGAGGAGAGTGGTGAGCTAGACCGAACATCCCCCTGGAGACACTTTACCCTGCCATTCTCTTCTCCTCCCCACACCCTCTTCTATTCCTCCTCTTCCAATACAGTACATCAAGGAGGATGGAATGGTATCCTTTGTGCACTGCTGTGGGGTGAGGCTACAAGGACAGAGGAGGAGGAGCAAGGTAGGAGGAGCAAACGGGCAGGTGGGAAAGAGTGGCTGGCAGGGGAGTGGGGGGGGG
>JAJKFI010000108.1:1757246-1797215 GCA_029204185.1 Lerista edwardsae | reverse complement strand
GGGGGGGGCCCTGATTTTAAAATGAAAAGGACTATTTTGGAACGACAGCTATTGGCTAGTTCTCAAGCAGCTACTGTTGTCTAGAAACATTTGGCCAAACGATGCCCACAGGGTGCCTACAGTGCAGTGGGTGGGTGAGACCCTACTGGATCTTAGGCCCCCTCCTGAATTTTCAGATTTCATTAATAAAAATTTCTTTATCCTTTTTATCTGCAGAGCGAAGAGCATTTCATGCAGGCAGAAATGCAAGAAAAACCGCACAACTCCCTCCACTTAGAAACAACAATTAGATTCTTAAAATCAGCCCTGCTTAGTCCTGTTCCTACGAGCCAGATGCCCCTGGCAAGCTCAGAGTTCAGGCATGGAAACAACAACCCTTCCGCCACCATTTGCACACATGCACACCCAGCAGCCCCTTTCATGGATCACTGCCTTGTTGTGGCGAAGGGGCCTGAGTAGCTTTACTTTCCTGGGCTCCAAGATCACCGCAGGTAGTGACTGCAGCCATGAAATTAAAAGACGTTTACTTCTTGGGAGGAAAGCTGTGGTGAACCTAGACAACTTAATCAAAAGCCGAGACATCACCCTGCCAACAAAGTTTCGCACAGGCAAAGCGATGGTTTTCCCAGTAGCAATGTATGGCTGTGAGAGCTGGACCATAAGAAAGGCAGAGCACCGAAGAATAGATGCTTTTGAATTATGGTGCTGGAGAAGACTCCTGCGAGTCCCCTGGACTGCAAGGAGATCCAATCGGTCAATCCTGCAGGAAGTCAAGCCTGATTGCTCCCTGGAAGGACAAATCCTGAAGCTGAAGCTCAAATACTTTGGCCACCTCCTGAGAGGACTCTTTAGAAAAGACCCTCATGCTAGGAAAGATGGAAGGCAAAAGGAGAAGGGGACGGCAGAGGATAAGATGGTTAGATAGGGTCACCGAAGCGATGAACATGAAATTGGGCGAACTCCGGAAGCTAGTGGAGGACAGGGAGGCCTGGCATGCTGTGGTCCAGGGGGTCGCGAAGAGTCGGACACGACTTAGTGACTGAACAACAACAACACCCAGCAGCTGGTATTCAAAGGATTACTGCCCCTGAACATGGAGGTTCAACTTTCTACCACTAAGGGCCAAACTGTGTGTTTGGCTGTGCATGTTTCTAAAGCAGTGCATATATTTATTGTAAAGGTCGTAAGTGATTTGATGAATTGCTCCACGCTGGCTTTATACATTTTGAATTTGGTTTTTGTTTAATTTTTGTTTTGTAGTATTGAGTTTGTTTTTGTGCTTTTAAGAAAATAATAAATAAATAAATAAATAAATAAATAAAGTTTACAATAACTGTAAAACTGGATTTAAAATAAAGAACCCACCTAACCCTCCCGAGAGTTGTTGATCTATTTAAAAAAACAATTCCCCAAACAATCTAATGGCTGCAATCCTCCCCACACTTACCCAAGAGGAAGCCCCATTGACCATCACTGACAAAAGCATATACACAGTAGCCTGTTACAAGTGCTGTTCCAAATGCTCTCACATACCAGGGTACCACGGTTTCAGTTCTCCACTGTTGCCATGGATACTGGGACACCTATTAAAAAGATAGGGGAACATTAAACAAATCTCTTTTTTTCACCTTGTTGCACTGATGTTCCCCCATCTTTAAAAAGGCATCCCCGGTATCCACGGTTTCAGTTATCCATGGTGGGGTCCAGAACAGAACCCCAGCGGATAACCGGGGCATGACTGTATATTAAAAATAAAATACACTTTTGTTTTATTGAACGGGGACCCACCTGAAATTGGCTCACAACCTACCTAGTGGGTTCCAACCTACAGTTTGAGAAATACTGTTCTAGAGGATAAATAGCAGCTATGGGGAAGGGAATCAGAATTGGGGGAGTGGCATGGGGGGAGAAAGGGAGTGTTTAACCCTTTCCTGGCACACCACGCTTCTCACGAAAATTATGTCCCAGAATCTGATGCTTGTCCTGGGAGAGAAACGTCTACTGGACGCATTCTAAATATATCTTAACAGATGTAGATCCTGCCCTCCCATCCCATAAAAAGGACTTTCCTCCCAGGGCACAGTTTTTATTGGGAGTGTGGTTTGCACCAAACCAGGAAAGGGTCAGATTCCATGAATGTCACATGGAGACTTGCCCCGGCAGATAGAAAGCGGTCTCTCCCCCCCCTCCATTTCTGTGTCCAGACCCTTTTTTAAGCCATCGCATCAGTCAGGTCCACACACTTTCCAGGGAGTCCACTTTCTGGTCACATGGCAACCAGATGATGTTACGCAAAGAGTTTGGAACTGCAAAAGTGCCATCTATTTGATATGTCTGTAACAATTATTACATTCATCCATTATTTTCTTTTTCTTTTTTTAAGCCCATTCGCTCAGAAGTTCAGTGCCAGGAATGTCCTCTCTGCTTCTGCAGTTTATTTGATCCAGAGAAAGTTGTGCTCTGCAGCTCATATCGAGATAAAATCAGTCCCAGCCCATTTAAATCCCATGGAAATGAATGGAATGTCGGTTTCATCACTACTCTCTCAAGTCTGACTGACTTCAAGAGGACTCTGGCATGCAATGGACTTTCTCCGGGGTCAGCCCACAGATCTGCAAGTGTCCAAGTGGCACACCAAATTCCACCTCCTGATCTAGCAGCAGGGGTGAGAACTCGAGTCGCGAGACTCAGACTCAAGTTGCAAAAATGCTGGGTTTTGTGACTCGTGTTGGACTCAAGTCACAGATGTCACGGACTCAGGTGCGACTTGAAACTCATGGCCAGTGATTCAGAAGAGTCATGACTCAAATGTGACTCAAGTCCTGACTCTTGTGTGTGTGTTTGCTTGCTTACATTTTTTCTCCTGTCACTTCCGTGTTGCCAGGAAAGACCTCATGGGCGATCCAGAAACCATCTTTCAGACTGATGGCAGCAGCAGATGTGGTGGGAGGAGGGTAGGCTCCAGGTGGTGGGGCTGGGGATGTAGTGGAGGAGGAAGGCTTTAAGGTGGGTTTTTTACACTCAAGGACTTGACTTGTTTCTCAAAATGACTTTGGATTTTTGTAAAAATGACGCAAAAGTTTTCCACAAGTCGAGTAGCAACGGCTCACACTATGTCTCATGACTCGAGTCATTGGTTTGCTGGCTTGAGACTTGACTTGACTCGTGAAATGTGTCTCCAGCACATCCCTGCCTAGCACTGCACCAGTTTCCACTCCTCTTCCTCACTGGACTCTGATTGGAGGAGGACAAGGGAGTACATTTTAGCTTCTGCAGCAATCCCCCCTCTCTTTTCAACTCCCAGGACTGGAAGGAGTGCTGGAAGTGGAAGAGGCACCCAATCTCCCCCTGGCCAATTTACCACCCCCAGCCTTATGGACAGATGTTGATTTTCCCAGATCAGTGTCTGTAAGTAGCAGCACAGTACTGGTTTCAAATTCAACTTTCTCCAGAGCAGAAATGTATTTATTCTGGGATTTTTCATACCACCTTTCTGTATAAAATCCATTGAAGGTAGCTTACAAAAACCACAACACAAAAGAGACACTAGAAAAAAAACCCAAATAAAATCTCCAGTAAAAATCAGCACAACACTGCACTATTCAATAACCATCAATAGTAAAAAGTCTACTTGAGATTCTCGGTGCCACCACAAAAAAGGCCCTATCTTTATTTTGCCCATTCCATGCACATCTGGGGACAGGGAGACAAGAAAGACCTCAAAAATGGAACTCTGGCAGTTGGAGCAGGGAGGGGGGCGGTCTAAGCTTTAGCCCTCCTGGCCTCTGGACTTGGGGTTTTAAAAGGTCAAACCAGCCCTTGAATTCAGTCCTCAAACAGACCAGCAGCCAGGAATGATGATTACAGTATCAATAAAATACAATTCGCTTCCTCCAGACTGAACTTTGGCAGCCACACTCTCAACCGACAGATGATTCTTAACTGTTTTTTAGGAGAGCCCCACAGACAGCCCCTTGCAGTAATCTAGCCTGAATGCTAACAAAGGTTTGCATAGTCAAAGCGATGGTTTTCCCAGTAGCAATGTATGGATGTGAGAGCTGGACCATACGAAAGGCAGAGCACTGAAGAATAGGTGCTTTTGAATTATGGTGTTGGAGAAGACTCTTGAGAGTTCCCTGGACTGCAAGGAGATCCAATCGGTCAATCCTACAGGAAGCCAAGCCTGATTGCTCCTTGGAAGGACAAATCCTGAAGCTGAAGCTCCAATACTTTGGCCACCTCATGAGAAGAGAGGACTCTGTAGGAAAGACCCTCATGCTGGGAAAGATGGAAGGCCAAAGGAGAAGGGGGCGGCAGAGGATGAGATGGTTAGACAGTGTCACCAAAGCGATGAACATGAAATTGGGCCAACTCAGGAAGCTAGTGGAGGACAGGGAGGCCTGGCGTGCTGTGGTCCAGGGGGTCGCGAAGAGTCGGGCATGACTTAGCGACTGAACAACAACAAGCCTGAATGCCATAAGTGTATGAATGCCTGAGACCAAGTCCAATTTCTCCAGAAAAGGGTGCAGGAGCAGACAAAGCAGGTGAAGATGGAGATGGCATTAATCACCAGCTCCCACCTGGACTCCCAGGGCACAATCCAAACCCAGTTTCCAGCACCGACATGGCTGTGCCCAGAGGGCATGGGCTGCATCCTGCAGGGGACTAGTAGTCCCGGAGGTCTTACCCCAGTGCTGTAAAGGTAGCTAGGATTGTGCCCTCACTCTCATGTCTCTTCAAGACTTGTTGCTGTATCATATCCTCTCCGTGTTAGGAGTTCCTGGAGTTGTGTTAGTTTGTTGCAGCAAACACAACCAAGCACCTGAAAGACTACAAAAGGAATCATGCAAGTTCTTCGTAGACTACAACACACTATGTTTGACCCATGAAGTTCTCACTTGATGGAAGGAAGCTCTCTGGGTGCCCCTGCCACCAGAGGTTATGTGGGTAGCTACTGGGACACAGGGCCCTTTTGGTTGTGGCGCCCCGTCTTTGGAACATGCTTCCCAAGAAAGCTGGCCTGGCACCTACCATCTTGCCTTGGTGCCAGGAAAAGACTCGTTTCGACTTTCCAGGACCTGAATTTCATTCTATGCTTTCAAACTAGACTTCCCCTGTTCTGTTATTTGATTACCTGATCTTGTTGGCTTTTCATTGTTTTTACACTTGGGAGCAGCACAGCAGGATAAAAATTGTCAGACCTTCCTCAAAAGCCCCAGTGCACTTAGTTACATGCACCACACCCGCTTTGTCTGGTGGATCAATCAACATATGATTCCCCGCACCACTGGAGTAATGCGCAAGGTAGGGTGCAGCAGCAAGTCAGTCTGAATTACACATGCGTGTGTTACACAGATTAACATACGTTTGCTTATTTGGCATAATTGGACTTGCTTCTGCAAGGTGTCCTGAGAAATTATTCAGGGCATCCAAATCTGGCCCATTTACCAATCAGCATCCTATCCAATACCTCTCTAGTTGCTATTCCACTCTCTGTCTTCAAGCCTCTCTCTGAAGCCAAGGACTACAAACTTGCATGCATTGGTATAGCTGGCCCCTTGGGCATCTGGGGTCATGACTCCTGATGTCACCCCCATAGAATTGCCTGACTTGGAAGTAATTATGGTGACATGAGGACATCACCTCAAATTATTCCCGTGTTATGGTGCACTCTGAGAGCTTGGGCACCGTTCTGAGCGGCTGATGGTTTTTTAGCCATTTTTTCCTCAAAACAACAGAGGGATGGGGAAGCAAAAAAAAAAAAAAAAAAGCACTTAAACACTCAGAGCATCTTGCAATCACTCTGTCCCTGTGAGGGGGGGGTGCAGGAGAAGGTACTGTGGTGGTGGGGAGGCCTCCTTGATCCTTGTGGGGACTCAGAGCTGTTGCAAACGTTTTTCACTTCCCCCTGCTTTTCAAGGGAAAAAAGCCCCCCCCCAAAAGCCATCAGCCCCTCCGAGTGGCACGCAATTGCTCTGCGTGCCCCTTTGACACCCCCTCAAGGTGTAGTACCTGGGTTCCTAGACCCCCTGGCCCTGCCTTAGATATGCCAGTGCCTGCATGTGTGTTCTAAAAGGTCCAGAATGCTGCACCAGAACTAGAGCTCACATGCATGCAGAAGGCCACAGCACCTTGCCTATGCATGCACATTATGTGCCATTGCAACCCCTGTCTCTTTTGCCTGCCCCAAACAGCACACAGAATCCATAGGAGGCAGGCAACTGGCTCCGTTTGCTTCCCCCCTCCACACCACATCTATTTAGCTTTTTACTGCCGCACCTTGTAAAACAGGTTAACTAATTAGGAGGAAAATGAAAGTGTTTTTTTTTTTTTAAGCATCTGAAACTGTTGGGATTCTAGCCTAAAAGCAAAAGCAGGCACTTAGCCTGCCTCCCAGGAAAAGAAGAGTTCCGTTGAGGCTCTGCTGTGGAAGCCCTGCTACCGCTTTTGTTCTGCGCTTAACGGAAGGGCGCTATTCGTCTGTATTCCAAGGACTTGCTGTTCTAACCTCTCTTGATTCCACCCCTCATATCTCCCCCGTCAGTGGGGGATTCAGCACTTGGTCCCTTGCCCTGAGGCAGAACATATGTTCCTTTCTACCCCTCTCCAACCAGTCTGTTTGGGGTGGAATCATTAATAAACATAAAATCTATCACCTGCTTGCAGAGGACGGCAAAAGCATTCAAGGCCGACACCCATTTTGCCCCGTGATCACTTGGAACGCAAATCATCATAGGATTTGTATTTCCCCCCCCCCCGAAACGCACAAATTAAGAGTCTTTTCTTCTGCCGGAGCACAAAGACCCGCTTCGACTGTGGCACGGCGAAATCCATTTTCTGCTCGGCCACCAGCGCAGAGGAACCGTGACCACGGCCCAGCCTCACGCACACCGTGACTTCAGAATCAACGGGAAACATGCAAGCACAGTCGCAATCGGTGGCAGAAATTAATTAGAGGGAAGGCCTGCTAAAACGATGCTCCATGAATGCAACATGAAGGGGGGGGAGCCACCAAACAGCAGGGGCGTTGCAAACAGGTCGATCACGTCTGCTAGATGGAGAGAGGAATGCTCAGGCAGCAAACGGTGGGGTCAGTCTTCTCCAAAGGCCCTTCCTCATATTTAGGTGGGGATGTTCCAACAGTTGAAGGGTCTGACTCGAGACCATGAGCTTAACCTCGGATCGCTTACTCTGCTTTCCCAAATGCCTGGTAATCAACATCCAGTTACATCCCCCGCCCCCAAAAGATGAACAGAAGGCACAGTTTCAATTGCATGCCTTCCAAAGAATGGGTCCTGTTTCTGCAAATATTTAAATGCAGGAAGGTGCCTCTGGCCAGTGGAAACCTAAAGAGCTCCCAACAGCCCATTCATAAGGACCAACTGCACACCAGACAACTTTGTATCTTGGGGGCATGTGGGGCTGGAGCTCTCCCCCCCCCCACCCTCTTGCCTGATATGCAGGGGATGCACAGCTCCACTGGGTGGGCTCTGGGGGAGGCAACAGAGCTCAGGGCTGCAAGTAAAGAGAAAGCTTCTGTGTGGTCCAGGACCCTTGTCTGTTGAGATCTAGCTGGGAAGTGGCAATTCTGCACAAACAATGCTTACCAGGGCTAGCAACTTCTCTTGCACTCCAATGCGGCTTTTGGCTCTCAAGGTGGCTCCACCCTCCTGCCACGTATAAGGCAAAGCCACACCCATTTCCAGCAGCACCGTCGGGGCTCTTTCCACTCCAGGGCAGAGGGAACTGCTGTGTGAAAAGTTCATTGCTATTAGGTAGGGGTGGACTTTGCTATTTTTTCCAAAATTGCTTGATTAAAATAGCAAATTGCAGTATTATGTGTTTTTATCCACATTTTTATTGCAAATTGTCCAAAAAACGCAATAAATAAGGGTGAATGGCCCTACAAAAGCAAGAAATTACTGGCACACATACCCCAGCCTGAAATAGCCTGCTCAAAAATTCCCAATCTGCACTCTGGTTGCTGCTTGGAGCATCAAGGAACTGCTACTTACTACTTCCATATTCCATTAATATAAAGTCGCCCCAGCACACAGTAAACTATGAACATGCATCTTCATGCAGGTTTAAGCAAGCTTCCTCCTGTTTCTGTAACTCCTCCTCCTGATCCCTTGCTGAAACCTATTTCTGGATTCCTCAAAACTGTGTCAAAAACAAACAAAAGTGGTGTTATTTTTGTGAAACTGATCTAAATGTGTGTCAAAATCAGTCAAAAACAAGCAAAAGCGGCAGGTTTTTTTGTTTTTTGCTTTTTGACCTAAATTTCATTTTATGTAGCCTTTTCAGTAGAAATTATTATTTAGCATTCTGTGTTGATCACCCATCCCTACTAATAGGTGAGATGTCTTTGCATTCTGCGCAACCCTGCCCTGAAGGAGGCACACAGCTTGCCCCAACGCAACAAAAGCCACCAAAAACTGGTCCCAAGATGTGCCCAAATGAAAGCATCCGGACAGTCCCTCCAAAGGTTGATTGGAATCATACCTTGGCCAGCCTCCAGGGGGCACCAGGGTAAAATAGTAAAAGGTGCCTGCCTGCCTATCTAATCAAAACCAACGAGTTTTGCAACAAAATATATGCAGTTCAAATTATTTGCACAGACAGGAATTGAAAAGATGTTTGCCACAAATGGAGGAATCTCAAAGGGGATGTCCCAGTCAACAAATGGTACAGGAAACTGACACTGCTGAAAGAGCTGGACTATAAGTGCAGCGGTCCCCAAACTGGAGAGGAGTGCGTGGGTGGGGGAAGGAAAGTGAATGGCACTTTCCATTCCACTGGGGAAGCTTTGCTTCCAGGGTTTGCTGCCCCAGCATGTCTGATGCCTGGCATTCTGCACAGATGTGGCTGGCTACATGGGGACTGCAGTCGGGATCTTTCAGAGCTTCCCCAGTGGAATGGAAAGTGCTGTTCATGCCAGGGAAGGAGCAGGTGGAAGCTGGATCTGGCTCATAGGCTGGAGTGCCATCTTGCATTGCACTAAGTAAAGACCACAAACATCTTTCTGAACGAATCATCTGGGAAGAAGTCAGGACTCTGTTGGGGGTTCCAGATGCTCTATGAGAACAGATTTTCTTCTGTTGCATGAACACCAGGACCACTGCCAGTCTGTTACACAACACCCTGAGTTCTGCATTCGACTAAGCTCACTCAGGCCCATTCACGGATGGCCTGTGTTGCTTAACAGGATGAAGCCCCACGTGAGCTCCCTTCTGCCATAACGGCAGTGGTGTCATCTACAAATTAGGAACGGGAACACTGGGCAGGACTTCCGCGTGATTGGCTGCCCTTCCATCCCGTTCCACGGCTGCCCTGGCCTGGGGGGGGTACCTGCTCACTGGGGGAGACAGGTGGGGGGCGCACCGGAGCCTTGGTGAGCAGCAGTGGGGCGCGCAAACCGGGGGCAGCCCCCCCCCAGGCCAGGGCAACCGTGGAACAAAACGGGCGGGCTGCCAATCACACGGGAGTCCCGCCCAGCGTTCCTGTTCCTTATTTGTAGATGACACCACTGCATAACGGATATCATCTGGGGTATCATCTGGACTCTGTTGCTGTTGGGTCAAGGACAGCCCTTGGGAGACATGGAGTGAGGCCAACCCGCTATTCCTTCCTCAACTCTAGATAGCTGGTGATAATGTCCCTGACCCGTCAGGCTTGGTTATGTCAGTATTGTCTTCTGGGTAAATGGGCACATTGCCCGGTTTTCACATGGCTGAGGTATTTATGATCATCGACCAACCCAATTATTCCTGAGGCCATGGGGACTTTCTTAAAACACATAATGAGACACTGTAGTCCCTCTTAGGGCAGTAATGGGGAGCTCAATTGTCAAACCACTTAATTCACTGTTTGATAGTAAGTCCCTGTTCCGACATTCTTTCACTTGTCTGTTTGCGTGCATTCTTTTGTGTTTGTGTGATTATGCCCATGAAGGTTTCTGAACTGATCTTTCTGAACAAGCCTGAAAGCTACAACTAGCCATCAGTAAACCAGAAGCTTGGATGTGGGGCATGAAGGCTTTCTTTCCTCCCTAGTCCTTGGCCCCTGGCAGTCAGATGCACACTACTTTCATCTGGGGGTGGACTTCATTTGGTAATCATGATTAGCAGCTGTCAGTTGATTTATCCTCCTTCAGTGCATCTAATGCAGTGATTTGCAACCAGTGTGCGGCAGAAGGGTTGACAATCAGTGAAGTTCTGGGTTCTGTGGCTCAGTTTCAAGAGTAGTAGTTTCAAGCTGGCTCTGCTGGGCAAAAAAGGGGAATTCCTTACTACAGGACAGTCGCCCTCAAAACAGAGTGGAAGTGACAGCACAAGAGACAGGCTGCATAAAAGACCACAGAGGTCAATGTACAGGATTGTCGCCCTAAATGGGAGACGCAGCCAATGGCCCAGTAGATCGAGGGAGCTGCTGGTCGCCTACGAGAATACGAAGGGATTCATAAAATCTGGGGCAGACCCAAAGAAGGCCGGGAAAGGGGGGGAAGAGGAGAGAGAACAGGTAAAACGTGCAAATTGGCCAGTTCACTGGAGCTCAGTCTTTTAACTGGAGCTGCTGCTGGGGGAGGAGTAAAGAGAGCTTTGTAACAGTACATCTTTATTCATATTTGCAAAGTGCAGCTTGGGAGCTCTGGATTCCAAACAAGTACAAAAAGCCACAGTGAGGCAGGGCGAGGCCAGCCCGGATGCTCAGGCCTCCTGTTTCAGGAGAGGGACGTTCTTCACGTCGTGGATGCCGTCCTTGTCGATGAAGCGGGCGTTGAAAGAGGGCAGGTTCAGGATGAAGCGTTTCTGGATCTGCAAAAGGAGAGAGGCAGAAAGTGACCAAAATGCAGGCTCAGCTTCTCAAGAAGGTTTAATAGCAGGAGACGGCATCCCTTAACACGCTAATGCTCGTGAGGTGAAGCCAGTGGGTGGGCTTAGCCGCCATGTTAGTTAACTCAAAACAATCCTCATTCCAAGCATTTCAGATTGCTTTGCTCGTACTGTTTAGGATTTAATAGTTTATTCCTTAAATAAATACTTATGAAAATAAAAAACATGTGATCATGTAGACACATTATTGGTAACCTTATTATGATTTATATGCAATTACAAGGTTAAATTCCTCATAATAACATTACTGAACATAGTTGCTGTCTATTTAAACTCAGATTGCACTATTTTGACAGGCTTTGTTGAAATCTACACAAGCAAAAATAAAACGGTCATGCCCCATAAAAAAAAATTCTGTTAATGTTCAGAATTTCATAAATATTACAGTAGAAAATGAAAGGCGGAAAAATAAAGTGTGAACACGCAGGCATGATTAAAGAGGTTGATATTAACTTTTACACACGTGCAGGGAGATTTTCATTTGTGAATTCGCGGCAATCCTCCTTGGCGGCAATGGTCTGACTGAGTCAACAAATATGGCCGCAGGTGCCCGGATGTGGCTTCAAGAAAATGACGTCATGCCGTCTCCTGCTATTAAACCTCCTTGCAGCTTCTCCAATCACTCCGTTAAATCTGTTTCAAGGCCCCCCCCCCAAAAAAAAACATGGACAGAAAAAAAAATCTATTTCCCAGATTAAGACACCCAGGGCTCAATCCCTAGATTGCCACTCACACTGGTTCTGCAGTGTTGCAAAAGTGGTGTAAAGCGTGAGGCCTGCAGGTAGGCCGCCCCTGCGCCAACCAAGTTCAGCTGGTGCAGGAGCTAATCTGGGTGGGGAAAAGGTGGGAGGGAGGGAAAGGGGTGGGGGAGGGTGTTCTGGGGGTGGGCCAGCCTGGGGAGGGGCGTGGGATTTGGATGCGGCCATTAGGATGCGCCCAATCTTGGGCTACGCAGTGGGCTTGGACCTGCGCCTGCTATATAAACAGGCAGAGTACTGAGTAGCCCATAGACGCAGTTGGCGCCCACCCTGGGGCAAGTGGATGAATGTGCCCTTGCCCCACGGAGGTTCCAGCCTGTTCACAAGCTGCGCTGGATACAGAGCAGGCCTGCCAGCCTGCCAGCTTAGAATGGCTCCCTCAAGGTCAAATGCTGGCTAGGAAATTTTATTTCCATTTTCAGAGAGCCCCTGTCTAGTCTACTGCAAATCAGAAGAACCTAAACATTCCCAAGGGATGGTAATTCACTGTGCCAATTGAACATCAAATGCTTCCCTGCCCTCTTTAGCGCTTGATATTCAATCATACCCTTCTCTTGTCTTAATTCTTGTACAGCCATACCTTGACTTACTTAAAGGTAAACGTTTCCCACGACCATATGGTCTAGTCGTGACCGACTGTAGGGGGTGGTGCTCATCTCTGTTTCAAAGCCTATAGAGCCGGCGTTTTGTCCAAGGACAAGCTTCCGTGGTCATGTGGCCGGCATGACTATATGCAGTAGCGCACGGAACGCCGTTCCCTTCCCACCGAAGTGGTCCCTATTTATCTACTTGCATTGAGGTGCTTTCAAACTGCTAGGCTGGCAGGAGCTGGGACAAGCGACAGGAGCTCACTCCGTCGCGCAGTCTTGAACTCCCAACTGGGTTGGAAAGCCCAGCAACAGCAAATTAACCCGCTGTGCCACCACGTCCCTTGACTTACTTAGTTTTATTCAATTATAACCACATTTCAGATTTCGTCCACATGCTTTCCTCTTCTGTCCAATTTCATCCAACAATGTTGGTTGACATCCTTGTGTTTATTTTTCATTTATTTCTACTTATTTAGGTTTCAAATGCATTCAGGTGTGTTGCATAGTTAGTTATGTTTTTTGCATAACAAAACGAATTGACAAGCTAAACCAGGCTCTGCTTTGACATTCATCCATTTCTGACTTTCAGCTATGCTGTGGTCCCTTATCAGATGAGAATGCAAAGTATTTCTGTAGCTGCCAGAAAGACAGATCTACCCTCCTACGAGAGTGACTGTGGGGCGGGGACAGTGTGTTCAGAGAACATGGAGCCCATTAGCAGGTCTCCCCACTGAGTACTGTATCGCACACCTGCTTCTGGATTGGGCCAACAACCAGCCTTGTCTTTCTTCCTAGATCCTGACCTTTGACCACTTCAGCACAACAACACACAGCCTTTGTATACTGCTTCCCACGTGTGCACAGAGCATCACATGTATAATCTTTATAAGGTCTTTACAACTACCGATATAGCAAGCCACTATTACTCCCATTTACAGACAGGGAAGACGGAGGCGGAGAGGGAGAGGCTTGCCACTGAATGAGTTCACGGCAGAGGCAAGATATGAACCCAAGAAGTCCGTGGGGGGGGTTCAGCCCAGCCACTAAAACGCCACACATTTTTAAGTACTGTAGGGAAGGAATAATCGACTGAACGCAAGAACCGTGATTAAGCCCTTGGCCGGGACACGAGGGTGACTTACAGCGCTATCCAGTTCCATTTTATGAACTGCAGAGTCACATTTTTAAAAGCATATTGAAATCTGGAGGATATGAAGCAAACAAACTAAGAGGATGAAAGAAAAAAAGAAAGAAAGAAAGCTTATTTCCCAGTAGCCGGTTTCACATCTGGCTGCTTTGAATTTATTTCCCCTTCTGGCAAGAATACTTGGGCAGGCGGGTGGAAAGAGGAGGGAAAAGCCCTCGCCCACCAAAGGCAGCCCAGTGCTAATCTCTCGGGCCCAAGCGGGTCACTCACCTCCTCGAGACATTTCTGCAGGATCTCCAGTGCCTCTTCACGGCTGAGACCTGCAGGAAGGGAGAGGGACACGCAGCAAAATGAAGAGGGAATCACAGGGCGCTTTCATTCCCAAGGCACTCCACCCCCAAAAGAACTGGATGGAATTTGAATGGGGTTTCAGATGCGCACAAAGGAAAGGCAGCCGCCACCCCAGCTCTGAGCAAACGCGTTCCACATGTACGCAGCGTCACCTGTGCCCCGGCTCGCTTGCCCAACGAGCCACTGAAAATCGATTTGTTCTGCCGTAACGGGAAGCCCGGCAGAATCCTGCCTCCCACGGCCAGGGGCTCGGGCTTGGAAAGAGCCTGGCCACCTCGGCCTTCTTGAGCTGATTACAGCTTTAAATCAGCTCCATCTGTCCACGGCCGGCTGCGAATCACTCCGGGAGCGGGCTTCGAGATCTGCGTACCCTGCTGGGCACTCGTCTCTAACAATGGAAGCCGCACATGTGTGGAGGGCTCCGGCTAGTCTCACACAGAAGAAGAGGAGCGCTCTTCCCATGCCAGGGACAGCAAACTGACAAAATAATGGGGGGGGGGAAGAGGCATAACTGTGCTCCCACCAGTCATCAAGCGTGAGTGACTGAGGGAAAGGAGAAGACAGAAAGAGGCATCTTATGGAGACACAGAGGTGGGGAGTTTTCAAAAGCAGAGCAGAATCTGCACAGAGCCCTACTTTTTCAGCTAGCTTCCATGAATTATTTGCAAATATAAAAATAGTTTATATCAGTTTTGCCCCCTGAACTCGGGACACTACACTTCCAAATTCAGATTTGCATTTTAGGTGTAAACCCAGCCGTTAAAATCTGAATGCTTTCACATTGTTGGGGATCCCAGCTGTTTTGGGCAGACATCAGATATGAAATCCCGTATGTTCCCAAATACTGAACACAGCCAGCTACCTCAAAACTACGTTCCAACTTAGAATTGGAATAAAACTACCCTATGGCTTTTGATGCTGAATATTTTCCCAAATATTTGCTGGATACTTGCAGTTGCCATGCATTGGTATTAGACTCTAAATAGCATCAAAAGCCATAGGGTAGTTTCATTCCAATTCTAAGTAGGTAGAATTGCAAGTGAAGGGTGAGAAAGGATTTGCATTTTACCTACTTGTTGAGTCAATCAAAGGGGAGAATCTCTTGTTTGAGTGTTGAAAAACCTAAGTTTCTAACCCTCATGAAGCTCAGAAATGTGTCAACAGTATTTCCATTGCTAGGAGGCTCTGCCCTGTGCATCAATCCCTACCTGCCTGCCACAGCTGGCCCACAGATTTCGGATCTACAAGACTGAATTAAAATTTCGCCACATGCCTTATAAAAAAAAAAGCAGGATATCCTGATTGAAGTGATCCTATTTTCATTTTAGGTTACTTTTAAACTATTTGTACTACTGTGATCCACATTAGTTAACGAGGACTAGATACCACCCCGAATACCAAGAATCCAACGCATATTACGAATCCAATGCACCCCTGCTAACTGGGCAAGAGGCACTTTTTCCAGTGGTGTTCCTCTTATATTTAGCAGGGGGAGATAAGAGTAATTGTCCCTCCTCACTCCTGCGCAGTCTTTCTAGTAGCTGTTGCTGGTGGTCTGCCTTTTTTTTTTAAGATGGTGAGCCCTTTGGGACAGGGAGCCATTTAACTTTATTATTATTTGCCTGTAAACCGCTTTGTGAACGTCGTGTTGAAAAGCGGTATATAAGTACCCGTTCATTGAGTGATATTAGAGCCCCAGTTCCCCAAGAAGAGTGCCCTAAAAGAAGTCTAAAGCAGAGGCCATGTCTGTCTGTGTCTGAAACGGTAGCACAGTTGAGGCACAGGCTCCTAGGATAGTGATTCCCAATCAGTGGGTCAGGACCCACCAGTGGTTTGCAAGCCAGTGTCAGTTGGGCTGCTAAGCATCTAGTGCAGCCATATGGGAAGATGGGATGCTGCAAAGGGAAAGCTGTGCAGTTGTTTTGTGTGTGTCAGGATTGTAAATAGGCTTTCCCCCCTCCCCTTCTGATTTACTTTGCTATTGGAAAACGGCTGAGAAATAATCCAACTTATTACTGCATTCTCATGACAACAGCAGGCTCTGGCATTACAATGATGGCACTTCCGGCCATGACATCACTTCTGGTGGGACATTCTAAAAAGTGGGTCCAAATGCTTAAAGGTTTGAGAACCACTGTCCTAGGATGTTGGCACCCCAGATCCTTGCCACTACAACTGGGCTACCCCATACTCAAGGGATATGCATAAACAAAAAAAATAATCAGCAGTAATACAACTGAATTCTGTGATCTGAATAAACCACACAGCTTTCCAGAAGCGTCCTTATGTTAAAGAAATCTTCTGTGTCTACTCATTCCCAAAGGGAGCGAAACAACCATGACTTTGATGGTTGAAGGCCTGCTCCCCAACACTTGCTTGCCTCACCTGCCCAAGCTTCTCATAGATAATCACTGCCCACACACTGCCAAAACCTGAAGGAGTCAGACGCTTACAGTTTTGGAAAAAAGAAACATCTCAAACTGGGATTCTTCCTGAAACGAGAAACTAAGAGGTCCCTGCAAGTTGGCTGCGCTTACCTGGTTTGTAGTAGCGGTCGAGGATGCTGAGTGTCAGGAATGCACCATAACCATGGGCTGCAAAGGGGGCCTTTGCCAAAGAGGCGAGATAGTCCATATAGTAGAGGGCGGGGCCATCCTGCTCGTCGTAGCCCGCCAGGAGGAGGTTGACGTGATACGGAGTCTACAAAGATATAGACAGTGCAGTTGAGAGGGGAAAGAAGCCAAACGGAGCTCAGATCAGGGTGCAGGATGCTATCGAGCCCCCCCCCACACACACACACACACTCTGGAGTTGCACACACACTGGAATCAGACTGTATGAGCAAAGGCTGCCAAGTTCGCTGTTATTTGTCTCTCCACAATGATCAGAATCCCAATGTATGAAGCCTAAGCAATCAGCTTTAATTAAAAAAAAAACAAGACAAGCAGGAATAAATTAGCCAGACTATGGCAAGAGCAGCAACACCAAATGAGCTGTGAACACTATGGCCGGCTCCACTTTCTTCCCTCACCACATGCATTCCCAGTATGCGATTTGTGCACACTCTCTCTCTCTGAAGGATAGAAATTGTTGAGAGGTACAATGTAGGATGGAAAATAGGAATAGAGGATCAACAAAATGGGTTTCACCCCAAAGTTTCCTTCCACAAATCCTTGCAGTGTCCTCTCTTCTCCTGCAGGAGGCTGGCACCCTCCCCAATACAACCCCAATATTTCTCCCTTCCCACTTCTACTGTCCTATGGCCAGCAGGGAGGGAACTCAGTCCCAGAATTCAGGAAATTCTGTTTGTTGAGTTCAACAAACAGAAGCAAAATGAGGCAAGGCAATTATTTTTAAAAATTAGCTGGCCACCTTTCAGTCCCATTCAATGGAATCTCACAGTGGTTCACACAATAAACATGCCACCACACAACATTCCCTTATAGCAGAAAAACAACAACAAAAGGGTGTCCACAAAGGGTGTCCACAAAGTCTCTTTACAATTTCAAACTTGTATTACAAAAACAAATGAAGAGATACATGTATGGAAAGTATACAATATTAGGAGTATATATTGAAGTTTATTTTGCATCAATTAATAAACCTCTATATGTGCACCATTGGTTGCACGCAGCACATCAAGGCGATAATCGATTTCCTGCCATGTTTGATATAGCATAGTCTCTTCAATGGTGGCAACGGCATCAGTGATCCTTTGCTTCAGGTTCTGTACATGATGTCTTTAATGTAGCCCCACAGAAAGAAATCTAGGGGCGTGATATCATTAACATATCTCATCATGTGCATTTTTCGTGATTTGTTGACATTGTAAAGAGACTTTGTGGACACCCTGTACATTTTTTTTATTGTGAGCCTTTTGGGAGAGGGAGCCATTTAACTTTTTTTGCCTTTTTGTTTAAAAGTCATATATATAAATACTGTTGACTGATCAATTTTTCAGTTCCGATGCCATGACACAGAGATGCTTTCTACTGTCTTAAGTTGTGTAACGACATCATGCTTAATTTTGCCTGCTTGTCTTGCTATAAGCTTTCTGTGTCTAGTTAGAGCAAGTCCTGTACATGATTCCCTCGCACAACTATAAACTTAAATGAAGGTAATGGGTGGGGGGACACGGAGAACCATGGGGAAGTGAAACTGCAGATACTGGATCTGGGGATATGTAGCAACACCAGAGTATTGCAGTCAATATGTGAAAACGAAACAGAATACAGGAGTAGCAGACACCCACACCGAAGGAAACAAATGAACCTAGAGAAAAACTTGTTGAACTTTTTCAGAACAGAGCAGGTGGAAAACACTGCGGAGTTTTCCCATTCAAAGTTAAACCCAAGGCAGAATGACTTGTTTTCATTTCCAACACGGCAATTCATCACACATTCTGGTTCCCACTGAAAGAAGACAAGTTACCCTTAGCACAGTAAGCACTAAACATGCAAAGCAACAGAGAAAATACATTAAAGAACAGAAGCATCACTCAATATTCACTTGAACCTCCTTCTTGCCATGGAACGTGTGCCATCACTTCTCCAAAAACCCCTTCTGCCATCAACATAGAAGGAGAAATGGGCACAAGCCTCACATAAAACATGACAACATCCAGAAACTAGGAGAAGAACGTTTTGGTCTCAGGACAGTCTTCTGATGATGACCTGAAAGTCACCATTCCAAAAACAAAATAATGACAAAAGGAGACTCCTGTGAGAAACTGCTAAACTAGGATTTACCATGAAATCCGACTTTATTTGATTTGGCTGGAGCAACAGTGAAGGTTTCCTGTCTCACCAGATTGTGAAAGAACTTGGATCAGCCAGAAAAACTGTATTACAGCTTCTTATTGCTGGCGTAAATAGTCATTGTTCTGAACTCCTGCACCCTGAATGGAACAGGAACAATTACTGGCACATTTCTCACACACTATGAACATTTGGCTCCTTACTCCCTAGGTAGGACTTGCTGCTACAAGTGCTAACAAGAAACCACTGTTCCTGCCTCAATAGGCCAGCAGTTCACAAACTTATGGTGGTCACGGTGCCGTGCTGCAGTGGCACCATTGTCCGGTTCACCCAGGCACTGCCATCTTGAATCACGTGCAAAGTCATGTGATTCAAGATGGCAGCACCCAGGAGAGCTGATAAGCCACCAGGGACATCCTGCGGCCCCCCTGTGAGTTCAGTAGGGCGCACAGTTTGGGAGCCACTGTTCTAGGCTGGCAATTCAGTATAGCCAGGGAGTTGGCTGGTTTAGGGCACAATCCTAACTTGCACTGGAACAGGCAGGCTGACTTCCAGGGCAGGGAAGGAGCAAGTCTGGGGCACAAATGGGAGTCAGGGGTTTTTATTCCTCTTACCTTGTGTCATGTACCAGCCATCCCTATGGGGCTACTCTGATTTGTGCCTGTGTTTTCAGGAGCGCAAATTCGAGTGGCCGGTGTAATGCCGTTCAAGACAAGGATGGGGGTTAGGATCTGGCCTAGGTCGCCCAGGCCAGTCCCTGCCACTCCAGACCTGATCCACATCCTGGACTGCCCTCCCCCTGCCCAAACACATCCACCCCGCCACCCTCTCCCACCCCCTGCGCCAGCCTCCCAGGCCGGCACAAACCTACCTTCTCCGGGCACAGATCTGGCGGTTGGGCCAGTGCACGTCTGTGCGCTGGCTCAGGTTGCTCCCAACTAACAGCGAACTTGCTTTACAGCATGTTTTCAAACCTAAGGAAACGGCACAAGGGACTTGTGCTGGCCTATAGGTAAGTTAGGACTGCGCTGCCAACCGATCCTATCCTTATGGTGCATTGTCACTGACACTTTGTATAATAGCAACCGCGGAAGGCGATCATCGCTTCCATCCCACGGCCCTTTGATCCTACCTATATGCCCAACTACTGAGGATTTCACTTTATGCACCTGAGGAAGCAGACCCCAGTCCGGCAAAGCTTCCCTTGAAACAATCTGGTTCAACCTGAAGGGGCTGCAAGACTCTGCTGTGCTGCAACAGACTGACACGGCGACCCCCTGGAAGAACGTCAGGAGAGTTTCTGCAAACTCACAAGTTGCTCCCTGGCTCCAGCACTATTGATTTAATTAGCCCTCGTAACACCCCGCTTATTTACGCCTAAACATCTTGCACATATAGAAGCTGGCACGCCATAATTGAGAGCTGGGTTCCGTGACACCAACGTGGCTCCCAAACACCAACTTTTGTCTGTGCGTGTCAAGATGTCAAAGCATACATACATAAATGATGTGCAAGCTCATTAAGCCCAGGCAGCTGTGCAACGACTAGGTGGGAACACCTGCATCAAAAAAGACGCAACTGCAGAAGGCATCTCAAGCCCATGCCTTCAAGTCTCATAGGCCCCATTTCCTACCATTTTTAGGGGGTGAAAACGCATACAAGCACAAACGCGCGTGCGCACACACACAGAAAAGTGGGGCTATTGTTATAGGAAACAGGACTTCCACCAAACACAGCAGACCCAGGCCAAGTTATTTCAACTCCTAACGGTGTAGTGCTACTTGCCCAATATCATCACATTCCAAGATGGTGTCTCCCCATGCTCCAAATAGCAATGGAGCAATGCTTCAAAGAACAATGTAAGGAGACACAGGGCTGTATCCTAAGATTTCCTTCCTCTTTTGGAAGGAGTCTTATATTATTCCTTTTGCAGGCAGAAGAAAACCTTAGGATGCAATTTATTTATTTCTAGTTCTTTATGTTACGTATGTTGTATTACCCCCAGCAACTCCCAAACTATGTGCTGGATCACACAAATGAGAAAACTGCTAGTCTGCTGCTATGGCAGGGAGAATTCTCATGGCACAGTGGCATTGAAGCTGTGTTGCGCTACACACTTGATCATGGTTCACACAACCCTAAATGCAAAAGAGGCAAAAAACCATCTCCGAACACAAGACAGTCAAGACTGTCCTTTCAAATGTGCGGAAAGGATGCGGCTGGCCCAGGAAACAAGCCCAGCTAGCATGGGGCAGGCAGCTGGGTTAGCATGGCGCTAGAAATAATCCAATTAAAAGTGTCCTTGGGTAGCCCAAACCATCCACCTCCAGAGAAGACTGCCGACTGATTCATTCTTCTGGCCCTGCCGCCTTCGCTCCAACCTCTTCTTGGGGACCGCATTTTGGTGACCCTCTGCATCAAGGGTGATGGAATCGTTACACCAATCACCACAACCTGAACAAAGGTAGAGCTATTGCAAACCTTTGACCAGGAGGGCTCGGAAGTGGATCTCCCCTCCACTCCAACACTGGTGAGCTAGGAGAGTGCTAACACACCCACAGATGGTCAAAACCTTTGCAAATGAATCAACCAGTCGCAAATGTTTCTCTCTCTCATGGCAACCGTTGCTGACGGATGATGTGGCTGACAAACGCGTGGCTTTCTCCTGCCACCTCTGAGCCTTTCAAACTGAAAGGCTCAACACTTTGGCAGCCATTCATTTGGAGCGCGCACCAAACCCCATCCAGATTTCAGGTTGAAAACAAGAAGCTGACGATAAAGCTTTCAAGATTGTAGTTGCCAAAAAGAAAAAGAAAGCAAATGCAATTGTGGGCGGCCTTAACAGAAGCACGGAGTCCAGATTAGAGATGTGAAGGCCGGGGAAAAAAAACAGAAAAATTTGGAAAAAAACTGGGGTTTTTTTTGCCGTTTTGTTCCTGAAACCTTTTTGTTTTTTCCAAAAAAATTGGAAAAAGAAAAAAAATTGCAGATGCAGAAACGGATACTGATAATTACAGCTCAGAAAATGATTCTGATTAAATTTCATGCCCATTCACTGACACTTAGTTCCACTCCCTTCTATACACTTCCCCCCTCTTCAATTCTTTTAATGAGAATGGTTTATTTTTATTTAATACTGTGGAGAGGAAATATGAATAATTGTTACTTCTGGATTTTTAAAAATTGTTTTGTCTGTTCCACATGAACTAGTAAACAGTTCAGGAGATTGTTGCTCCATTTGTTACAATTACAAATAAATATTATAAAAAACGTAAATTCTGTTTGTAATAATTGTTTGGATGCACTATATTTTTAATATGCTAGTTGTGATAATTTCATGCCAAGTCAAATTGTCCATAGTCATAGTTTATGTTCCTTAAGTAACAGAATGACTTTCAATCTGGAAAAAAGTGCTAATGTAGCATTTTCTTTCAATTTTTCCAAAACTTTCAGTTTCCCCCCCCCAAAAAATGGAAAATAAACCGGGTTTTTTCCGAGCTTCAAAATTTCCGGAAATTTTACATCTCTAGACCAGATTCTGAGATGAAATAGTTTCTCTCTGTTCCACACTAGTCAAATCGCACTTGGGATGCTGTGTGCAGTTTATTTACAGACTTATACCCCACTATCTCCCTATTCAAAGCAATTCTGGGCACCAGGTTTTAAGGGAGGACACTGATATGCTGAAATTGGCAAAGAGGAGACTAGCTAAGATGATGGTCTGAAAACCAAATCCTATGAGTACAGGTGGGATAATTTTTCCATAGATTTCAGTATTTCTAGAAATGAGAAAGTGGCGTTACACGTTTTTATTTTGTTATCGCTGAAAAGCCCCACGTCTGCCTGTGGGGAATGGTTAAAAGCGTTTGGTATGTCTAGCCTGGAGAAGAGCAGACTACAGGGGAGACATGATCGTCATCCTCGGGTTGCTGGAGGGCCGTCAGGGAAGGAGGAGTGGGCTCACTCTCCGCCGCTCCTGGGGGTGGGACGAGAACCAACGGGGCTGAAACGGAAGAAGAGCAAGGGCCGGCCATGAGGAAGAATTCTCTAACAGGAAAGGTGCTCCACCCCTGGAACCGCCTGCCACATGCAGCGGAGGGCTTTCCCTCACTGGAGGTTTCCAAGCAGAGGCTGGGTGGCCCCTTGCAGGGATGCTGTAGCAGGCTGCCTGCAGAGGGGCTGGGCTAGACGACCGCCAAGGCACCTTCCAGTGTTAACATTCCATGATACTCCAAGGTAATCCAGGGCGTGTCAAGGCTGAACGTGGAACTGAGCCTAGAATAAAACGGACTACTTCAAGCCAGGCTGGCCTTAGGAGCAGCAGGGCCCCATGAAAAACATTTTTGCAACCCCCCGCCCCTTGCAGGGCTCACCAGGATGAGCAGCAGTGGCAAGCCACCTGGCAGGGGTATCACTGCTTGGGGGGGGGAATACCTCAGTATCCGTGGGGGATCGGTCCCTGGACCACCTGTGGATAACTGAAGCCCATAGGACGAGGTTCCAGCTGCATTTGGGAGGTCCTTACCCAGGGGTGGAGAACCTTACCCAGCCAGGATCTGAATCTGCGGGAAATCAATCCAGACCTGTACCCAAAGAGTTGTCACAGAAAGGGCAGCAAAGGCTTATTCTGTGCTGTTCTGGTGGGCGGATCTATTGAGCGGAGGCTAAAGGAGGGGAGATTTCAACAAAACATTAAGAGAAACAATGGGAAGAGCAGCTCCACAATGGAACCAGCCTGGGAAGAAGCGGGTGAGGAGGTGATTCCCTGCATCAAGCTGAGGATTGGACGAGAGGGTCTCAATGGCCCCCTCCGAGTCCAGGAGCCATGGCCCAGTTACAGGGGCTTTCTGGTTTTCAGCAGTACAGTTAGGAAAGTTTCACTCAAGGGATGGCTGGTTAGACAAGCAGCGTGGCATGTGTTTAGCGCAGACACACAGAGCCAAATTGGTGTTACGCTTAGCAAAAAGATGGAGGAGCGTGCGGATTTTTGCCTTGCTTTAAAATAGCTGCAGTGATTAGGAAGAGCGTGAAATCCTTCAGAATTTACATCTGAAGGGAACAGTGGTGACAACCACACACACAAAAAAAACAACCCCCCCTCCCCCACCCACCCACAACAAAATCAGTGATGGGAGGTTGGGGCGGCAGTGGCAGTGTGACATCTGGCGGAAGCCAAAGTCGCAGGGAGGGGAGTGGGGAGGGGGGACGCAAAGGGCGCGAGGAAGGCATCCTACTAAGCGTGGACAGACGAGGGGAGCTGGAAGCCTCTTTGGATCCAGGCCAGGCTGCGCCACCTATAATTAAATGTATCATCCTACAGCGCTGCATTGTACTGGGGTGCGTTTGTGCAGAAACACAGCAGTTCTCTGAACACACACAGCAAGCTTCATACTCCCGCAGCCGGTGAACTGGGGGCGAGCGACTGGAGAGAATCCAGCAGTCCCAATTGGGGTCGTGCAAGTTCCCACACTTGGGCGAGGCCCTGGGTTCAGACGCACGCACTTCACTTTGTTGCCTTGCATTTCAGTACTGCACACTCATAGCATGTGAGAATCAGGTTCACTGGGCAACGTGGCATCGGAGGCAATGTGGCTGAAATGAAAGCAAGTTCTGCTTTCTCAGGGCTGGCATCTACAAGCCTGCCAAGTGGCAAATATGCACACCAACAAGACAGCAGCAGCCCTCGAGGCCACCTTTCCCAGCAATCTGCTTCCAACAGTGGCAAGTCAAATGCCGCCAGAAAGGCAGGGAGGCCATCGCCCAATCCTGCAGCTGCTGCCCAGCAAATGCTACTCAGAGGTTGGCTGCCTCTGGACATGGATGCTGCAATAAGCACTCGCAACCTACAGCAGCTGCTTCTGATCCTCTCCCGGACCACGTCTAAACGCCTTCCAAAGCAGCGATTTTCAACTGCTGTGCTACAAAACGATTTGGAGGTGAATCGCAAAGAGTTTGGAGCGCAGTCATTGAAAACTGCTGGGAAACTCTTCCGAGTTCTGCAGCTCTGCTTATAGGGCAAACGTCTGTAGTAACGAAATGTCGGTCCAGCTTCCTCGGCTGCCAGACAATTTGTTACTACAGACGGTTGCCCAAGAGACAGAGTTGGAGTAAATTTTGGCCATGGAACCAGGGAACCACTTCTCCAATAACATAAAAGAAAAGGAGAGAAAGGGAATACAACTTTCAGATATAAAAAGTGGTAGATAATTATCTATGTATTAGTGATAAGTTAGAAAGGTTTCTAAAAGCTGTATTAGTAATGTAAATAAAACCGAAATGTAACGGATTTTCGCGTACAGGACTATAAATTCGTAAGTAGTAAGAAGAATTGCTAAATAAATAAATAAATAAATAAATTCCAAGAGACAGAGTTGCAGAACCTGGAGGAGTTATTCAGCTATTTCCAACCACTGTGTTCCAAACACCCAGAGCACACCTGCGGGCTTTGTGCGGCATACCAAAGTGCCACAGCCCACCAGTTAAAAATTGCTGCCCTAGAACCTGCGCTTCTGTAGGCAGCTGAGGGCAGGACTGCGCCCCCCCCCTCAGTCTCTGCATCTTTGCATCTCAGCCTCTCCTGCTCACCTGTTGGTTTTCCTAGCTGGAATGATTTCTCATGTACAAAGCATAGGCAGATCTGGTCCATCATATACGTCTTAGCCCACTTAATCAACCACTAGTTATTTGAGTGGCAGCCCTCCTTCTTACCAAGTGCACGTGGGGGCTGTAGCCCTGGCAGTGGAGAAGGCAACAGGGTCCTCATCACGACAAGGACAGGACCCTCCCCGAACGTCCAGCTCTTCCCTTTTAAAAAAAGGCCCAGCACGTCCACTGATGAGGGAGAGGTAAAGGCAGTGCCTGCCGGCAACACTGCAGCGCCTCTGCGGACTACACCGTTTTCTGGCGCTCTCCATATTCCCCCCCTTTCCAACCTTCAGGCCAACGAGTGCAAAAGCATTGGGGTGACTGGGGGAGCAGTTAGTTCTCTTGGCTGTCTGCGGGCATTTCATTATTTCATCCGCTCGTGTCGGTAAAACACAGCAATCCCCTTTCGAAGGCCTGCAACGGCCTGGTCCTTTCGGAGAGAGACAGAAAAGAGACGGAGGTTTCTTGATTCAAGTGCTGGTGGTTTGCTGGGAACAACTTGGCCAATTTGCAGCACATTTAGCACGGACACCACAGAATTTCGAGCTACACGAGGGAACAGAGAGCTGGGAAAGCGAGATGCTCGCCGCGGGGGGGGGGGGGAGGACAAGCCGCACGGGGCAGCGTTCACACACGATCGGATTCGTAGATAAGCAAATTCAAGCCAGCCATCGGGGCGAGGGACTCGGTGAGTGCAGAACGGCAGGAACGAGCTGGAGCGCAACGCTCTGCCAGATCTGGGGTTTCAGCATAACCAAGACTGAAAGTAATCAATTTCTGTGGGTGAAATTTCAATGCCATGCGCCCGCCGGCACCCTCCCTGCAGGTCCCCGCATGAATGGTTCTGCTGGAGGACAGGCAAAGCAGCAGCCACAGGGAGAGAAGAAAGAAGTGAGGAGATGGAGAGGTTCTCCTCCCCCCTGCCTTACTTTATCTCCTATGGGGCAAGGCTGAATGGCAGCTTTCCTCATGCCAGGTTTAATGCTTAAAACCAGACAGGAACATCCTTTTGCACCAACAGCCTGCCCAGTCCAGCAGCCTTGCATCTGGGCCGTGCTGGTGCTCCCGGAGAATTTACTCCAAGTGTGGAGAACCCTTTGCCCCCATTTCTGTTTTGTACAAGGGGGTGCTGGGTTTGCTCAAGACTTCCCGGCAACGGAGGCTGTAGGTCAAATACTGCCGTCTCCCCTTCCCATGCCCTTCCCCCTCCCCAGCTGCCTCCCACTCCTCCTCCTGCTCTCTAAATCGGAAAAGTGGAAGAGGAAGTGTGGAAGAGAGAATTGTGGGCTAGAATGTCTCCTGCCAAAAGGGGCTGGCATTGTGTAGATCAGTATAGATCACAGTCAATATAGTATAGATTAGTATTAGTATACATCACAGTCAGTCGCATGTTCTGGGGCACCTTCCTTATGGGGAAAGACTACAGCATTTTTCAGTCTAGAAAAAAGGCGCCTGGGAGGGGGGGGGACACATGATCGTGACATGCCAAATTATGCATGGAATGGAAAGAGGGATGTTCTTTTCCCTCTCACAACATCAGAACCGGAGACATCCACTAAAACTGAATGTTGGGAGTATTAGAACGGATAAAAGTGTACGTAGCGGGTACCCTTTTACCCAGCGGGTAATTAAGCTATGGAACTCCTTGCCACAGGAGGTGGTGATGGCATCTGGCCTAGGTGCACTGATGTCACCTACTCCCCAGTAGACGGTTCGCTGGGCAGGAGTAGGAGTGATTGACAGCACGTTGTTTCACTTCCGGTATCTTCGCGCGCCCTGCGCGGCTTTCCCTCGCCTCGGAGGGGGCGCCTGCTCGCCATGGGGGATGGGGGGGGCGCCGGCTGCCTGGGCGAGCAGGCGCCCCCTCCGAGGCGAGGGAAAGCCGCGCGGGGCGCGCGAAGATACCGGAAGTGAAACGACGTGCTGTCAATCACTCCTACTCCCGCCCAGCGAACCGTCTACTGGGGAGTAGGTGACATCTCTGCCTAGGTGCCTTTAAAATGGGACTGGACAGATTTCTGGAGGCAAAGTCCATTGTGGGCTATAGGCCATAATGGGTGGTGCAACCTCCTTACAGGCTATTTCAGAACGCCAGGTGCAGGGGAGTGGCAACAGGATGCAGGCATCTTGTTGCCTTGTGTGCTCCTTGAGGCATCTGGTGGTCCACTGTGAGGTACAGGAAGCTGGACCAGATGGGCCTTTGGCCTGATCCAGCAGGGCTCTTCTTATGATGCAATTGTATCATTGGTGGTGGTGCTCAGTCGGCTTTCCTCACCAGACTGCCCAGCCCACGTGCGCAACCACTACAGCTTGCAAAGCGGGGCAGGAGGAGACAAAGAACTTCTGCCTAACGTGGGTGAAGTGTCAGAGGCCACACACTGAAATCCATCCCTTAGGGTAATGGTAACCAAACTGCGAGCCATGGCTCCCTGGGAAAACCAGCTGGGGGAGCCACAGAATTCTCGTAAAAAACCCGCTACCTTATAAAATGTATAAGATTGTAGCTATAACAGAGAACCATGGCCAATGGCCCAGTAGCTCAAGGGGGCTGCCAGTCAAAAATGTTAGGGGACCATTGTCTTGGTAGTAGTCAGGCAGTGCCTTGTCACGTTAGGGCTTTGCTTGGTAGTGGCCTTTCTGGAGAGGCCTGCCTTGTTCTATGGTACAAAAACCTCACGCAAACTCCAGCAACAGCCTACCTTGCTCTGCTCAGTTCAGCAATTCTTGGATACGTTACAGTGACCCACAGTTTCAACAGGTCCTGGTTTTGCATTTTGCTTGTATAATTATGGTCATTTTAAAATAGATTAGAGGATGGTCTTTCTCCTTTGTCAGGCATTTGGAAACGTTTCCAAACGTTTCCCTTGAGCTACTGGGCTAAGGTTTTATAAAACATTAACAATAGAGTTGTAAGCATCCCATTTGCAATGGTAAAGCCTGGAATGTGCAACAACGGTGTCACGCAGCAACAATACAGTAGGGCCATGCGTCTCAGTTTTATGGCTGCAACTTATTCTAGGCGCGGCAGCTGCATCATGCTCCAGAATGCCTTGCTGCGCCACAGCTAGTGCCGGCCTGTGACCCAGCAAAAACCGGTCTGTGACCACAGTTTGAGAACCACAGTGTCATCCTGGCTACGTCATCCTGTCATCCTGGCTACGAACTCAGCAAATAGTCATCCTGGCTACGAACTCAGCAACATTTTTTTTAACCAGATCTCCATTCCTGTTCTCAAATATTAACTCTTTGCACAGAAGCAGCACAGGATCCAGGCCTAGCAGTACTCCTCACATCTGCACACATTTTGCTTCTTCATATTCTGAGGAATGGCAACCTGGACTTTGCAGGACCAAAACTAGATCCATAATTTCCATTCAACAAAGAGGGATGTGTTACTGGGATGCTGATGATCTTTTGTAAAGATCATCAGCATTTTTAATCTGATTTATTAGCCAGCCTGACCAAGGAAAAACATTCCAACCCAACTCTGATGAGAAGCAATCAATTATGACTGACAGCGGTGCAGAGCATGTGCCTCTCCCAAGAGCAAAATATCATTGGAGCTTTACAGTCCTACCTCATGGTTTGTGGGGCCTCATCTCTGTTCACTTTCATGTGCACAAAAGGCTGAGAACATGACTGGCCCATCTGACTTCCGAGCCTTCAGGGCAAACGCTGAAGAGCCCATTTTTTTAAAAGGCAGTCTTGTGATCTAGATCACATGATTGGAGTGGGTCTGGCAGACGAAACACAAGGGGCACTTAACTCACTACTCCATGACAACTAGCATGGCTAGCTCTGCCAATGGGCAGAATGGACTTTCCATTCCAGCCACAGCTACTGAGCCAGGTATGCATGGAGTCTACCACTAGTGGAAGCGCACATGTTCCATCATGTTCTACTCCAGCACCTCTGCTGGAAGCCAAAGAGAGGGTGCACGCCCCAGTCTTGTGCAACATATGGGGGGGGGGAATAGCCTCTTTCAACCTGCGCTATGGCCTGGAATACCCACCAGTCTGCCAGCCCTCTCTCGCAAACCTCCACAAATATTTATATGACTATAAGTGTGTCAGCCTTTAAAGTGCCACAAGACTATTTCTGCTGCCACACCTTCAGCGGAGATAGCTACCCTTCTGGAATTACCTTTGCAAGTGTGCATGCATCAGACTACAGAAAACTCAACTCTTGGCCTGAACCATAAGCCAGGAGAAATTTTTTTTTTTAAGAGCCAGTTACAAACTCATGGACTCGCCTGCCAATTCACTGTGGCTTTTGCTTCACTCCACCTTGCCAATAAGGCTGCCAAAGCTAATCATTTTTTTACAAGTCCACCTGTCTAAAGGTGCACTTGAGATCTGTTTGTGGGCTGACCCAACAGGACTTGCCCTTGCCACCCCACTTATGACTGAACCTTTACAATTCAGTTTTGCATCTTTTAAAGAAAAGGAACAAGCTCTGAGTGCAAGAAGGATACGAGAAGTGCTCTGTTTTTCTCTCCCCCACACACTCACACCCCACTGAAAGATTACAGTAAAGCCCAGCACTAGATGATGCCCAGTCTTCTAGCTGACCAGGAGATGCCAAGGGCTGAAGATTTAGACTGAGAGTGGTTTTGTCTGCCATGCTAATAAAGTTATTCAAGGAGGAAGGAGCCCCCTCCCTGCCCCCACTGAGTGGCATGACCGTGGTGTCAAAGTGCACCGTTTGCTGGAGGGTGTCGCCATCTGCAAGAGCGCATCTCATCTCCGGTAAACAAACACATCTGCTTCTGCCAGTGTCCTCCCTGCTGAGAGGCCCATCTGGAGCAGGTAAGCAAGAAGGCAAACCCGGACACAGGGGGTGAGGAGACGCACAGCAAGCAGGATCAGGCCTCCAGGGACCTGGCACGAGGGGAAATGAGCCAGAGTCCCGCCACGCTGCATCCTGCCAACCCTCCTTTGCCAGGCAGCCTGCTAAATTGCCCTCGTTAGTGGGGAGGTTCCAAGCCAGTGTCACCTGGGCCATCTGCTCCATAGGTCATGTGACCCTGCAGAGCCTTGCTCCTATTTAGAGGCAGCAACTCTCTGTAAAAAGAGGTCCTGGGAGAAGAATCCCCCCCCCACAAAAAACAAACAAACCCCATTTCAGGGGCAAACAAAACCCAGTGATCACCCCTGCAGCTTATCAAGGAAAAACAACGAACCTTGGGAAAAACCAAGCCGGAACTGCACCACATATATGCCCTCCCTTTGCACCCCCAAGTAGTTAAGTCTGAATCAATCGACAAACAGCTTTCCCATATGTCAATACCGCCACATCAGGGGTAAGAATCAGCCAGGCTTAGGATTGCCATTTGACTAGTGCCGTGATTTTCAACCAGTGTGCAGTGAAATGTCCACAGGTTTGCTGCACAGCAGTTGAAGATTGCTGAAAGCCTCTTCCGAGTGCTGTGGCTCTGTTTTTAAGGCAGAGCCGGCAGAAGAAGAGGGACACACAATTCATTCCTACAGTTGACCAGAGCCGTGGAACCCAGATGAGTCTCTCAGAAGCTGGAATAGACCTCTCAAGAGGCGAGAACCACAGAGGCCAAGTGCGGCGTGAGAAGAAAAACTTTGAAAATTGTTGGACTAGTCTGAAGAAAAAAAATCTGGACCACTGACCAGCCAAACAACGGTTAGGAATTTGAAGTACAGTATTAATTTCAGAGAAAGGTAACCGAGTCAGATTGGCTTAAGCAAGGGACAAAATGTGTAAATGGTACAAAACACCACAACTAAATTGCACACTATTGCCAATCCCAACAATGCTTTGCAAATTTAAAACAAACGAAGTTGCTATTCAATGAGACAGAATGCCTCTTCTTTGCTTTGCTATGAACCCCAGGGTTAGTCCAAGCCATTACAACTTCTGTTTTCACGAAATTCAATGACGCACACAATTATTAGACACAGAAGTCGGCACAGAAACAGAAAATGATGTGCATGCTACTCATTGAATGAATGAATGAATGAATGAATGAAAATGCACCATATGCACCCAGGATCTCATTCAGATGTTCGCTCTGGGCAAGCAGTCACTGACGGGCTTCCTGCCTGTGCTTGCCTTTCTCTTCTTCTGCGCTCCAAGAGCCTCTTGGTTGAGTCCACCGTACATTCTAGACACCCACTGGAAGCTTAATTTCAACTGAAGTTTCCAATAACATCACTGGGCATTTACAGAGTTCTTTCATGTACCCCCACCCAGTAAGGTAAAATTATGTTCCTTGTATTGCAGATGGGGATGACAGATGCTGAGAAAAAGCAGCAGAAGACAAGATCAGAGGTGGAGAAGTCCTGATTTGCCATGACATGACACCAGTTCTCATGGGTTGGAGGCACGTTACACTTTGCCCAAACTGTGAAAGGAGGGAAGGAATCGAAGCACAGAAGTCCAATGCATGGTGTCAACAGCTCAACCTTGGCCTCCTGCAGGGCTGGGGAGCAAGAAGCCCACACCTCGCCTTTTGCCATCAGCTGACAAGTAAAAATGGAGGCTGGTGAGATCTTCAACTGCAGCCACATATTGCCAAATATTAGGTGATTAACTGCCATGAGACCCCGGCCTCAGTGATGAGTGAGGGCAGGCATCAGATGACAGGTATAAGAAGACAAAGGAAAAATCCCATCCCCACAGCATTTTTATTTTTGCTGGGAAAAGCAGCTGTGGAGGCAGCTCTTCTTTGCAGTTCCTTGTGATGGGACCATGAAAAATGCAGTAATTTCTGGAGCGCTCTGTACAAGCACAGCTCTGTTTGGGATGATATTTACTCAGCGCTTCATGTTTAGTTGTCTACAAAAGAAGCTTGTTTGGCTCCACACATCAAACAGCTTCGCTTCATTAAATTGTTGTCGGAGAGAGATTAAAGAAAATCCACGCATTTGCATGAGAAGTGAAGACCTCGTCTCAATTTTTAAGGGCTTATTTCTTTTCTGTTGTCTGGGGATGGGGTAGGGATCGATCATAGCAAAAGCTGAAAAGTTAGCCCTTGCTGCTGCTGTTTTAGAGAACTGCCTAATCACAGGCCTGCCTGAGTTACAACTCACCGAAGTCCATCAAAGAAGTCTCCTGGTTTTTATCTCTCCTCTAGGGCTGTAAGGGGGGCGGGCAGCTATTGCCTCAGTCAAGAGACTGGATGAACAGAGGTGGGTGCCTCCAGTGCTCCTCCTCCTCCCACTCACTCCTGGATTGGACAGGGCATAAGAAGTGGGAAGGAGAGACAAGTAGGGGGCTAGAGAGTCTCCAGAGCTCTAGTTCACTCTCTTCCCCCTCTTCTGAACCAGAGAGCAGGATGAGCAGAGGCTGGCACATAATGAGATCAAAAGAAGGCAGTACGACAGCCTCAGGCATCTTGGACTGGTCCTGGACACAATACATGGATAGCGAGCTCCATGTGGCTTGGAGAGTCACGTGACGAAGATCTGTTATCAGGCATTTGATTACAGAAGTACAACAGATATACCTACATGTGGTCCATGTCCCAAGCTCTGCTCCAACTGCCAAGCAACACAACCAGGCAGGTCAGAGCCTGTTCAGTCCATTCATTTCTTATGAACAAAAATCAAGCAACACTCTTGGTGATCTGGGAAGATCACTGTGCCAATTTGTCTGCAAACTGCTTTTTTTTTTTTTTTTTTAAATGGAACAAATGGATTTTTGGAGCAACTGCAAGTGGGAACTACTGGCTGGAAGCAGACTTTGAAATCGGTTTATTTTAAACAGTCACAGTTTTAATCAGTTTATTGACCATGGCCATAAGTTTAATCATTTGTCCATGCTAAGTTCAAACCAATGTGTACCAACACTATTCCAATCCTAGCAACAGTCAAGCTGGCACCCCCGGCAGCCAACAAGGAGGGCATGAAGATGCTGGTATTATAACCGGTTTGTCCCCGGCCTCTGTTATTCAGAAGTGCAGCATTTTCTCATGTGTGTTGGCAGCACAGTCCTCAGCACCACACAAGCTGAGCCTTGCATGGTCCAGCAGACCATGCAAAACCAAGTCCTGCTGTTGGCTTTGGAAGGATAATCTGTGCCTGCATGTGCCATTCTACAGTTCATGAGAGCTGCCCAGACCAACACTCTGTAACACATACCCTATCAACACTGAAATCAACAGGACTTAACACATGTATCTTTGATGTGAAATTTGGACTTGGGGCAGCAGGTGAAGCTCACGTGAGACAACAGATACAGCAGAAAAGCCCCAGAGACTCCCATTCCTCAATTCAAGATTTAAGGAGGTTTGACATCTCTGTAACTATAACCAACTCAGAACACACACAAGAAATTGCAGCCTTTGTATCAGAAAAAGGATGCTGGAATAGACTGATCTTGGACTGATTCAGCAAAGCTGTTCTTAGGCTCATGGTAGTCTAACACCTGCACTGCAACAGGATACAGTAAAGAAGCTTCTCTGCACAGGAAGATCCAGAATGGCGTTGCCACCGTCTGTCGCAAACAAACTTCTGAACACCCGAAGTCCCAGCGATTCACTGCTCACTGCTGCCACAGCACAGACTACACTCAAAAAGCAGCACACTCAGATGGTCACACACAATTTCCATTTTGACATTTTATTTTCTGCCCTGCAGCACTCAGTCATGTGTCTACACATGTCTGGGATTCTTTTTTGTTTGTTTTTAAAGAACCAAACAAGAATCTTATCAGAAACCTAAACACTCGCACACTCTCTTTCATACACACACAGCTGCAAGAAAGCTTGCAGATTGTAAGAAGATTGATAGAAGAAGAAGATAGAATGTTTGGAGATTGTAAGAAGTATTCCCATTGGATCAGGCCAAAGGCCCATCTAGTCTAGCTTCTTGTATCTCACAGTGGCCCACCCGATGGCTTAGGAAGCACACAAAACAACAAGTTATTTGCATCTCATTGTCACTCCCCTGCATCTGGCATTGTGAGGTAGCTTACTTCTAAAATAAGGAGGTTGCTCTACCCATCATGTCCAGTTTGGACTTTTCCTCCAGAAATCTATCCAGAAATCTGTGCTTTCCTGCCCCCCCCCCCCCCATTCAGTTAAGGGACTGGGTAACAAAGTTTGTTTTCTCCAAGTTAAAAGGTTAGGAATGTCTGCTCAGTTTCATTCCTTCAAAGTGGTGACAAAATTCAGTTGTCCTGGGCACTGAAATGGAAATAATGAAGGTGCAAACTTTTAAGGCCTTTTAGAAGAAGAGTCTACACAATTCTCCTTGGGATGCTTTGACAAGTGTCACTAACAGTGAATTTTTGGCACCCGTGTTTAGGGAGGGAGGCCCTGTAGTTCGGCAAAAGAACATACGCTTTCCCAGGTGCAATCATAAGAGTTGCACCAGTACTGGGCCAAGGCATGGAATGTGTCATTCTGATGGCGCTGATTGGAAGTTGCTGTGGCAGTGGGCAGGTGGCACATCAAGTTATCACAGAGGATGGGCATCGGAGGAGCCAGGTGAGTAGGGACAAGGAGCAACCAGGCTTAAAAGGATGCTGCCACAGACTTAACCCTCTCCCCTGGATTCCAAGGCATTGTGGCCTTACCCAGGACCTCCTTCCATCCACTCTGCATCCTGGGAAACATCAGGCATGTCCTTAGGCTTTGGCAACCCATACTCGGGAGCTCCTTCCTCTACCCCCCACCCCGATGTCACACAGACATCACTATGCAGACACAAAATATAGTGTCAAACACAATAACAAACACAAATATAGATAGCAAAAGCTTACCCTACTCCGCAAATAGTCAGCCAGATTTCGGCGTGTGAAGTTGGCAGCTGCAGTTGGAGACAGCTCGTACCCTGCCAGGGAGAAAAGAACACATTCACAAGACTATAAGGTTAATGGAAGTAGGTTCTCTAGTGCAACGCTTACATTTGGTGGGGGGGGGGCAGAATTTCTTCAACTTCTGCGAAATTTGTTAAGTACTAAAAGCAGGAAAGGGCTGCTGGAAGCATTCTGACAGGGCTGGAAGCATTCTGCAACAGAGGTGAACAGAGCAAGCTTGGCACTTGAGCGGCTAAACCCTGTTCTTATGTACAGTGACTATGACAGCTCCATATGAGACAAGCACTTTTGAGATAGATTACTTTCCATGCTTACACACAAAAATGTGATGACTTTCTTTCAGAAAAAAATATCCCAGGAATCTACTAAGCCATAAAAAAGATTTTTTTTTGGGGGGGGGGGGGGGAGAAAGGAAGCTACAAGGCACTAGGGAATCGTTAAGAAACCATCTACTCATTCACAATGATATAGTATAGCTCTGTCAGGACCGTACCATGTCAAACTGCAAATAGGATGTTGCATCTTTGAATTCATTTCTGACTAAAACATGCCCTGCCCTTACAAAATAACTACATCAGGACTTGTAAAGACCAAGTTGGAAATTCTTTTCTTAAAGTATTGAATTTTCAAATGGTAAAGAGATTAGGTTTTGTTTGGTTTTGCTTTTTGAAGCGTTACATTCAGGCAGATGGGCTCTTTCAGATTCCAAGAGGACTGTAGGAAAGCAACATACGTATCCCATTCCCCACCTCCGCCAGCATGATCAATCGAGTGGGAAGACATAAGTCACCAAGTGAGTGATGAAAAGAGGCACAAAAGAGGGCAGAAAGCCCCACAACTAGTCAAGATGCATGACAGATCAGGCTTTCTGGATCGAATCGAATCATCTCTCTTGTACGCAGAATTTTACTAACGGTATGGCTCATTGCCATGATCTGGCCCCAAAGGCTACATATGTAAATCTCAGCAACAGCCTCTACTCACCATTCCTCATCTTGTAGAGCTGGACATTTTTCTGGATGTATTCTGCAAATTGGACAGTGTCGCCAGCCTCCCCAACACACAGGAGCAAGATTTTCTCGCTCATCTTGAACATTTTGTCATGGTCTAGGATCGGAGGGAGGGAGGAAAGAAGAGAAATGCATCAGAGTCAGATACAGAAAGCAGCTACTGTGAAGTTTTCATGCTAAGAGACAGAGTGCACAGAAATGAGCAGCGTCTTCCAATTTACTTTTCTCACCCCTTACCTGAAAAGTCAAATAGAACACCATAGATGGGGGTGTGCTTTTTTGGTGATATTTTTTCCACAATTTAATTAAAAAAGCAAATTGTGGTGTTATGTGTTTTTATTCTACATTCTCAATCTAAGTTCTCAATTTTATTAATTTTAAATGCTTTAAAAGTGTACAGCTGGATGATACACGTGATATATTATCAGCAGATGCAGCCACAGTATTATTTCTAATTGGAAAAAATAGTCTTATTTTAATTCCTGGAAAATATCTTAAATGCGGCATTTTGTGTTTTTATTCAGATATTTTAACCGCCAAAAAATGGTTAATGCCCAAAAGGTGATTTTCACCGACAATAACCCCATGGAAATTGGAACAGAAAGACTTTTCTGCAACATTCATCTACACTACAAGTTTTGTAATACACACCAGTAATTAAATTTGTTTAATCAGTTCAACAAAACAGATCAGTTATCTGTTGACAACTGCAATTAAGTTGATTTGAGAAGGAAAAATATCAGAAAGCATTAACTACAGTACAGAAAGTAGTAAAAATCAGCAAGAAATCATGAAGACAAGTAGTATTTTCCTCTGAAAAAAGTTCTTCCCACAGGTGATTTTTAGAGGCAAGACAAGAGGAAGCCTCCACTATGTCATCTGATCAGGAGAAAACCCACTATCTGTGCACTATTCAATTCTGCCATCTTACTGTAGCTTGCATTAATGAGAAGAGACTATGTTTTCATCTATTCCAAGGGTGACTTATCTCTCTGGGAAAAGTTCTCAGTTTTTTAAAGTCCTCTCCACGCAACAATCTAAACTTGCATATCATAATTTTACTTCTATTTTATATGCACAAAATACTGCTGAATAATCTTCCCTGGAAGATATGTTGAAAAGCTTCTGATATGTCACAATCCTTTAATAGGATTAGGAAAGAGTTTTGCAGTCACAAGAAACACTTTGGATAAAGCTTCTGTATTTGTGCGTTTAAGATCGCTATGCCAGTGAAGCTCCCTAGGCATCTATTTAGGACATGAAGGAAAATGAACAAAATGCCAAGAAAGAGTCCATCACTAGTTCTTCCCATGAATGTGCTGACAGCTGTTTCCCTGTCTATTGATGGGACAAGGTGCCATTTCATCTGCAATCAATGCACAGTACATGTGTTACTGAACATACCACATTTTGTGCCAACAAGCAGTACTGGAGCTACTGTTACCCCTTCTCAAAAGATTTTTGTCGCTTTGAGAAGAATCCATCACCACAGATCGCCAGCTATCCTTTATTCCTATGGTTAGGGTCTGGCAGCTTGTGGGTGAAACCTGGTCCGCTCTTCCAGATCTCCACTCCAAATTCCTCACTTTAACTCAGACATTTCCTAGAAGCTTCTCCTTTGTTCCCCTGAATACCGTAAGATATTCCCTTGAATAGCATAAGAGAAAGCAGACAAAGAAACCACTACAATTTTCTGAACTCAAATGCATAGGAAGCCCTCTGACCCTTCTGCACCTTAAAATATCACACCCCTTTATATAAGGTAAAGGTTTCCCCATAACCGAATGGTCTAGTCGTGACCGACTGTAGGGGGCGATGCTCATCTCCGTTTCTAAGCCTGTAGAGCCGGTGTTTGTCCGAGGACAAGCTTCCGTGGTCATGTGGCCGGCATGACTATACACCATAGCGCACGGAACGCCATTACCTTCCCACCAAAGTGGTATTTATCTACTTGCATTTTTAAGTGCTTTCAAACTGCTAGGTTGGCAGGAGCTGGGATAAGCGACAGGAGCTCACTCTGAGAGGTTGGACTTGAACTGCCAACCTTCCTGTCAGAAAGCCCAACAGCAGTGGTTTCCTGTCAGAAAGCCCAACAGCAGTGGCCTAAAGGGCCACCATGTCCCTATTCCCCTTATATACCCTGTGTTTAAAGGGTGTGTCACAGGCATGTGTAGTTTGGCCCCGAGCAAGCAAGCATGATTGCTGACATGCCATGCATGCCACACCGGGTCATTTTTAGACTTAAAAAATTGGCTCTGATAAACTTAACATAAGCCTGGAGATACATTTTGTTTTAGAAAGTACAGAAGTGTTTCTGTACAGAAGAGTGTCTTGTTTTCTGGCTTATTCTCCTGATTCTGCCCAGCTTGTCAAGCTATGAATCTCAAGCTTTCTCACTCACTGGCTTCTGCTCTTACTCTGCCTCCTCTAAAGGGCAGCATTCGGTCTCCTCATACACCCCATATTGTTACATGTCTTTTTACAGCCTTCTCCTACAGAGAGCACTCCCTACACCTAGCAACTGATCAGTTTCCATCTACACTTAGTAGTACTTTAAACAATTACATTTTTCAAATAATTAACCCTACCCCTATCCACAAGTGTGTGTGTCTGATCATAAGCCACTGGTAAGGACTTAAATGAGTTTGTTCTAACCTATATAGTGATTTGGTGAACTAACTACTTCATAAATGACATTTAGAGCATGGGTCTTCAATTGGTGGGGTGGGCTGTAATGCACAAGTGGTTGCACTTCACCCCAAGGTGTTTGGTGACAGTTATTACCATTTCAGTTTTTTATTCACTAGAAAATATGGAGGAAAAATAAGAATCTCAAACCTCAAGTAGTTAAGGAAAAGAATTGTAAGAATGGCAGCTTTTTCCATCTTGATAGCCAAGCTACACCTGCTCAAACCACCTTTCCTGTGCAACTTAAGTGGTGGGATAACCCTCTGTTGTCCCTTATGACAGGCCACTGACACAAAAAAGCAGGTAGTGGAACTGGTAGATGTACAGAAGAGGGTGACTGAAATGGTTAGCGGACTGGGGTACAATATCTGGGGCTGTTGAAAGAAGGTGCCTGAAGGGGGGCATGACTGGGACAAAGAAAAAATATGCATGGAGTGGTTAAGAGGAGAGTTCTTTTCCCTTCTTGTACAATACCAGAACCTGGGTACAGTGACTAAAATTCACTCATGGGAAAGCTGGCGAAGGAAAAAGGAAATACTTCTTCACCCAGCCGGAAATTAGTCTGTGGAACTCCTTGCCTGGATGCTTTTAAAAGAGGGTTGGACAGATTTATGGAGAAAAAGTTCATCAAAAGTTCTTTGTATAACTGTGTGGAAACTCTGTTTTAGAGGTAGCCAATCTCTGAATGCTAGCTGCAAGGAAGACGCAACAGACTACAGAGAAGATTCTAGGCCAGTATTCTACCTCCTCCATACTTCCACTTCCATTCTTCTCTCCAGATTCAAAGTGCAGAAGAAGTAGTAGTAGTGGAGGAGGAAGCAGCTGTGAGAGTGCGGCATATGGTGAGGCAAGGGGAACCAGTAGTGTTTGACCTGCAGCCTCAGTGGCTGGGAGGCCTTGAGCCAACCCAGAACACCCTTGTACAAAACAATTCCTTCTGACATAAATGGGGGCAAAGGCTTTTCCACACTTTAAATAAATACTATGAGGAGCACCACTTTGAAAAAGTGCCTCTTGGCCCAATGAACAGGGACTGCACTTTCAAAAAGATGCTTTGTGTAGAGGTTTTATTTGTATTAAAAAACAGGAGGAGTTATGCTTCTGGTCTGTGCAAAATGACACTGTTTTTAAGCATCAAACCTGGCATGAGGAAAGCTGCCATTCAGCCTTGCCCCATGAGAGATAAAGTGGGTCAGGGGGAGGAGAATCTCTCCCTCAGTTCTTTCTTCTCTCCATGTGGCTGCTTCTTTGCCTGTCCCCCAGCAGAACCATTCATGCGGGGACCTGTGGGGAGGGTGCCGGCGGGCGCATGGCATTGAAATTTCACCCACAGAAA
>JAJKFI010000108.1:1709667-1752028 GCA_029204185.1 Lerista edwardsae | reverse complement strand
TCTGTTCACTCGTGCCGGCCTTAAAGGGCCGGCAGGAGCAAACAGAACACGGTGCCGCCCAGCGCCCCGCCCCCTTGAGAAGCGGGCGGGGGTGCCACGTGGCAGCGCATTCTCCTCGCTCCGGCTGGCTCTTTAAGGCCAGCCGGAGCGAGGAGAATGCGGCGCAGGGAGTGGGCGGGCCGTGGGCGCCATTTTGGGAGGGCGGGCGCCATGCGAATGGCGCCCCCTGCAAGATGGCGCCCATGGCTTGTGCCACCCCCTGCCACCCCCTAGTTACGCCCCTGTTCTCAGGGGGCAAACGGCAGGAGAGAGCAGTTGCCTTTGTGTCCTGCTGACAGCCTTCCCAGAGGCATGTGAGTGACCTCTGTGGGCAAGAAGGTAGCTTGCCTGCTAGCCCTTTTCTCAGGAATTGCCTCCTAGAATCCAGACATCTTTCCCTACTGCCCTCCAGTCTTTTTTCTGATGACGTTCAATGTGATTTTTTTTTTTTTTTGCTTTGTGTGGAATGGTAGGGGTGATCTCCCGCCACGATGTCCCTTAGTTCCCCATGAACGTGTAACCAGCATAACTTCCTTGGGGTGGGAAAGCAAAAGCATAAAGGGAAAAGGGCCATACAGGAGACCACTCGCTTTAGCACTGGGGAGAGCTAAGAAGGGGAGAACCGAGGCATTGGCCAAATTTATTCTTGTGCAACAACAAAAAAATTTTTTTTTAACTAATGCATTGCAAACACCAGGAGAAGAGAAGGGAGATTTTGACTGCTAAAATTGCCCTGAGGAATGTGCAGGGATGATTCAGTGCTAAAGGAGAGAAGGCAAGCAGCGATAAACAACAGATGGAAGGGGAAAAGTTGGCCAGTGTGTTTGCTTAAGATCTTTTCCCGTGTTTGCCACCCATCTCCCAGGAGCTTCAGAATTCTCAAGCGTGCGAGGGTCCACCATACATCTAATCAAGGACCAGGAAGCTCAGCAAACACGACCTGAGATTCTTGCATCACCTGTCCACACCCACGGATCCTTCTTCAGCATCTCCTGTTTCCTCCATCAGGATCATATGTAGCCCATGCGCCCGGCGTTCCCAGCCCAAGCACTGCCCCCACACTGTAGTCACAAAGGCCTCCACCAGGACTTTGGGGGTGGGCTTCAGCCCTCCCTTTTCACACTGCAGTTTTTAAAACATTCCAGGGGGAAAAAACAACAACCCAGCAACAAATTGTCTTTAGGAAACGGTTTAAATGAGAGCAAGGCCCGTATTTGCTATTTTGACTGTTTTCCAATCGCCCACAGCTACACTTGTGAAATTGAGCGCCGCACGTGTAAATCAAAACAGGATGTTTCCCTTTAGTGAACAATGGCAGCGCCTCATGCCAGTTTTTAAGTGTGTGGATCCAATTTGGAGTTAAGTTTGAAAATAGGTTTTCCCTGTAGATTGTGAGAAGCATTTCGTAGACGCACCAAGCCAGCCAGCCAGCCAGACTTCAGAGTTCGTGTTGTTTGCAAAGAAGTTTAACCACCTCCCCCCTGCACCCCAAATTACAATACAGCTATCATCTATGCTGATTTTTATTCTGCCCCAGGGTAAAATTAAATGCTGAGGTTGTTATTGAATTGTTTTGACAGACTGCATTTTCAAAAGAAAGAATCATGTGACTGAACATATAGACTGAACTTTCAAACGGAAGGAAGATAATGGATGCGGATAAGTCCTGTATCTCAGGCACTGCAAAGCTGATTATATGATTACCGAACAAGGCTGGAAGCACCTGCTTCCCTTCTGCTGGAGGAATTCATGCCTTATAGTTCAGAATCCTGCTTCATCTCTGTGTGGAGCAGTGGGCATCACTTAGGGGGTGCAGGGCGGGCAGACCACACCAGGGGACACCACCAGAGGGTGACACCAAAATGACTTGAGCAGCAAGCTGGTGGTCTGGAGGTGACCCGGTGGATCCGCGGGAAGCCAGCTAGCCTGGAGATGCTGTGGTGGGCAGCTAGTCTTCAAAACCAGTCCCTTTCTTGCTAGAGGACAGAGTGAGACCATAAGGGTCGGGCCATGGTGATGGTGTGACATCATTGGTACACTGGGTGACACCAACTCTAGTGACGCCACTGGTGTTGAGTTCAGGTTTGACGTCAGCAATCATGGCCAACCCAAAACCTTCATTCCCCCCCCCCCCCGCCAGCAGAGTACCGGCCATGGTTTCTGCTGCTTCTCCTCATACTCCCTGGATTGGAAATGGAAGAGGGAGATTGAGCGGAAAAGGACATAAGGAGAGGAGCATCTCCAACACTTGATCCCGCCACTCTCCTCCACACCTCCTCTTTGGCTCCATCTCCTTCTTCCTTTTGAAATTCAAAGTATAGGAGGTTTGGAGGAGGCAGAGAGGTGGATGTAGGCGGGGCTCTCCCTGTTCACCTGCAGCCTGAGGCAACAACCTCATTTGGCCTTGTGGATGAGCCAGCCCTGGTGGCTGTTGGGGCTGTGGGGGAACTGCCTGGCCTACAGACCTGGCTGGAGGCTCTGGGCTGCTGCATATGACCATCCTATTGGACCATCCCTCCCAGCTGCTGCCAACACAAGACATACTGATCTGCTGCCCACTCATTTGCGCAAGAAGCAGATCATTCCCCTCCGTATGGTGCTTCTCGCGCACTGCCGTGAAACCCGGAAGTGCATGGCTTCCAGTTTCATGTACAGGGACAGCACGTTGTAAATGAAATGGGAAGCCCTGCACTTCTTTTCTGTTGCGCAGAGGCAGTGGACATGACTGCACATCAGGCAGCATTCTGGGTTGCACCATTCCTGCTGCAGGTGCATGTCTAGCTTGACCCTTTGGCTTCATATGCCCACCTTTTCACTTGGCCTTTCAGCCACAGTCCTGCAGTTCCACTAGTGGCCTGAGACCTGTGCAGGTAAGCGCTTGTTCTAAAATGATAACAGGCCAGTACTGAGAAGCCACCTGGACCACATTCAATGGTAGTCAAATCCCCCAGTTACACAGACCAGTATTTTGGACCTTGGGGTCGGGACCCCAATGGTGTCGCAAAGTCTCAGTTGTGGGGTCCTGGCAACTTACAGGAATGGAAAAGGTTTGAGACCACTGGACTAGAGCACCACCAGGTCAAGGGTGAGGCATCTAATGTACCCCTTTAGGCACCAGGAGATGGTATCCCAGTCCTGCTCAGGTTCTTAGGAATTGTGCTACAATAGGTTTCACTAGGGCCAGGCTTCAAGGTAACTTTTTCTGCTCTCTCAAATAAGAATATTTAGATTTAAATATATTTAAATCTAGAATATTTTAGATTGAATATTTAGACTATTCAATCCTAAACTGAGTTAGGCCAGCATAATTTAAGCCAGCAAAGTTTGGCCAGCACAAGGGACACCGTAAATATGTTTGGACCACTCTCTGAGTCAGAGAGGCCAGCACACAGACGTGCGCCATTCTCCCTGACTCTGAGAGTGGTCCAAACGCCACTCCCTTGTATCTGGCATTCTGAGGTAAATTTCTGAGGTAAATATGAGGTAAATAAAGCAAAGTCTGGCCAGCACAAGGGACACTGTAAATATGTTTGGACCACTCTCCGAGTCAGAGAGGCCAGCACACAGACGTGCGCCATTCTCCCTGACTCTGAGAGTGGTCCAAACGCGCTTTATGGTGGCCCTTGTGCTGGCCAAACTTTGCTGGCTTAGTTTATGCCAGCCTAACTCCAGTTTAGGATTGCGCTGTTAATTACAGTGAGCAATGCTGGGAGGGGGGGACTGGGCAGTGACAGGGGTGGGCGGATTGGGTCCTGGGAGGGGGCAGTGGAATCCTTAGTCTCATTATGTTTTGAGGTCATGGCACAAAAAGGTTGGAGGCCGCTGATAGACATTACTTAGATGAAGAAATAGGTCCTTTTGTCACTCTCAGCTGTTGCCTGTCCAAAACCCTGTTAAGTTCAGGCATAGATTGTCTTTGTCTATCCAAGATGTCCTTGTGCTTATTGACAGCTAGGAGGGGCCACAGCAAGGTAGTCCCTGTTGGCCTTGCAGCGATTCTCACCTATGCCATCAGTCAACTGGAAGCGGACACCAGTGCTAATCAGCTCCATTGACACCGGACAAGGGGTCTGTCATCCATTTTCACCTGCAGACATCCAATCAATTCTCCATTTCAGGTGGAGAGTAAACACCATTTCGGGTGACTGGCGAGAGGTGAAAGGCGACCCTTCCTAGCCAAGAAGCTGAATGCATCCATCCGTTGAGTGTCAACATGGAGGGTGTTTGGCCTTCTTAAGGCACAGCAGTAACACTGCAGATATGTCCCCCAGACCAGCTTCCTAAGGACAAGACCTGCCTTAGGAGCTGTGAGACCCATTGGAAATATTTTTGCTGGCCCCGGGTTCACAGCCGGGAATCTTGGAGATATACATACTGTAGATTTTATTACAGACTTTAGATCTCTGTGGTGGAATGGGAAGCAATCAAAATGGGCCCTTAGAAAGTGCATGTGAGTTAATAGACCAAATGGATCTAAGCACATTTTAATGTAAACTTGCATGCAAGACTACAGTATTGTGTGTGTGTGGGGGGGGGCCTTAGGCACAAGGCCCAATTGGGAGCAATTGGTCCAATTGGCTTGAAGCTGGCCCTGCTAATGGAAGAGATCAGAAGACCAACTAGTTCAGTGGTATTCAACCTTTTTTGAGTAGAACAAGTTACCCTGCAGCCTGGCACTAGTGAGAAGCTATTTTAGCACAAATGCTAAGCACCTGAGCAGGACTGGACACCATCTCCTGGTAGCTGAAGGGGTACATCAGATGTCCCGCCTTCATCCGGCGGCACTCTAGTCCAATGGTCTTCAATATTTCATTTCCATAAGTTGCCATAGCTGAAGCTTCACAACCCATTGGGGTCATGACCCAAAGGTTGAAAAACACTCACAAACCCAAGCCTACGCAGGTCTACTCAGAAGTAAATCCCATTATAGTCAATGGGGTTTACTCCCAGGTAAGTGTGGATAGGATTGAAGCCTATCCACTAGTCTACTCCTTTATGGAAGTTCACAATGTCGTCCCTGTTCCAGATGTTCAGTTGTCTCACTGCTGCAAGCTGCTAATCTCTTAGCCATGTACTCCAACATCTGGAAACCTTTCCAGCAGAATGACGCCCTCATGGATAGCCATGATTGGGGGAAGGCAGACTAGTAAATGGATCAAACCACCTGTTGGCTTTGCCCACAGCTGTCCTGTCCATGCATGAGAATATCTGAGACAGTTGCCCCAGGTTGGCTGCCTTTCTCCTCCTGTTCCTCCTTCTTCTCTTTGGATCTGAAAAGGAAGAAAGGTGGAGAGGTGTGTGGAGGAGATGAGAGGGATGGTGCTCCTTTCCTCCACATTTCCTGTCCAACTCTATCCCTCCTTCCTGAGGGGACGCTCTAGGCCACTACTCACCTCTCCTCCACTTCCTCTTCCACCCTATTCCCCTCTTCCTTTTCAAACTGGAGGTGGAGGAGCACTGGAAGCAGGCAGGTGCCCCAGGCCAGTCCGCTCATTGAGACGACAAGTGGTGTTCCTAAGAGGGGGGGGAATGCTAAGTGTTATAGGAGCCTGAGCTCCTGTGTAACATGGCCCCTCCTCCTTACCTTCAGAGCCATTTGCTGCTTTGAGAACTGGCTGAGAGGTTTTGCTCTCTGAGCCCCAAATGGCTCTGGAGGCGAGGGGGAGGAGCCACGTTACACAGGAGCTCAGGCTCCTGCAACAGTGTTTTGCCCCCCCTTAGGAAAACCACTGCAGATGACCCCCTTCAGCCAGCCCTGCCACCTTAGACAGATGCACAGGACAGGAAATACATTGGCTAACATGGTGGGAATGACTTAGCCTGATCTTTGTGGGTTTGGCGAGTAGGCACGTCAGTCCATGCGCTTGCGCATCTCTTCTTTGACAGAAAGCAGCGCTCAGCTCCGCAGGTCAGAGGATGCCTGCAATTATGACCTGGAATGGTCAAGAACGGCACGTCTTGAGACAAATCCCATCTGACAGTTTTTACAGTACGTTCGTTCAGAGCAAAAAATGCCCTGTCCCCTGTCACCCGGATTGAAATTATTAAGGAAGACAGACATTTCACTGACAACGCTGGCCCCAGGGGAGAAAATCTTCCTTCTGTTCCTCTCTGAAGGTCAGAGCTTACATCATGCAAAACACTTAATGCGCGCGCACACACGCAAGCACACTCATGCGTGTGCTCGCACACAGAATCCAAACTTTTCCTTGACGGGGGGCTGTGCGGAGGCTCTCATAGCACAAAGGGGTTGATCTAATACAGTGACGGCAAACCTTTTGGACTTGGTGTGTCAAAAATTCAGAAAATGCCTAACTTGATGCTGCCGGTGGCGCCCCCCCCATTTCCCCCCTCCCAAACAAAAGAGAAACAATTTTTTACATATTTATTTTTTGTAAAAAACAGAACAGTTCACGCACGTGTGGTGCTATGTATTATATAAAGGAGCGACAAATAATTACAAAAATGAAATACAAATAAAACAAAAACAAACTCCGTCATTGTTGGCCAATGTTGGCCTGCCGTACAGCATGTTGTACCATGTCACCTTTGACACGCGTGACGTAGATTCGTCAGCACTGATCTAATATGTGGCTGAGAAGTCTGTCAAGATAATTTCCTACCACACTTTTATTCTTTAGGTTCCCAACCCTTTTAGCACCAGGAGCCACTTTTAAAAATGAGATGCTATTGACTGGATGAGTCTTTTTTAAAAAAAAGGTGATCTAGAAAGAAATAATGTTTTCATTTATATTATCAATAATATTTTGTTTGTCTGCAAAAAAAACAAAAACCTCAATCCATTTCTTGTAATGAGGCTGCCCTAATAATTAGCCTCAATTCTTGGGGACTCTAGTGATGTGGCCCACCCTTCACCTGCCCCAATAACAGTACCTGTCATTGATGGACTTGGGGAAAAAAAAAAGCACACCAGAAAACAGACACTCAAACATTTATCTCCCTAGATTGAGGGCACAATCCTAACCAACTTTCCAGCACTGGGATAAGGGCAATGCAGCTCCGAGATAAGGGAACAAACGTTGAGAAGGGCTCTGTGACTCCTACTCCACTGCAGGATGCAGAACATGCCCCATTGGCACAGCTAAGTCAGAGCTGGAAAGTTGGTTAGGACTGCACCCTGACAGAAGTTTGCAAACTGAGGGAGCTCAGCTGTTTGCAGGCCAGTTAGCAGCTCTCTGATTTTTGGAATAGCCTCAGGGCCTGAGGTAATTAGTTATCTGATCTTTCCATTACCCATATTTTCACTGGAGGCTCTGCAGGATCCACAAAACTGGGTGGATTTCAGAGCACCGAAGGAGGGCCTCCCTTGCGCCGACCGAAGATGGTCGCAAGGGATTCTCTGGCGCAAGGGATTCTCTGTCCCGTTTCGGGACAGGGATTGGTGGGAGGGGGAGGCAGGACTTGGGCGGGACCTGGGCGGGCTTGGGAGGTGGCCATACGACCACATCCTAAGCGAGTCCGCGCCCTGATTCGGGCAGCGCGGTCTCCTCGGATCTGCACCCGCTCCTCCCGTAGTGGTAAGGGAGCGCACGCAGTGGTGTCATCTAAATGATTTAAGAACAGGTACTCACTTTTGATTGGCACGTGTCGGGACCCGCCCACCGGAAGTGACGTCATAAGCCAGAAGTGATGTCGTGGCAGGAAGTGACATGAAAAAAGCCCTTTTTGAGGCCTCAGATGATTTTAAACTGACCCAACAGTTGCAACAGTATTCCACAGCACCCCCAGAACATGGTAAGGAGGCCTGGCATCATGTTAAAACCCCAGAGCAACTCATTTTTCAGGGGCAAGGAAAGGAAAGGCTCCGCTCGCTGCCTGCCTGCCTGCCTGGCTCTGAGAACATGCAGGCAACTCAAACATGCAGGAAATTCAAACGTTGCAGAGGGCGGAGTCGACGAGTGGGCGGGCGAATGGGCGGGGCCAGCTGTAATCCTAGAAACCGGTACTCGCGTACCCCCGCGTACCCCCTGCATGACATCACTGAGCGCATGCTCCCTTGTCGCGTGAGGCTCCAGCCTCCCCCAACCCAGCATCGGATATGGTGCTGGCCTGCCAGCCTTGCCGTTCCAGCGCTGGGTTGGATTGCACCCTTACATAAGAACATAAGAAGAGCCCCACTGGATCAGGCCAAAGGCCCATCTAGTCCAGCTTCCTGCATCTCGCAGCGGCCCACCAGATGCCTCAGGGAATACAGAAGACAACTAGATATGTGCCTTCCTCATGATCACCCATCTGTGCACTGCATTTATAAGCACCCTTCCACCAATACCTTCCAACTGTGATCATCCAGGGCAAACCTACCATGCGATGGAGATTGGCGGAGTTTGGGCTCCATTGCAGAAGGTTAAAGTCATAACCCAGTGGTAGGATCAGATCTATAGGGTTGCCAACCTTTTGGATGGCACAAGTGCATTAGCCCTCAGGTAGGGTTAGATCTTGCCCTGGGCGTGATCCTTGGGTATTTGGGGAACGAGAATTTATCGTAGGGTAATTGGGGGATGCGAGCCCCCTGCTGGCAGCACCGTGTGCATCAGAACACTTCCCAGACACGATTGGAAAGTGTCAGTTGCATCCAGGAAGGCTTCTGAGGAGGCCGTAATGCCACTTACGGCCTCCAAGGGGCTGGGCGTGGCCCCAAGTCCCAGCAGTGCCACGACCCTGGCCCCTCTTGGGTTTCATTAGCCACAAAATTTGGTATCCATCAGTGGGCCTGGAATGGATTCCCCATGGATACTGAGGGCCTGCTGTAGCTTGAAAGCCATAAGAACATAAGAAGAGCCCTGCTGGATCAGGCCAAAGGCCCATCTAGTCCAGCTTCCTGTATCTCACAGTGGCCCACCAGATGCTCAGGTAGCACAAGGGACAACAAGATGCCGCATCCTGTTGCCCCTTCCTTGCACCTGGCATTCTGAGGTAAAAAGGTAAAGGTTTCCCCACGACCGAATGGTCTAGTCGTGACCGACTGTAGGGGGCGGTGCTCATCTCTGTTTCAAAGCCTATAGAGCCGGCGTTTTGTCCAAGGACAAGCTTCCGTGGTCATGTGGCCAGCATGACTCTACGCCGTAGCGCACAGAACGCCGTTACCTTCCCACCGAAGTGGTCCCTATTTATCTACTTGCATTTAGGTGCTTTCGAACTGCTAGGTTGGCAGGAACTGGGACAAGCAACGGGAGCTCACTCCATCACGCAGTCTTGAACTCCCAGCCTTCCGGTCGGAAAAGCCCAGCAGCAGCGAATTAACCCACTGCGCCACCATGTCCCTTTTGGCATTCTGAGGTAGCCTTCTTCTAAAATAAGGAGGTTGCACCACCCATCATGGCCTATAGCCCATGATGGACTTTTCCTCCAGAAATCTGTCCACTCCCCTTTTAAAGGCATCTAGACCAGATGCCATCACCACCTCCTGTGGCAAGGAGTTCCTCAGATTAATTATCCGCTGGGTATTTCCTTTTATCCGTTCTCCCAACACTCAATTTTAGTGGATGCCCCAGCTTTTGCCAGCCCAGGGGTATTGCACCTGTGCAAAAGCCCCACACAGGACATACTCCGTAAGTCGGACATCGGGGAGCCAGAGTACTTATGCCAGCATCTGCAAGCATCTGCCACTCGGACAGGAAAACGTCTTGCGTCAATCTTATGTACGGTTGGATAAGATCCTTTCTACAGAGTTTCCTTTGAAGGATAAAGTGCACCCTTCTTCCTTCTGGCTCTCTGATGAGGATCACCCCCAACCAGAAGTGATTTTTCCTTTGAAAGAAAAAGGGGCCACCTGGTTACTGTTACAGGTTGCACCTTGGTATCTGCGGGATGGGGGTGGAGTTCTGCTCCCGGACCCTCTGTGGATACTGAAACCTGCAGATAATTAAATCGGTGAGTTGTGTTCTAACAGGGCCTCTGTGCATGACCAGAACCTTGTTCTGGTTGCTGTTGTGTCCAGAGCTGTTCTGAGCCCCCTAGAAACATTGGAAGGGCACCCCAATGCTTCCAGGGGCCTTTCTGAGGGGCCTTTCTCTTCAGGCCTGTCCAGTAGTGTCATCTAACGGGTACGCGGGGGCGGGGAAGACGGCGAAACGGAGCGTTACGCAATGGGCGGGCTGCCGATCACCTGTTCCTCCTGCCCAGCGTACCTGTTAGATGACACTACTGGGCCTGTCTTGAAGTGCTAGGCCTGGCTCTGACCATTTTGTACGTGCAGGTTTAGCTACGCGCTCTCTCCTCAACTGGTGGGAATCAAGCTCAGGCAGCTCAGGAATGTGTTGTCTGGATCTCAGCGGCCAGGAGATTCAGACAACCATTTCAGGAGAGCCTTGCAGACCCAAGGACAGCTGTACATTTCTTGTGCCTTTGTGCCTTAGTAGTGTAACCATTAGCCTTAATAAATATTATATTTAACAGACCGGGGTGCTTTTTCTACTGGCAACTGCGGTCAGCTATTCCAGTCTAGCCACTGAGCTTAGCTACCAAGGGGGTTACCTAGGAACTTAATTGGGCATGGGCAGTAGTGTCATTCAGTAACAAGGAGACGGAACGCGAGGCGGGACTTACCGCCTGATTGGCTGCCCGTTTCTGACGCGTTGCCGAGCGCCGCGCGGGCACCCCTGGCTTCAGAGGGGGTGCCTGCTTGCCTGGGTGGCGTGCTGGGTGCTTAGGAGAGCCGCGGAGGGGCGCGCCACCCGGAAGGAGTCCCCGCGGCGGAAAGGCAGGCGGCGACGCGCCACGGGCTCCCTGTCAATCAAGGGGTAAGTCCCGCCTCGTGTTCCGTCTCCTTGTTACTGAATGACACTACTGGGTATGGGTACAGTCTCCTGGACCACTGGGGGGGGGTGCTCGTGGTCAGGAGGGAACCAGCTCCACCACTCATGGTCTCGGGGTGTCTGGGGGGCTGATGCCAGACGCCAGGGACTGTGACAAGGCCTCAGAAAACCTCCTGGATGTCACCAGAGAACATTTCTAGTCTCATCTGGGAGCTCAGGTATGGCCCAACACTGTGGGCAACTCCAGGCTAACCATTTGCTGGGCCCCTAGACTTTCAGGTATTCTGGGCCCGGCTCAGGACTTGTGGCCCAACATCGGGGTAGGGTGGGGGCAGTGATGGGATCTACAAATGAACAAGGGGAATGCTGGGCGGGACTTACGCGGGGCTTCCACGTGATTGGCTGCCCGTCTGTAGCGTTCCGCAGCTGTCCTGGCCTCGGGGGGGGCTGCCCCCGGTTAGCGTGCCCCCCCGCTGCTCGCCCAGGCACCCGGCACAACCCTCAACTTTCTTCCGCGGCGAGCAGGAGCCCCCCCCCCCGAGGCCAGGGCAGCCGCGGAACACTACGGATGGGCTGCCACTCAAGCGGAAGTCCTGCCTATGTCCTGCCCAGCGTTCCCCTTGTTCGTTTGTAGATCCCATCGCTGGGTGGGGGTAATAGTGCTATCGGGGGTAACACTCAGCACAGGCAACAGTGCCAAATTGACGGGCTCTAGTCCCTGAGGGGCCCCTAGGCTTCAGAGTAGTCAGCCTTAGGGCCCTGACTGTGGGTTTGGAATTGGCTGGGAGTTAAATCTGCACATCCCAAATCCATGGAGACGAAGAATGGATCAGTATACACATTCATTTATAACGTGTAGTTGGGACTTTGTAGAATCAACACAAGGGCCTTGAGTTGGGTGCCAAAAGGGTTCCCCTCCCCAAAGACTCTTTCAAAGAACCCACCTGGTGGTTCTGACCTCCCCCACTTCAAGAAGACAACAGCAGTGTCATTTCCATGGGCCAACAACTTGCAAACTTTTCTTTCACTCTTCCTTTATCTTTTCGCTCTCATTCTTGCTTCCTTTTCTCTCTCTCAAAGTTTAATTCTGAACAGCCGGCTGCGTTCAGCCTGACTGGTTCGTTATGGCTTATAATTTGTGTTAGGATTAATTAACTAATTACCGACAAATGTCCGTTGGCAAGATTTTGCTTCTGCTTGTCAACTTGAAGTATTTAATTATTTTAATCATTTACTTTCATCTTCAGAATTTATGCTCTTCCAAGAGCGTTTCTAGGCATCTTTTAATTATTATTCTAGGTTGTGTTTTCTTTTTTTCTGAGATGGCGATTGGGGGTGGGTGGGAGGCGGGGGTGGGAAGGAGGCTGGTATAATTTCATATTAACTATTTCCGTTTGTCAGCTTGCTACAATATTAGAGAATCATCTCCCCGTTAGGCTGGGCATAATCCCACTCTACTTCTCAGTGCTTTTGAATCATAATGTAAGACGTGCCTTTACCTTAGCTAGATGTAATGCACTGCCTTCTGAGGTACTATGGGGTAGATTTTTGAATATCCCCTTTAATGATAGAACCTGCCCGTGTGTGTTGGGGGTTCAAGAAACGATGATCCACCTTTTTTTCCACTGCCCCTTACATGATCACGCTCGATGTAAGTTTCTTTCCTTTTGTAAGCTTGGAGTCCATTCGAAGGATGAAGTGGCATTGTTAAACTTTTTTCTCAGGACTACAGATCCGACTCTTATTCGACATGTAGCGGAGTTCTTGTTCTCTATAGTAAAAATTAATAACAAACGTCAAGAGACAGAAGAGTGCTCCTAATTTTAATTTCACTCTATTTATCTTTTATTTTAGCTCCGGAGAGGTAGCCAATTGTTGTTGTTGTTCATTTTATGGCTTACTTGCTGGTTGCCTATTTTTTATATGCCAATAAAGGTTTTGTGAATTGTGAATTGTGAATTGTGAATCATCTCAGATTTCTAAACCTTTCAGTACAAGCGATCAATTCTGAGGGTTTGTTTCTGTCTGTGCTTTCCTTTTTTGCAGGAGTACATAGGATGTGTTAGTATGATGGAGGGGGGTTCATATGAATGCCAGAGGTAAGCTGAGACATACAAAAAAAGGAGATGCTTTTCAAAGTACTTTTCTTCTCGAACAAATTGAAGGAGTTTTTGGGTTTCTGTTCAACTCCATAGTTACGTTGTTAGCTGGTATTCTGCTTTTCTTCCATCATGGAACTCAAAGACGTCATTCCCCTTCCTTTCTTCATTTACATACCCTCCTGCTTCCTTGGTAGAAAAAAAGGAGGCCCACCATATTGTTCCCCCTTCCTTTCTTGACCAATGGTTCACAGGGCTGCAGTGGTGTCGCTGAGGTTGGTGTCCCCAGTGAAGTAACTCATGGTGTCTCCCCCCACGGACAGTGTCCATCCCTGGGGCTCTGGGTATTCCCAATCTGCCTGGCCAGCCATCTCCCGCCCTCCCATTGGGTAGGCCTCGCAAGGAGCAAAAGATGGAGGTGAGGCTGACTGGGTGGCTGAACAGGAGGCCAGGTCTACCAGGTGGGTAGCCAGGTCTACCAGGCCACCAGGTCTACCATAGGTCTACTATCTACTAGATAGGTCTGTCTATCTATTTATCGATCGATCGATCAATCAATCGATCGATCGATCGATTGCAGATTGCCTATTCTCAAACTGTGGGTCAGGACCCACTTGGTGTGTTGTAACCTGACGTCAGATGGGTCACGGAAAGCTTGGAGCAGCCATCTTGGAAGCTGTAGATCTTACTCTTGGTATATTCCTTGTTATATTCCTATACTCACAATTAACAGTTTGAATTTTCAAGTGAGCGTGTTTTATTTAAAAAAAATTGTTTTTAGTTCACTGCTTTGAACTAAATACTAAATACTGTTTTGTTCTCATCTTGCTTTCTGTCAGGGATGTTTCCTGGTTGTGCAATTGCTGCAGTCCAAGAATTCCAGGAGTGTAATTTTCACATTCCAGGAGAATTCACATTCCAGGAGTGTAATTTTCAACTCAATTCTATGCATGTCTACTCTCATTATAATTAATGGGGCTTACACCCAGGTAAGTGTAGAAAGGATTGCAGCCTTTATGTCATTTTATGTCACAATGATGGCACTTCCTTCTTGATGATGGCACTTCCGGTTATAACTTCACTTCCAGGTTGCAGTGAGCTTTGGTGGGCTCAGATACGAGTGCCATCTAAAAATTGGGTCCTGGTCCTAAAAGTTTGAGAACCACTGACCTATACATCCTCTCCCCATTGAACACCCCATCAGACATAGTTTTGAGTAGACATGCATCAGCTTGGGCTGTCACTGTGCTGCTTTTCCGGCATCAACATATCATAGCCATCTCCTTTCTTTCATTTATGGACTGAAAGGATTCCCAGATTCATGTAACCAGGAGTCAACAAGGAAGCGACAGCGAACATAAAGTGACCAGACTGGAAATAAGAATAGCAAATGAAAAAGGAGCTGGGGGTGGTTTGAACAGAAAAAAAGGGGCACTCCATGACGGCCTTGGAGCCCAGGTCTACCCACTATCCAATGGGTACACCTGGGCATCGGGACTTTTTCCCTGAGCTGCCCGTGGCGGGTAGACCTGGGCTCCCGACCGCGGGTAGACCTGCCCATGTAGTGGGCTGAAGTTAGCCTTCATGGCACCTGCTGAGAGCCGGAAGTGACATCATTAAGCAGGAAGTGACATCGTTAAGCAGACAATGGCCAGAAATAAGCACTTGGTTCTCACCTAGAAACTAATTAACTGCAAATGGCAGAAGAGAACGTGTGCAAATCTTGTTCATAATTTCAAGATAGGAGAGAGCCCAATTATCAGGCTGGGAGAGCCCAATGATAAAAGGGGCTGGATCAATTGCTTCTGGGGGGGGGGGTACACCCAGCCCGCAGGCCTTATGTTTGACACCCCTGGTTCAATCAATCAATCAATCAATCAATCAATCAATCAAGCCTAGGCTGGGCACATAATGAGGCCAACAGAGGTGGCCTCCTAAGGCAGTGGATTTCAACAGGCAGGGGCAGCTTGGCAGTGCCAAACCATCCCAACTGGCCCAGTCCCTCTCACTCCAGCCTGAAGGTGATGGGTATACAGAGGAGGCTGGATCTGACATTTGCCAACCACTTGCAAAGGCATCTTGGACCCTGGACTCGAGTCTTAATAGACTATTGTGCCGCGTGCGCGGCTGGGTGAGCGATGCGCCCCCCCCCCCCGCCGCAGCAGCTCACTGCAAGCGACGTTGCCCAGACAGAAAGATCCAAATGAGATTGGAAAGGTCGTCTTAATTAGCCTCATAATCCTGTTAATGAGAGGCCTTGCTACATGGAAAATGTTTCTTCTGTGACCAGACCAGGTCATGTCTACAAATGAACCCCGACGAAGGAAGCAGAGCGTCAGTACGGCAAGCAGCTGGATCCAATCCACCTCCAGGGGCTTGTAGGGGGAAGGCATGCTTTACGTTCTGCGGCGAGGCACGTCTCCTTGCAAAGAGGCATCTCATGATGAGCCTCCCAGCCTTTCAAGCCAGGGGGCCACAAGTGTCATTGTCATGCAGAAACAGGGACACTCAACTCCAAGTGATTGATGGAAGATCACTGATGGTTTGGATCAGAGGGGTGGAGCTCATTCCATACAGTGGGCTGAACAGCATTGATGATGTCAGCTGAGGGCTGGGCGTGATGCCACAAAGCAGGAAGTGATGTCATTAAGCAGGTCATGAAACTTTTCTTCTCACTTAGCTCATCAGTGGCCAAAGAGACAATCTGAAAACCTTGATTGTCTTTTCAAGATACGGGAGAGCCCAGTTATGTCACCCTTTCAGCAGGGGTAGCTCAGTCGCTGGGAGTAGCTGCTGGGAGAGCCTGAGGGCTGGATAAGGAGCGCCTGCAGACCACATCCAGCCCCTGGGCCTGACACCCATGCCCAATGACAGGGACACACACCTCAAAAGGAGAGCTGGTTTCTTGATCTCCATGCAGGATAGATAGATAGATAGAAATTTATTGTCATTGTACTCAAAGCATGAGAACAACGAAATGAGGTGCTCTTCACATCATACAACTGGACAACACCAAATAACATATACAAATAACAGTTAAAACAAACAGTTAAAACAAAACCCTAAGCATACAACCAGGAGTTAAGACCACATTTGTTAAGACCACCAGATTCAAAACTCTGCATTTAGCCTGATCACAGCACTTGGGTAAAAACTATTTTTAAGCCTACTTGTCCTAGCTTTCAACACTCTATATCTTCTTCCGGACGGTAAGATCTCAAACATCGAGTGACCCGGATGTGAAGAATCTTTCAAGATTTTTTGTATCTTTCTCCTACATCCCATATCATACAAATCCTCCAATGAGGGAAGAGGACAACCAATGATCTTTTGTGCCCTCTTTATCACTCTTTGGAGTGCCTTTTTCTCCACCTCCGTACAACTCATAAACCACACACAGAGGCAATAAGATAAGATGCTCTCTATAGAGCTACGATAAAAGGCAACCAACAGACTCTCTGACAGTTGTTGTGATCTTAAAAGTCTCAGAAAATACAATCGTTGTTGGGCCTTTTTTTCTAGGGCTAAGGTATTTGCACCCCACGTTAAATCTTGTTTCAAGGTAATACCTAGAAACTTACATTCTGCCACCTGTTCTACCACAACACCATCAATATACAACGGCTGGATGTCCGAACTGCTCTTCCTGTAATCCACTATAAATTCCTTCCTGTAATCCACTATAAATGAATGCGCCTGTATTGAGTGCCAACGGCGTTCCTATCCAACCTTCCAGCGCCGATGCTGCCACAAGGACGCCACAAGGGAATATTTATCCTCTTACCTTGAGGAGGCCTCTGTGGCTGCCCCCCCGCTGCACCACGGGATACAGTGCACGACCCATTGGCACAGCTGCATTGGCGCTAGAAAGTTGGATAGGACTGGGCCCAAAGGTGCAGACCATTCTCCCCCACCCCCAATCTCTTTTCTTGCTAGGATGGGCCCAGTGATGCCATGCAGGGGGAACGCAGGGGAACTCAGTTCCACTAGTTAAAATTAGGGCTGACTCCGCCCACTTCACTCTCCCTCCTCCCAATTCCTCTGCAAAGAGCTTTTCTTCTTGGTTGGCCGGCACTCAAAGGGAGCGACTCCGGATTCCTAGGGGGGTGAAGGCAGTGATGTCATTCAGGGGGAACGAACCAGAATGGGCGTTCCGGATCCTAACGGGCTCCGTGGCTGGTTCCGGGTTCCCAACAAGTGCCAATCAAAAGTGAGTTCCTGTTCCTAAATCATTTGAATGACACCACTGGATGGGCCCCAGTCCTGCACAACGAAGAAGATCCGCAGAGGAGAGGGGCTGCTTTGCTGGCCCGATTGTGGGCTGGCGGAATGAACTTCAGTCGACGCCCCGAGGGCGCTTTCTTTCCAGCTCAGCTCTCCCGTTTCAGGGGCTGCCGAGCCAGTGGAAGGAAGCTCCGATCGCTTCACTGACCAGCCAGTGCATTAGCTGCCCCGTTGCCCTGATCAGATGCGGTTTTTCAGACTATCGCCACCGGCTGTTTAGGCCACGGCGAAATTAACATCGGCTGCACACACGAAGCGCATATTTAAATGAGAGGCGAGAGGGATCCTTGTTTTGTCAATCAGGCGGAGCGCATGTTTACACATCTCCAGAGTGGCAACCTTTTTGGAGGGGGGGGGGGTCGTGGATGATGCCTCCTGCTCTTTGTCATCCTGGAAAGAAGAGACACAAAGAAGGGGGCACTTTGAGGGTCCCTTGGTCCACACCTCACCACCTCTGCGGTAATTAAAGCAGATCCTTGGAATCCACACACACACACACACACACACACACACACACACACACACACACACACGCTTGTTTGGCTCAGTAATTTATGACCTTCAAGTCAGAAAACCTTTATTTCTTCTTCACAACGCAGAACACTTGACACAGTGAGGTCAGAGGTTTCAACTAGCAGGCACATTTGCAGCTTAAAAATGGAAGTCCAATCCAGTGTGTGCGTGCACATGTGTGCCCCCAGTGCTCCAAGCATCCCACATCTCGGTGACCCTGACGAGGGCCCGGCAAAGCAACCTAGCGTTTCGTAGTGGCCTGAGCATGAACCGTAAAAGACCCAGTTCAATGTCTCCCAATTCACGAAGGGGGGCCACTGAGACATTCTGCGCTTTCTCAACAGGCACGAGGATTATAACACTGGCCTACCTTATCGGGCTGTTGTAAGGATGACTGAGATCGTGATGGTGAAACTTTGGGGTCACCTGAATGGTATGAATGCGTTATATAATTGGGGGGGAGCTGAAAAAGTTACCAAAATATTTTTAATAATTGTTGTTCAGTTGCTAAGTCGTGTCCGACTCTTCGCGACCCCCTGGACCACAGCATGCCAGGCCTCCCTGTCCTCCACTAGCTTCTGGAGTTCACCCAATTTCATGTTCATTGCTTCGGTGACACTATCTAACCATCTCATCCTCTGCCGCCCCCTTCGCCTTTTGCCTTCCATCTTTCCAGCATTAGGGTCTTTTCTAAAGAGTCCTCTCTTCTCATGAGGTGGCCAAAGTATTTGAGCTTCAGCTTCAGTGTCTGTCCTTCCAGGGAGCAATCAGGCTTGACTTCCTGTAGGATTGCCTGATTGGATCTCCTTGCAGTCCAGGGGACTCTCAAGAGTCTTCTCCAACACCATAATTCAAAAATTTTTAATAATAGAGATAATAATAGAAATGTTAAGATTTATTCTTGACTACGAATGGGGGAGGAACCTGAGGCTGTTGGCTTGGCCAAGACCACTCGGTAATTTCATGTTTGAGTTGCATGACACTTGAACTGGGGACCACTAGTTTACATTAGCGTTGGTTTAAAATGCATAACAGGCCAGGCTCCAGCTGATGTCTCTTGCCCTCTGTCGTGACCTCAGTTTACTCATTTGTAAAATGGGCATCTTACTGTGCAGTCCTACCATGTTTACTCAGAAGTAGGTCCACTGCACAGGCACTTACTCACATAAGCCTCAACATACATAATCCAGCTACATTCTTATGTCTATTTTTATTTCTATTTGTTTAGGTTTTGTATACATTTGTATATGTTATATTGCCGGCCAAAATAAATATACAAGCTTAACACAGCTCTGCTTTGATATTCATCCATTTTTGACTTTCATCCATGCTGTGGTTCGTAACCAGAAAGTGCAAGGTATTGCTGTAGATTACTAACATACATAACAATTATGTAGATTGAATAACAGTGTTATTCAAACTGTGGGTCGGGATATCAAGTGGGTCACAGAAAGCTGGAAGCAGCCATCTCGGAAACTGCAGCCCTTACTCTTGCTATATTCCTTTTGTGCGTGTTAACAGTTTGAATTTTCAAGTGACGTTTTGTTTGTTTATTTATTTATTTATTTATTTATTTATTTATTTATTGTTTTAGTTCGGTGCTTTTACATAATCTTTTGTCCTAATCTTGCTTTCTGTCAGAGATGGTTCCTGGTTGTACAATTGCTGCAGTCCAAAAATGCCAATTTACATTTCAGGAGTGTCATTTTATTATGTTACAATGACAGCACTTCCTTCTCGATGATGTCATTTCCTGCCACAATATAATGTCTAGGTTAATGACATCACTTCCAGTGGTCCTGACATGAGTGCCTTTCTAAAAAGTGGGTCCTGATCTAAAATGTTGGAATACCACTGCTGTAGATAGATAGATAGGTAGATAGGTAGATAGGTAGATAGATAGGTAGATAGATAGATGCATGTCCCATTATTTCAATGAGAAAAGACAAACATCCTGGGGCATGCACAGAAGCACTTCTTGGTGGATTGGGCTCTTATGCAGCTTCCACTTAATGAGCTGTGTAGGAAAAGATCCTGTGGCAGACTGTTCCCAATGTCGATGGTTTAGTTCTCACTAAGCGGTATATACCTGTGTCTGAATTGTACCACTTTGGGGTGGAGGCTTGCATAATGTATAACCCTCAGGCTTGCATAATGGGAAGCTCTTCCATTCATCCCCCCACCCAAGATCTCACCACACTGAAAAACTGCCATGACAGGGAGAAAGCTCTCCACTTCCTGACAGGCTGGTGCTCCCTGGAGAGAATGTTTGTGCAGGGAGGAGCTGGAAGAGCCCTGCTGGATCAGGCCAAAGGCCCATCGAGTCCAGCTTCCTGTGTCTTCCTTCCTGCAAATCAGCAGGAGCAGATCCAAGCAGCCTCATAGGTTTGGCTGGGGCTTACCTGGGTGCAAGGGGAAAACCTCCCCTCGCCCTGCACTGTGCTGCCACCGCCTCCTAATGACCTTAGGATGCAGCCCTGCTGCGCCGGCCTTGCTACGCCAGCGCTGCCTAGGATTGGGCTGTCAGTAGCACACCCATGTGCCGTGGCACATCAACTGAAAATCCATCACAACCACCCCTCTGTGGTCAGTGGTACAGAACGAGCCGTTTTCTATCAGCTTCTGGGTGAAGTAGGCGGAGAGTTGATCTCAGGGACTCAGGCAATGGAGAAAAAGTGGGGTGGTGGTGGCTGGAAACAAGGAACACCATTTAGGGTGCAGGAATGCCTCTCTGGGAAGTGTGGAGTTTTCCATTTGTGGCGTCCCCCTCAGTACTCAAAAAGGTTACAATTTTTGGAATACAGGCATACTCCAGGATCCAGTGATTCGGTATCCATGGTTTAAGTTATCCACAGATACCACGGGTACTGGGATGCACTAGCGCCAACTCCGTGGATGCTGGTATGCTGCCGGCACCCACAATAATTTGCAATGGGTGCTCAGCACCCACAATGGTGGGCACCCCCAAAGAGCGGGGCACTCCCATGTCCGGCCCAGTGGTGAACAGGCCCAGCCAAGGGCAGCCCGATCGAGCCAATGAGCTCCTTCCCGAGGCGTTGCTGGTGCCGCAGGAAGAAGCTCATTGGCTCGCCCGCCCCGGCCTCAGAAGGGGGCGGGGCTGCTTTGCAACGGCTAGCCGCAATGCAAAGCAGCCGCTTCCAAGGCCGGGGCGATGACAGGGGGCGTGGCTACATTAGGGGGCGTGGTCATGTCAACAACAGGGGCGTGGCTATGGGCACCTCCAATGTTGACGGCACCTCGGTGCCCCTGCTGGGATGCCTATTAAACAGACAGGGGAATATTAAACACATCTCTTTCTTTTTAAAACCTTGTGGCAGCAGAACCACTGATGTCCCCCCATCTTTAAGAAGGCATCCCCAGTATCCACGGCTTCAGGTGTCCATGGGGGTCTGGAACGAAACCCCAGTGGATACCAGGACATGCCTGTACTTTGGATTTCAGAATTCCAGACACCTTGTACTCCAAAGACGCCACCTGCCTTCTGTGATCTTTCCTGTAAAGGGAGTAGGAGCTCCACTACTTCATGAAGCCTCATGTGCCCATGAAGCCTCTCACCACTGTGGGAATGGGTTAGGGCAGTGGTCAGGGAACAGGGGTAAATTACCCCAAATGGGGTAAAAATGAAATTCCTGGGGGTAATGGACGGCAGCCGGGCATGCATATGAATTCAAGCGATTCCCTGCAAAGACTTGTTCCTCCGCGCGCCTGCTGTCTGCGCCTCCATCTCTCTCTTTAAACTCGGGTGACAAGCCCTGCAGCGTGTGTGTGTGTGGGGGGGGGGGGGTTGACACACGAGCAGAGCTGAGTTATGAATGTTCCAAATTTCTGACACACCAATCCCAAAAGGTTCGCCATCACTGTTCTATACGCATGCCCGGCTGTGTGTGTTACAGTACTGTAGTGTACAAGGACCTGACGCAGTGCAGTGCATCAGGCCCTTGTGTACAACACGCTTCCCTGTGTGATGCCCCGGGCCCTGCCTCCAAGTCCGCCCGCTTCTTCAGTAGAGTCAACTAGTTGCTGCGCCATTGAGAGAGATAGGACAGAGAGAGGACACCTATCTTTCACTGGTAGTTTTAGTAAGTACCTGTATTAAAAATCAAATCAAGGGGGTAACATCGGCGTATCTAAATATATTTTGGGGTAAAAGGTAAAAAAGTTCCCTGACCCCTGGGTTAGGGTGTATGTATTATTATGATTAAGGAGAACAGAAAGTCTACTTGCCAAGTTTCCCCCCCCCCATGTCTGCACCTCGTCCCCAAAGACAGACACCTCACTAGGACACACAGACCATCGTGCCAATGTATAAGCCCCAACTCACCCTCCATCAGCATCTTCAGGTCGTTCCCCTGGAATAAACTGCTCAGGATGCCGGCAGCAGGTTTTGCCAAAAAAACGGGCGGCGGTAATGGATACATGCTTGAGCGAGTTTCCAGCCATTCGACTAACTGCCCCAAGGGTTGGCGGGGGTGGGGGTGGGGAGCTTTGCTGTTTTTTTTCCTTTTCCTTTCACTGTTCTGTGCAGATAATAAATGCTCGTTTCTGTGCTAAGAAGCTAGATCCAAAGGCTGCCGTCGTAACAGGGCTTCTCCGATGTTTCACACCAAGAGGCCTCTTGTAAAAAAAAAAAAAATCCTTGGCAAAGGAAGTCCTTCCATATATAAAATGCACATTAGAGACACCTTATAAACTGCTGCCCTTTTGCAGGCCTTCTGCTTTTGTTAGCTCAAGCTGTGCAGCAGGCCAGTTTTGAAGTTTTATCGCAAATACGAGCTCAAACAGCCTACAACAAAGGATCTGCCCCCTTTCCCCCATCCTGCCCCCAAAGCAGCACTGGGCAGGGTGTGCCATGCAGGGCCATCCCCGAAATGGTTCTGCACCCTGGACAGATGCCAAGAATCACATTTGATCCCCACCGCTGCCACCACCCTTTCTGCCTCTGCGCAAAACTGGCATTTGCCATTCCAGGGCGCTGCCTCTCGGTTGGGTCTCCCTGCTGAACATGAAGGCATTTGGAAAATGATGTGCTTCAAAACATACTGCTGCTTCCACCCAGGACTGGTCAGTCCATGAAATCAGTCCTGCAGGAGTGGATTTGCAGGGGTTTGCCTGTTCCTTGCCTCCTGTTCCTGCTCCCTGAATTCACCAAGGAAAATAGGAATAGAGTAGGAGAGTAATTGTGGAGGAGAAGAGAGCAATGGCTAGAGTGTCTCTGCCAGAGACACTCTAGCCCTCTCTTCTTTTCTCCTCTGCATTTTTTGTCTCAAATTTGGAGAGTGGGAGGATAAGAAGACAGAGGCAGCAAGTGGCATCTTGCCAAGTAAGGACAGAATTTCAGATGCCACCTCAGGTTTTGGGTCAGTCCTGCCTTCACCTCCAGGAGTTCTATTGCACTTCAAAAGGCTGCGGTGTTTCACGCGGCTCTTTTACGGATTTCCGTCACTGAAGCGCCATGTTCCGTTCCTTAAGCAAACAAGTGCATATACTTTCTGGAGTATGAAAGGGATCATTTCAACAGTGACATGACTCACGAAACCGTTTGTGCCTGGTTTACCTTCACACCAGGGCCAAAGTCAGCATTCCACAGAGCTCCTTCCTAGTGGAAGCAATAATTTTTACCCAGTGGGTAATTAATCTGTGGAACTCCTTGCCACAGGAGGTGGTTTGGCCTGGATGCCTTTCAAAGGCGATTGGACAGATTTCTAGAAGAAAAGTCCATCGTAGGCTAGAGGCCATTATGGGTGGTGCAGCCTCCTTATTTTAGAAATAGGTTACCTCAGAGTGCCAGATGCAGGGGAGTCGCTATATAGGCAGCCTGCTGTCTTGTGTGCTTCCTGAGGCATCTGGTGGGCCACTGTGAGATCCAGGAAGCTGGACTAGATCGACCTTTGGCCTGAACCAGTGGGGTTCTTCTTAGGAAATTTTTTAGCAGGTGCCAGACTGAGCTGAGGAAGCATGGGTGTGTGTGTGTGTGTGTGTGTGTGTGTGTGTGCGTGCGTGCCTGCCTGCCTGCCTGCCTGCCTGCCTGCCTGCCTGTCTGTGTGTCTAAACTCTTGTTCTCCTTCCTTTGAAAAACCAAGTGCTAGAGAGGCTTCCTCGCCCTGCCCTCGTGCCTCTTTCTGTGCTTCTCCCCAACCCTCCAGTTTCTGTCTTGATCTTCCCAGCAGACGGAGATAAACTTTGCAGGAGGATGGAAGAATAAGGCAGAGACAAGAACAGAGTGAGCGAGCGGCACAGGAGCAGAAGGCTATTAATCACCTCATCGCAGTGAAGGGTTCGCTGCACCCAGGTTGCCTCGGGAGCTTTTCAGCTCCCGCACTTCAAACTGTCCCAGTTTGCAGTGCTATGAAGCAAGCAGGCCCCAAATGCATGCAAGGAGGTTGAAACTGGGAGGATGCCGAGATCCAAGATTGAGATTCCATTCCCCAACCTCAGCCTTCCTCCTGGTCTCCCTTTGCCTCTCAAAAGTCTGCCTCTCAAAAGTTTTAAATTCTTCCCTGTGTATAGTGCTCTCAGCAGAGAGGTTGAAGGTAAGGCTGGCCCAAGACTTCTGGGTGCTCTCTGGGTGCCTGACGAGGCAGGCCAAATTATCAGGGGCGTTACAGCCCACTAGATGTTTGGACTGGGATTTTTGGGTGCTCTACTCAAGAGTTTAAGAGATATAAACATATCTGTGGCATATCTAGGGAGCGGCGAGTGGGGTAATCTGCCCAGGGTGTTATTTGAAGGAGATGCCCGGCACGGACTTACCTACATTGTACCAATGGTGCATTTCTGCACCACAGCCAATGGACCATTCAGTGGAGCAGATTCAAGCTTTATTCTTAAGGGAAATTTTAGGGTTGCTGAGATGCATTTCCTACATCACCCCATGTCTAGAAGCTGGCCAATTCCTGATAGAGATGAAGGCACGGCTGAAATAAGTTAAATTTTGGTTGCCATAACTCAGACCAGGACAGCTTACTCCATCAACTTACATAAGAACATAAGAACAGCCCTGCTGGATCAGGCCAAAGGCCCATCTAGTCCAGCTTCCTGCATCTCACAGTGGCCCACCAAATGCCTCAGGGGGCACACAAGACAACAAGATGCCTGAATCCTATGGCCACTTCCTTGTATCTAGCATTCTGAGGTAAATGTCTGAGGTAGAATTCTGAGGTAAATATGAGGTAAATAAAATTTGCTATCCTGTCTGTGGTGAGGGAGCTATAGAAACTTGCAACCCAATCTTGGCCTTAAGAACATAAGAGCTCTGCTGGATCAGGCCAAAGGCCCATCTAGTCCAGCTTCCTGTATCTCACAGTGGCCCCACCAGAGGCCTCGGGGAGCACAGAAGACAACAAGATGCCTGCATCCTGATGACACTCCCTTGCAACTTCTAGAAGATATGGTCGCCCCTGTAGAATCATCTGATCTTATAAAGAAAATTAGGTCCATTCACATTGAAATAGATGCCTTTTGAACCCAAGGTTCAAATTGAACCCAAGGTTCAAAACCCAATTGGATGCATATTGAGAAATTAAATGCAGGCTACTCAATATACAACTACAGGAACTCCAGAGCACTGCAAATAAGATCTGCTCGCCGTTGAACCTGCAGATTCCATTTGTCCAGGGTCCCCCCCTTACCTGGATCTGAGGGTCACCTCCAAGGACAAGGAGCGGCAGCAGCCTCCAGCCTCCCACCAGGGCCCAAGCAAGGCCCTTGGGGAAACCAGGAGGAGGGTCAGCCAGGGTGAACCAGGCCAAAACCCTGGGGACGGAGAGCAGGGCCGGGAGTATCCTGCAACCCCCGCTATGCCCTTCTCGGCAGCTAAGCCTGTCTCGGGAGGAGAGGAAGGGGTGGAGTCTCAGGGGCGGGACCTGGCCATAAAAAGCAGCCAGCAGCCAGTGATGAGGGGAGGGGGGTATGGGGACACAGAGCCAGAGGTGGTGGAGTAACAGCCTCCTACTCCCAGGGTAAAGGACCAAGGGTGAAGCAACCCCCTTTCCCTGCGACTGGACTGAGGCTGACTATACCTGTTTGAACCGGCTCGACCTTCCTGGGGCTCTCCGTTTCCTCTCGTCAATAGGTACCGGTGCACCCGGTGGGGTACGAACCCCTTTGGACCCCTCGAGCCTGCCACCCCAGGACCGGGCCCGCCAGGGGGACGTGACACCATTGAAAGCCGGCCAACCAGCGCCGTTCTTTTTCCTGCTGAAATAAAACGTCCCCAGAAACTCAGGTCCTTCACGCTTGCCAGATGCAACGTCATTCCATCGACAGGGCTATACTGCAGATTTAATGGGACACCCTACAGTGAAAGGTGCTGCTCTTGCGAGTTGGGAGCAGTGGCCTCCCTCCCTCCCATGATCCTCCGCTGCCCACTCTACACGGCCCTTCACAAGAAATATTTAGACCTGATGTCCACCAAGAACTCCTGAGGGGATGGAGGTGGGTGGCCGCTACCAATCCACTGACTGAGGCAACTGCCTTGTGGACAGGATGGCCTTAATTAGGACCAACATATGGCACAGTGGGTTAATCCGCTGTTGCTGGGCTTTCTGACCGCAAGGTTGGGAGTTCAAGACTGCGTGACGGAGTGAGCTCCCGTCGCTTGTCCCAGCTCCTGCCAACCTAGCAGTTCGAAAGCACCTAAATGCAAGTAGATAAATAGGGACCACTTCGGTGGGAAGAGAATGGCGTTCCGTGCGCTAAGGCATATAGTCATGCTGGCCACATGACCACGGAAGCTTGTCCTCGGACAAAACGCTGGCTCTGCAGGCTTTGAAACGGAGATGAGCACCGCCCCCTACAGTCGGTCACGGCTAGACCATTCGGTCGTGGGGAAAACCTTAACCTTATACATTTTTAAAAAGGTCTTCCTAGAACTGTGCCAAATCAGTCAGTAGGGGGAAGCCACAAGGTTTCAAGTTTTAGGACGCAATTCTAACCTGCAGTTAGGCCGGCAGCCAGCACAAGGGACACTGTAAAGTATGTTTGGACCACATCCTTCCTGACTCCGAGAATGGCCCAAACGCTCTTTACAGTGGCCCTTGTGCAGGCCAAATTTTGCTGGCCTAACTATGCTGTCCTAACTCCAGATTAGGATTGTGCTCTTACTTGTTTTCCAACTCAAGGGATCCCTGTCAGCTTAAGGTCTTTTGATGCCTTGTGGACCCAGGAGATCCTGCTGGGGCTAGATGTGTCCAGGAGCAGCAGCCATTTCATCCTGACTCACCCAGCCATTATGCCAGGGAGGATAAGGAGAAGAAAGGCCCCAGCAAGCCTCCTCAGTGTGGGGGAGCATGGTGTGGAGATGGAAAGGTGGAAACAGAAACAGTTGAAGAGGAGAGGAGGAAAATAGAAACAAAGCAAGACAAAGCCATTTTGGCACCACGGCTTCGACCAGGGGGTGGTGGCGGAATGAATAAGATTGGGACGTTAGGTGGGTACCCCAGCCAAACTGCTGCCTGAGGCACACTTCTCAGTTGGCCTCATGGGCAGGCCATCCCTATTCACGACGAAAGCCTCACGGATCCACCCATTTGTTTTTCTGAAGTTTTCTTTACAAAGTTAGATTTCGAAACACAAAACTGGAAATGGTCCCAAACGTGGGAAGTCCATGTCAAATCCTGACATCCTTCCAGGTGTTCATGCAACGTGTTAACAGTGTTATGTTCCTCCTTCTGTTTCTTTCAGTTTAAGATGGGGGAGCTAAACAAATGCCAAGGCAAAGGAGATTCGGGCATCAAACATTAAAAAAAAAACAATGCTGAGAATGAGAAGCCCACTGAATATCCCTGTGTGAACTCCTTACTTTTTCTTCCTACCGATGCTGCCCCCCACCCTCAACAAGGCTGGCTGCTTCTGTGCTTTTGCAGGGTTTTTTTTAAACAAAGACTAATGGGTCCCTTTAACATGGTGCTTCCCCCCCATTTTTTAAAGCTGCCAAAGAAAACATCATTTGATTTCTATGGATAGCAAAATGGCTACCCGGCTACAATCCACTACTGAAGATCTGTTTTCAATTCTCCCTGCAAAGTAAGAGCCAAACTAGGCGGGTGTTTTGAATTGCAACATTGCAGCCTATCACTTTCCTCTACTCTGCACTTCCTCATCCACTCCACTCCCCTCTTCCCTTTCTAATCTAGGGAGCCAGTAGAGGAGAAGCAGAAGTGGAGACTGAACTGGCATCACTAGAGGGGTGCGGGGGAAGTGAACCACATCGGGTGACACCCTTGGGGGGGTAGTGATGACACCATTACTGGCCAAAATTGTGGAGACTTTCTGGAAACATTGCATTTATGAATAATACCACCATGTTATGCATCATTGGAAAGGCAATTTCATGTAGAATGCAATGAAACAAAACTGTGTTGAATTATCTGTATTATATCCAACGTTATAGCCAATTTTAACCAGAAAAAGAAAATACAACTGCCTTATGTAACAAAAAGTATATTTCCTTAACTCAAAACTAATCAAGGAGACTGACTGTTCTGAGAGCCAATCAGGTGTTGTTATGACACAGCAGAAAAACCAATAGGGTATTGATGGGAGTTAGCTGTCATTTCCGTGTAACAGAGCTAATACTAGAACTCTGATTCAGTTGTGTGAGTGTCATCAAGTTGGCCTCTGGGTTTAGGTTGATTTATTGGGTGACCAATATATTAAAATAAATAAATAAAGTTAATGGGTAAATAAAAAATGCTACTTCCAGGTCACACGACCCCCTGCTTTGGTCATGGCTCCCCCCAAACGGCTTCTGGGAGTGCAGAAGACTCCCCTAAAGGTTTCCCCACGACCGAATGGTCTAGTCGTGACCGACTGTAGGGGGCAGTCCTCTTCTCTGTTTCTAAGCCGAAGGGCCGACATTTATCCAAGGACAAGCTTCCGTGGTCATGTGGCCGGCATGACTATACGGCGTAGCGCACGGAACGCCGTTCCCTTCCCACCGAAGTGGTCCCTATTTATCTACTTGTATTTAGGTGCTTTCGAACTGCTAGGTTGGCAGGAGCTGGGACAAGCGACGGGAGCTCACTCCGTCACGCAGTCTTGAACTCCCAACCTTGCGGTTGAAAAGCCCAGCAACAGCGGATTAACCCGCTGCGCCACCACGTCCCTGCAAATGGTACAACTTTGCTGCAGCCCTGCAAATGGTACAACTTTGTGGAGCAAAGGTAGATGAGTCTCTTTTCTTACATTACTGATTTTTACTGTTTGAAAGGTTTTTAAAAGGGGCTTCAAGTATCCGCAGACATCGATACCTGTGCGGGCAGGACTGAACCCCTGTGGATACTGAGGGACTTCTATATTCCACAGGTGCTGGGCCCAGGTGAGAAAATTACCCAGACATTGGGTCCCTTGTGGCGGAATTAGCCCCTAAGAGAAGCCACTCTACGTTGGAAGGGTCTTTTTTGTTCCCCTCTTTGGCTTGCCTCCACTCAACCAGTTTTCACACTTTATTTAAAGTTTACAAATGCGCTGAAGAGGAAAGCGGGAGAGAGAGCGAAGTCGCACATCCCCTTTGTGTGATGATTTTTTTTAAAAAATCCCTGTTAAGTTCCTGTACATGCTGACAGTTTTACAATTTACATGACAGCTGGCTTGCTCGGAGGAGGGCTCCGTTAATTAAAATAACACAGAGAGGGAGAGAAGCGAAATTGTGTCAGCGGATAATTAATTCAGAGCAGGGCACCGGGGCCGTGTGGCGCGCTTGCGAACAAAACGCGGCAGGAATTCACAGCATTGCGGGGCACCGAGTCGCTGACACCTCTCAGAGCCACCCTGGCCCCGGGTGCCTGCACCATGGCATGCTATACAGTGCTGCCACAATGCGCAGAGAGGAGATTCCATGTGCACCTCTCCATCCTGGGATGCTCTGGAGAGAGGTGTGGCACATCTGAGTGCCATTGTGTGACAGGGCACACGCCTTAAGCTCCTGTGCGTGATGCTGGTCAGTCGTTTAGAAGGCCTTAAAGGAGGCATTAGACAAATTGATGGGGAAGGAAAGGGCTCTCCTTCAGCTCCCATATCCTTAGCATCTCTGCTCCAGCTCTTATAATACACCTCCCTTTCTTAAACCCCTCTATGAGGGCTGGCCGAGTTCTCCACTCTCAGGACTTGCTGCATTCTCTAGCCCTTAGAATGCTCTGAATCAGTGATGTCATGCAGGGGGAACGCGGGGGAACTCAGTTCCACTAGTTAAAATTAGGGGCTGACTCCACCCACTTCACTCTCCCTCCTCCCCCCTCCCAATTCCTCTGCAAAGAGCTTTTCTTCTTGATTGGCCGGCACTCAGAGGGTTAAAGGGAGCGACTCTGGATTCCTGGGGGGGGGGGGTGAAGGCAGTGATGTCATTCAGGGGGAACGGACCAGAACGAGTGTTCTGGATCCTAACGGGCTCCGTGGCTGGTTCCAGGTTCCCAACAAGTGCCAATGAAAAGTGAGTTCCTGTTCCTAAATCATTTGAATGACGCCACTGTCTCTAAGAGCGCAGTCCTAACCTGGAGCTAGGCCTGCCCAGTGAGGCCAGCAAAGTTTGGCTGGCACAAGGGACACCATAAAGTATGTTTTGACCACCTTCAGAGTCGGCGAGGCCAGCCCACAGACATGCGCCATGCTCTGAGTGTGGGCCAAATGCGTTTTACGGTGTCCCTTGTGCCAGCCAAACATTGCTGGCCTCACTGTGCCAGCCGAACTCCAGCTTAGGATTGCGCCCTAAGTGATGTTTAAGTTTTGAGGGTTTTATCGTTTCCTCACTGAACAACCTTGCACAGAATGCATTGTGGATTCTCTATTACTGATCAAGGTGATGTAAGATATAAATCAATAGTAATATAAACCCATGGGGATTTTGAGCCCCAACACTATAAGGCCCTATAAGGCCTACTGTTTCTCTCTAGAGCAAAGAAGTGGTTAATGGTGTTTCAGGCCAAGACAAGGCCTGACTGGTAATGAAAAGGGGAGGGCTGTGCGTATTCCTAAGCTGATACATAGAAGAAAGTTCCCAGGACCCAGATACAGCTGTAACCTTGGGTGAGACTTGCATTGAGTCAGCGTAATAGCCATCCCTATGCATCCTGGGTAAAAGTATGTACAAAGGTGGGAAAAACATGTCAGAGAGATAGCAAAGGGAAGTCTGACGTATTCGGTTAAGTTGTTGTTAATTGGATAAATTAGGACCAATCGGTGCAAATTACTGGGCCACTCCTATTGAGTATAAAAAGTCATCCCCAATTGCAGGGGCGTGTGGTTCGCAGCTTGTTCTGTTTGGCATTTGCTTGCCACCCATATTTGCAAATATGACAATAAACCTTTCTTTTGAACCATACATTTGGAGTCAGAAATTTATACTGTACAGTGATAAACCCAATTTTTAGAGTATTTGTGTTCCCCGTGTGCTGCAACTCAACTAGGCATGCACCCGCACACGCACACCCCAAGATGAGCCCAAGGCAAGGCTAATCTCCCCCACAGCCAGAAGCATCAAGGAAGTGGCAGCTTAATAGGGAAGGTTATTCCCTATTCAGAAATTCCCACAGTTCCCAACTGCTAAATTTTGCAAAGCTAGTTTGTAAAGGGGCTCCAGCCAGTGCAGGGAAGACGGTATCTTTCATAAGGACTGTAAGGAAAGCCTCCTTGCCAGAGCCAGCACAAGATCACAATCACTGTAAGAGCAGCGGTGAACACTCAGGGCGAAATGCTAACCTGGAATTAGGCCTGCACAGTTAGGCCAGCAAAGTTCGGCTGGCACAAGGGACACTGTAAAGTATGTTTAGAGTCAGAGAGGAGTCAGAGAGGCCAGCTTGGAGTCAGAGAGGCCAGCACACAGATGTGAGCCATCCTACCTGACTCCAAGAGTGGTCCAAACATACTTTACGGTGTCCCCTGTGCCAGCCAAACTTTGCTGGCCTATCTGTGCCGGCTTAACTCCAGGTGAGGATTGTACCCTCGCTATGTTCTCTCTGCATGCCTGTGGCTGCATCTGTTGACACTATACCACCTATATCACTTGCCTAGTAGTATACTTTAAGAGCAATTATAATTTATAAACATAATTTATTTTTTAAAAAGCACACTTGGGGAAAAAAAAACACCACCACCTTCTGCACTTCTAACTTTAGAAAACACCAAAATCTGCAAAATAATAATAATAATAATAATAATAATAATAATAATAATAATAATAATAATCATCATCATCATCATCATCATCATCATCATCATCATCATCATCATCATCCCCAAACCCCAAACCCATTTTCACCCACCTCTAGCTATGATCATTGGTGATGGTGCATTGGACATTGTTGGTGATGATAGTGGACATCCCATTGGCAAATACACCATGGACTCAGATGACGGACACCTTCATTCCAACGAGATTATTGGCAGAGGTACAGTAGTGGCTCAGTAAGAAAATAGACTCATCTACTTTTGCTCCACAAAGTTGTACCATTTGCAGGGCTGCAGCAAAGTCGTACCATTTGCAGGGACGTGGTGGCGCAGCAGGTTAATCCGCTGCTGCTGGGCTTTCTGACCACAAGTTTGGGAGTTCAAGACTGCGCGATGGAGTGAGCTCCTGTTGCTTGTCCCAGCTCCTGCCAACCTAGCCGTTCGAAAGCACCTAAATGCAAGGAGATAAATAGGGACCACTTCGGTGGGAAGGGAACGGTGTTCCGTGCGCTACGGCGTAGAGTCATGCCGGCCACATGACCACGGAAGCTTGCCCTTGGACAAAAATGCCGGCTCTACAGGCTTTGATACGGAGATGAGCACCGCCCCCTACAGTCGGTCACGACTAGACCATTCAGTCATGGGGAAACCTTTACCTTTTACAGTAGTGGCATCACACACAACAAATTACCCTGGGTGCAGAATTATAGCGTGCATCAGTACATTGCATGGGGTACATTGCACGCATAAAACACAACTTGCCATTGGCTTGCCCCCCTCCCCAGAGCCTGGTTACTCTACCATGTCCCCACCCCCACAGTCAAATTGATCCCAGGCTGAGGGTCAGCCACATTGCCTGCAGAATGGATTGCTTTATCTCAACACTGCAGCTCTGATCCTTGCAAGGGAAGCTATCAGAAGTGAGGCCAGCGTGGGAGGTAGAGCAGTGCATGGCATCCTGTCCAAGTCTTTTAGGGTAAGCAGCTCCTTTCTGATGTGTTTCCTAAACATGAGAGGAGGATGGTGGGCATAGCCTAGCCCAGTGGTTCTCAAACCTTTTAGCACCGAGACCCATTTAAAAATCAATCAATCAATCACTAGTATTTATATACCGCTTTTTAACACAAAGTTCACAAAGCGGTTTACAGGCAAATTAAATAGTAATAATAAAGCTAAATGGCTCCCTGTCCCAAAAGGGCTCACAATCTAAAAGAATGGAGAACACCACCAGCAACAGCCGCAAGAAAGACACTGTGCTGGGGTGAAGAGGAACAATCGCTCTCCCCCTGCTAAATATAAGAGGACACCACTTGAAAAAGTGCCTCTTGCCCAGTTAGCAGGGGTTAAAAATGACACTCTATCGAAACCCACTGAGCTTTATGACACACAAGGCGCAATCCTAACCTGAAGTTAGGCCGGCACAGTTAGGCCAGCAAAGTTTCGCCAGCACAAGGGACATCGTAAAGAACGTTTGGACCACTCTCGGAGTCAGAGAGGCCAGCACACAGACGTGCGCCATCCTCCCTGACACCAAGAGTGGTCCAAATGTTCTTTACGGTGGCCAGGGATGAACGGAGCCCTGAGGGCACCCATGGTAGGGCGACGAAACCACCCCCCCAGCACGTCGCCCCGCCCCCATGTGTCGCCCAGCCACACCTCCCTGCGCCCGGAATAGCTCCATTTTGGAGCAGAATGGACGCCAGGGAGGGTGGGCGGGCCAAACAGCATGTGGGTTAGTCCGCAGACTCCGTGCAATGCAGTGGTGTCATCTAAATGATTTAAGAACAGGTACTCACTTTTGATTGGCACGTGTCGGGACACGCCCACCGGAAGTGACGTCATAAGCCAGAAGTGAGGTCGTGGCAGGAAGTGACATGAAAAAAGCCCTTTTGGAGGCCTCAGATGATTTTAAACTGACCCAACAGTTGCAACAGTATTCCACAGCACCCCCAGAACATGGTAAGCAGGCCTGGCATCATGTTAAAACCCCAGAGCAACTCATTTTTCAGTGGCAAGGAAAGGAAAGGCTCCGCTCGCTGCCTGCCTGCCTGCCTGGCTCTGAGAACGTGCAGGCAACTCAAACATGCAGGAAATTCAAACATTGCAGAGGGCGGAGTCGACGAGTGGGCGGGCGAATGGGCGGGGCCAGCTGTAATCCTAGAAACCGGTACTCGCGTACCCCCGCGTACCCCCTGCATGACATCACTGGTGCAATGGCACCCCGCCTCTGCCGGCGCCCATGCCTCACGCCACCCCAGGCTACACCCTTCCTCCGCCTCTGACCTTGTGCCAGCCAAACTTTGCTGACCTAACTGTGCTGGCCGAACTCCAGGTTAGGACTGCGCCCACAGTTTGAGAAATGCTAGTCTAGCAAACAGGTTGCAAACCAGCTACCCTGAATGACACTTCGAACATGACCAAAATCTTTTGCCACACAGAGGTGCCCTGCAAATGTGCAGGGGGTCCCTGGCAGAAGAGTCAATGTGGGGAGAGCTGCCTGCAGGCAGAAAGTTAGCCGAACAGCAGCTCCGCTCATCTGCTCTCACCGCCTCACATCCTCGGCCCGTACCTGCAAGCTCTTCATTTTTCTCAGAGGAGGAGCGCAACGAAGGCAAGTCAGATCAGATGTCAGGCGTAGGCCAGGAGGCGCAGGAAGGATTAGTGGGCCTGCAGTGTGCAAGATGAGACACAAACACCCTCTACGGACATGCCAATCGTGTGAAGAGCTGACCTGGCAGGTTTGCAGGCGCAGGGCCGGCTCATCCAGGAGGCCGACTTAGGTGGGCGCCTCAGGCAGCGGATTGGTGGCAGGCACCCATCTCTGCCTGCTGCCGCTGCTCCATCTCCTGCTCTCTGAATCTGAAAATCAGGAGGAGGAAGGGGGTGCCAGGTGGAGGGTGGCCCTTGGCACAGAAAGGCATTGTGCAACGGGTGCAGTGGCATTTGGTGTGCTGTCCCTTGCCACCTTTGCCAATCCCACCCGCCTCTGCTTTTCTATAAACCTCCCCACAGGTATTCCTCATCTGCAAGGACCGTTGAAGTGGAACGGCTGGGAATCCCTCCAGACCTCCCAATTGGAGTCGTCGGGAGCTTCTCTGCGCCAGGAACACCAGCTGTGGCATTACCAAGAGACAAAGAGCCTCCCCAGGTCGGTCGGGCTCAATAACAGGATTTTGCTGGTGCTGAACTAAACCCCATCACTTGCGACCTCAGGCGACCAGCTGGAGAGACTGACGATCCAAGCTGATCCTCTGCAGAGGAGCTGGGGGGGGGCCCTGCCAGGCCTCACCCCCGCCCCGCCATGGTCTTTAACCACATTTTTCAGTGGTTGACCTTGCTTGACCAGGGCAAGTCCGAAGGATGCATTTGCTTAGAGGTCTCTGTCCTGCCCCTGGTTCTAGCTGCCCTACCCTGAACTTTCAGATTTTACAGGATTCTTTTTAAACACTATTTTTTTTATATTATATAAACACAGGGGCACTTTTTTAAAATGACCCCCTTAAAATAACACTCTATCAGACCCACCTCGCTTTATGAGACTTTAAGAAAAGGTGACCTAGAAAGAAATAGTATTCTTCCTATTGGTGTACAAGTGACATTGTATTTATTTCTTTGCAAAATCCTCCATTCTTTTCTCATAATGAGGCAATCCTAATGAGTAGCCTCAAGGCCCGAGGGGGGCTTAGTGATGTGCCCCAGCCTTCACCTGCCCCCGCTAACTGTCATTGAAAGACTTGGGGGGGGGAGGAAACACCAGAAAAAAGATGTTCAAACATTGATCTTCCTCTGTTTACGCAAGTTTGTGAACTGCAGGAGCTCAACTGTTTGCAGAGCAATCAGCAGTTACCTTCCAAACTGCAGGAGCTGAGCTCTTCGCAGGGCAGTTAGCAGCTCTTTGGTTTTTGAATAGCCTCAGGGCTTGAGTCACTGAGTTATCTGATATTTCCATGCTCCGTGTTTTCGTGGGAGGCTCTGTGAGACCCAACAGAAATTGGGCCCCAACCAGTGGTGAAATTCAGCCAGTTCTCACCTATTCTGCAGAACCGGTTGCTAATTTTAGGTTGGGAGAGGGAAGAAAGGCAGCGGATGGCCCAGAAGGCCGCCCTGAAGGACACAGAACCGGTTGTTAATTTATTTGAATCCCACCGCTGGCCCCAACCCAAACTTGGGTCCTGATAACAGAGGACGGATAACAGAGAACGGATGCATTGGCAGGGCTGGCTTTAAGCCCATGTGACCAATGTCGTCCCATCGGGCCCCGCGCTTCAGGGGGACCCGCACTAGCAGGGTGAGGATATTGCCTGTGGCTGCAGCTGGAATCTCTATGGGCTGTAAGCAGTGGTGTCATCTACTCTTGCAGAGACGGAACGCTGGGCGGGATTTACGTTTGATTGGCAGCCCGGTCCGTGCAGTTCCTCCGCCTTCCCCCCACCACGCGGGCTGCCCTCGGTCGCCGCGCCCCACTGCTGCTCGCCCAGCTCTGTGATGGACGCGGGGGGGACGGGGGGGAGGCGCGCCGGGTGCCTGTACTGGGCGAACAGGAACGGGCAGGCAGCCAATCAAACGTAAGTCCCGCCCAGCGTTCCGTCTCCGCGAGAGTAGATGACACCACTGGGGGGGGGACCAAGACCCCCCAGCTGAACTCCAGTGGGCCATCTTCTCCCATCAGCACCCCTTTCTGCAGCTCACCAGAACATCCCAGGGGAATCCAGGCCTGCCCTTTCCACACAACATGGTCTCATCCAGCGGCGTCATGCAGCCGGAACGCTGGGCGGGTGGAACGGGTGAGCGGCAGCCCGCCCGTTGCGTACCGCTCCGTTTTGCCATCTTCCCCATCCCCACGGGGGCGGGGAAGACGGCGAAACGGAGCGGTACGCTACAGGCGGGCTGCCGCTCTCCCGTTCCTTCTGCCCAGCGTTCCGGCTGCATGACGCCGCTGGTCTCATCCTCCTTGGAAGGGCGGCCCTTTCACCGGCCCATCTCCCACCACCCCACAAAACCGCCAACCAGCAACTGCCCCATTCGAAGCAAGTGGCAGAACGGCCACAGAGCGGCGCAGAATGGCACGGAGAGGGCCCGGGAGGAAGGGAAAGGCTTCTTTTCCCGCGTGCTTTATGTTTTGGCCCAAGATGAAAAGTGTCTCTGCGTTTTCATTACCCGCCTCAAAGGGCTTATGGTTTATGTCAGTCCCCACAAGCAATGATCTGTTTCAGATCCAGATTGTGAACTGTCACTTGTCACTGGCTGTGAGTCAGTGGGGCGAGCAGAGCAGCTCTACCTTGGTCTCTCCCACCTGCCTCTGAACGGCCCAAGATGGGCCACCTGGAAGCAGTTGGCATGTGATGATATCACCACCACCAACTACTTCCGCATGCCAGGCTTTGCACGTGGCACGAACAGCGCTCTTCTTGGTGAGTGGGGGCCCCGCAGTGGGGCACAGGAATGCCCCACATTGGGCCCTGCTACTGCTAGAGCCGGCCCTGTGCGTTAGAATGCCCATTGTATCATACAACTGCATAGAGTAAATTGTGGCTAAACTATTGATGCTGTGGCAAAAAAGCAGCATTTTAAAAATCCTTGCACCAAAATGAATAAACATCAATATATTCCGATGCACATTGTTGTTGTTGTTGTTGTTGTTCAGTCGCTAAGCCATGTCCGACTCTTCGCGACCCCCTGGACCGCAGCACGCCAGGCCTCCCTGTCCTCCACTATCTTCTGGAGTTTGCCCAATTTCATGTTCATTGCTTCGGTGACACTCTCTAACCATCTCCTCCTCTGCCACCCCCTTCTCCTTTTGCCTTCAATCTTTCCCAGCACGAGGGTCTTTCCTAAAGAGTCCTCTCTTCTCACGAGGTGGCCAAGAGAGGTGCACATGGAATTGTTCAAATTTTGTTCCCCAGTGATACAGAGGCGGTGATGTTCTAGCCAGTCGTTCTGTAGGAACTTGAATCAACTGACTCCCACCTCCCAGGGCTCTGTCCAAAGAGTGCCAAACTCTTTGAATGACTGACAAGTCTTAGGGCACTTGAGGGGAAAAAAGAACAGAACGTGGAATTGCTTTAGGGTGCAATCCTCACCTGGAGTTAGGCTGGCACAGTTAGGCCAGCAAAGGTTGGCCGGCACAAGGGCCACCATAAAGTGCGTTTGGACCACTCTCGGAGTCAGAGAGGCCAGCACACAGATGTGAGCCATCCTCCCTGACTCCGAGAGTGGTCCAAACGTGCTTTATGGTGACCCTTGTAATGGCCAAACTTTGCTGGCCTAACTGTGCCAGCCTAACTCCAGGTGAGGATTGCACCCTTCACCACATTAAGAAAATCCATTTTAAATGTGCATGAGCTGTGAAAAGAGACTCGCATGCTTAGAATTTCATCTCTGACATGAACCTTTAGGTGGCCTCTTGGCCTCAGTCTTTCCTGTCTGCAGTATGGGGATAATAATATGTCCAAATCCAAAAACTTCCTCTTCTGCTCTGTCTTACTCCAATCCAAGGAAGGGGGAGAAGCGATGGCAGAGGAGGAAGACAACGGTGGCCACTCCTTGCCTCCACTGTACTGCACAGGGGAATGTTGGCTGCTGGAGGTCTCTGTGGGGCAAAGGGACAAAGCATGGGGCTCAAGTCAACCGAACTGGCCAGATCACCCTAAGGCCGGCCCTGTGCACGCTCCGCTGTCTCTGACACCCAGGGGGGGGGGTCGTTTAATAATGAAACAAAACGGAAAAGCAAAATGTAAACGTTTTTTACCTTCCACAACTCGAGCCGCGCAATCCTACAGGCTGTGCAGCGTCAACACAGGGATGCCAATCGGCACCTCCGCATCGGCGCTAAGGCAACAGTGCCTGCAGTGCCGGTCCTGTTGCGCCCGCACAGTGCCTCCCTAGCATCGGCCGCAGCCGGCCGGCGCTAGGGAGGCGCCATGACAGGGTGGCTCGGGGATTGGCAGGAGGAGGGCGGGACGTGGGCGGGACTACGGGTGGGACATGGCCATAAGGCCGAATCCTAGGCCCGTTTGGGAAGCCGTGCAGCCCTGATTCAGGCTGCATGGTCTCCTCGGATCTGCGCCTGCTGTTTAGCAGGCGCAGATCTGAGGAGCCCATAGGGAGCGAATGCTCCCTTGCTGTGGGGAGGCTCCAGCCTGTCCTAAGCAGCGCTAGGATATGGCGCTGGCCTGTTGGCCTCGCCAGTCCGGCGCTGCTTAGGATTGCGCCCTTAATGATTGCACGTTTCATGGGTGGTGGGTGGCAGGGGGCTGAGATCCCCATACCCAGCAATGGACCACTTGTCTCCTTCTAATGCTTTTGCCTTGACAAGTCACACCCAGCAGGGACTGGGGGAGGGAGGGGTTGAAGCAGAGGGACAATTAAATAAGAGCCGAGAGGAGGGCTTGTGTGTGTGTGTGCTGATGCACTTCGAAGTACCCTCACTCATCACTTTCGCACTCTATGCAAAACACACATCTTTCTCACACCTACAAAGACACACATGCACACACAACCCCTACCGACCCCCTATGGCTACCACACACTTGCGAGTCTGTTGTGGATTTTCATCCAGTGCAAGAAACCCTCTTCTTGGATTTCGGATGGCAAAAGTATCCAGCACAGCAAACAGTTTAAGTGTTTAGCGATTCACTTTCACTACCGGCTATCTGGGGCAACTCACCGTCAAGCTATGATTAATTCAGCTAATTTGGCATCTCAGGCAATTAATTGCTTCTTTCATATGTGGGGTAATTCCTTTATCCCAGCTGCTGTAAAGATCTTTCGAGCTAAAGTTGTGCCTCAGCTGTTATTTGCCTCACCTATTTGGATGTCTGCTGTCAATAGCTCTGTTGAAAGGATCTAGACAACAGTTTTCTACAGAATATTCGCTGTACCGCATTGTGTACCTTACGCTGCCCTGTGCCTAGAAGCTGGGCGATTCGACTAGAGACAATGGCATGGCTCAGTTCCTTTAGATTCTGGATTCAGATTTGTCACATGTCTAACAACGCCCCCTTCCTCAAGGGTATGTTGTCTGGTTCTTTCCCACTATTCGAATTCCAACTATTTCTACGGAAAGTTAAAACTGTGGGTATAGTTTTATAGTTTCCATATAATCCTACCCATACTCTTAGGTCATCGGGGGGGGGGGGCTTTTGACTGTGCCGCCACCAGGAGAGGTGAGGGGGATGGCGGCCAGGAATAGGGCCTTCTCGGTGGTGGCCCTCCGACTTTGGAATACCCTCCCCTTAGAATGCAGAGATACAAGAGACAGAAAATTGATTCCTTGCGAAAATGCCCTGAGGGAGAAGGAAGATCTTAGATTCTCCGGTAGGGAGTTCCATAATTGTGATGCCACTACTGAGAAGGCTCAACCCCGGGCCGTCAACCCCCTAACTTGGGAGAAAGGCGGCACTTGCAGGAAGGACCCCTCAGATGACCTAAGAGGGTGGGGGCTGGAATGTAAGGGTGAAGGCGGTTCCTTAGGTAACCTGGACCTGAACTGTGAAGGGCTTTAAAGGTCAAAACCAGCACCTTGAATTGGGCCCGGAAATGAATGAGCAGCCAGTGCAGCTGCTGAAGCCAGGTGCATATCTTACCTATGGCCCCCCATGGCGCAAGCCATGGGGCGCCGGGCAGCAGTGGGGCGCCATCGCGCGCTGAACCGCGTGGTTTTGTCCCTCCCGCCCGCCCATGCTTCCCTTAGCTCAGAAATGGAGCGTTTCCGGGCTAAGGGAGGCGTGTCTGAGTGACGCGCGGGGGCAGGGCGACGTGGGGGGGTGCGGTTTCAGTGCCAGCCATGGGGTGCGCTCGGGCCTCCGTGCGCGCCTGGCTGAAGCAGCTCCTGAACCTGTTATAGTCAAGCAGCCCTGAAATCACTACTAAAATAGCCAAAAGTGAGTCAGGAGAGCCAGAGAGCTTCGACCCCGTGCGAAAGAGGCAAGCCTATTTTGAGTTTACACTTTCAGCAAAGAGCAACTTCTCTCTTCAGCTCCAGCAGCTGAAAAGGCAAGCGTCCATGGTTCTTTTGCCTGGCCTGTGTCCATGGTTCTTTTGCCAGCTTACGCATAGCTTCTATGCAGTGATGTCATGCAGGGGGTACGTGGGGGTACGCGAGTACCGGTTCCTAGGATTACTGCTGGCCCCGCCCATTTGCCCGCCCACTCGTTGACTCCACCCCCTGCAACGTTTGAATTTCCTGCATGTTTGAGTTGCCTGTACGTTCTCAGAGCCAGGCAGGCAGGCAGGCAGCGAGTGGAGCCTTGCCTTGCCTTGCCACTGAAAAATAAGCAGCTCTGGGGTTTTGTGACTGTTGGGTCACTTTAACACGATGCCAGGCCTCCTTAATGTGTTCTGGGGGTGCTGTGGCATACTGTTGCAACTGTTGGGTCAGTTTAAAATTGTCTTGAGGCCTCAAAAAGGGCTTTTTTCATGTCACTTCCTGCCACAACATCACTTCCAGCTTATGACATCACTTCCAGTGGGCAGGTCCCGACACGTGCCAATCAAAAGTGAGTACCTGTTCTTAAATCAATTAGATGACACCACTGCTTCTATGGCACACAGACGGAGTGGAGAAGGACAACACTTCCATTTCGATTTGGATGCTCTCCAAGCATCCTCCCTCTTAGTGCCTGTAAGTGGAGGGTTGCAAAGAACGAGCACACGGGAACCGCTGGGTCCTGCACGGAAGAGCCCGAGTGCAAAGCAGTCTCCTCTCCCCCACTGGAAATCCAGGCCGTCAGCAGTTTTCAGTTCTGCCAGAGTCTTGTGCGTTTCCCTCTCTCAGCCTTTCTGTCTGCTGATCAGGCAAGCTCAGAGACGGAACGGGGAAGGGAGGGGCAGCACGGAACAAGACGAGTTTTTCTCTTCAAAAAAAGAAAGAGAGAAAGCAAAGAGGAAAAAGGCGCCCAGGGCAGCAAACCAGCTGAGGTGTCAAAGACAAAGATTTAATGAATGCGCCTGCGGTTTTACCTGAACAGATTATCACAAGCTAGAAGGAAAATACCGAGAAAATGGGAAAAATGCAAGGATCATTTTTCAGACTGGCAGTTCCCCTCGCAGACATCTTTTAACAAGAGAGAGAAATTAAATAAAATAAAGAAGAGCTCGGCTTGTTGTACTGTGTGAGTGCATGTGTGTGTGTGTTTTTAAAGGGGAAGCGTCCAGTCTCGTGTGGCTACTGAAATGGGCCACAATCCGGCCCTGGCGACAAAGTCATGGTCCAACATCTTTGTCCTCATGCCTAGGGGGGGTTGGAGACCTGAGCTGTTAGGGATGCCATCTCACCTATGTGACCCTCCACACATGGACAGCGATAATTGTATGCACAATTTTGGAGACACTCTGGCCCTTCACTCTCTTCTCCTCCACACTTCCTCTTATTTCCCTTTTCCTTTTCTGATCCAGGAAGCAGGCTCTGCTGCTCTAGCCACCACTCTCTCTCTCTCTCTCTCTCTCTCTCTCTCTCTCTCTCTCTCTCTC
>JAJKFI010000108.1:1698098-1709240 GCA_029204185.1 Lerista edwardsae | reverse complement strand
TAATAATAATAATAATAATAATAATAATAATAATAATAATAATAATAATAATAATAATAATAATAATAATGTAAGTATATATATACCGCCTTTCTTTGGCCATTAGATTGCTCCTCTGGCTTTAATTCAGGGCGGTTTACATAGGCAGGCTTTATCTCTAAACCCGCAAGAGTTTTTTACAAATTACAAAGAAGTTCTATTTTTCAAGAACTATAACAACATACAGATGGAACTTTCATGGTTTAGTCCTTCTTTCTGGCCACATGATTTCCTTCCTGCTGGCTGATAAATGGCTTCTCTACTCCCACCAAAGAAACAGCTGGCCCAGCACAACTCCTCTCTCACAGGCAGCTGGAGACAGCTCTTATCAGTCGCACTTCTCAAGGTCTGCCGCTCACGGAGACTTCCGGTGTTCTCGAACTGGCAACCTTCGGATCTTATCTTCGGGCAAACAGAGGCTTTAACCCTCTCGACTAAACCTCCTGCTTTTAGCATAGGAGATGCTTTTAGTCCATCTTGCCAACAGCTATGATTGGGAGTAGCTGTCAAGGCAGAGATTATCTGTCCCCATTTTGATACCAGGGATAGTGAAATGAAGGAGATAGGAGAACCCCACAGAAAGAAATCTTAATGGTGCATAAAAATTTATTGATGGTGTCCAATGAATGCCAAGTGAATATCCTTCTATACAGGTTCTGGGTTGCCCAATAGCTGGGAGAGTCTGATCGAAGACTATTTTGCATGTTGATATGTCTAAGGAAGTGCACCTGCTCGACCAGTGATTTTCAACTAAGGCTGAACGTTCAACTAATGCCACAAAAGATCTGCAGACTAGAGAGAGGACTACAGAAGTCAGTATGCTCTGGGAAGAAAAACACTGAAAATCGCTTAGCTAGGCAGTAGGATTTAAATCTGCAAATGTCTGCATGCAAAGCATGTGGTCAGCTACTTAGTAAGGTCTCTGCTCATTTCATTTCAAGAAATTTGGGCCTCAGTTGGCCCTCGGCATGAGGGAGGGTAGAACTTGAACCCACAACCCTGTGGGGCAGCATCAAAGGCAGCCTCGCGGAATAGGGCAGGCCCGATCACTCCTTGGCACGGTGCTCTTCTGTCTCTGATTTCAGGATTCTGGAAAAAAGAGGGGAATGGGGTGAAAGAGGAAAGAGGGTGGAAGAGGAAGCCTGGAAGAGAGGGCTAGAGATGCTCCCTCCTCCGCACTTCCTATTCTGCTTCTTTCTCTTCCTTTGCAAAGCCAGTGAGTGAGAGGAAGGGAGGCTGATATTGGTGGGACTCCCCCATCCTTGCCAGTGAGTCGTATCAGCAGTTGATTGGACTCTCTCAGGCTGCAATCCTATACTCACGTGCATGGGAGTAAGCTGCATTGAACACAATGAGACTTACTGCTGAGTAGACATGCATAGGCTTGCGCTGGCAGACCCTTTTTAAGTCCTTCCAAGCAGTGGTGTCATTCAAATGATTTAGGAACAGGAACTCGCTTTTGATTGGCACTTGTCGGGAAATCCGGAACACCCGTTCTGGTCCGTTCCCCCTGAATGACATCACTGCCTTCGCCCCCCTAGGAATCCGGAGTCGCTCCCTTTAACCCTCTGAGTGCCGGCCAACCAAGAAGAAAAGCTCTTTGCAGGGGAATTGGGAGGGGGGAGGAGGGAGAGTGAAGTGGGCGGAGTCAGCCCTAATTTTAACTAGTGGAACTGAGTTCCCCCGCGTTCCCCCTGCATGACATCACTGCTTCCAAGGTACCTGAAAGCCCAGAATTGTCTCCACGCCATGCACATTAAAGTGTGCGTTTCTGGCTTTCTGAGAAGATGCCGTCGAAACCCAGCGCAGAATGTCGCAAGAAGGCTTGCGTTTTGCAGCGCGGCAATCCTTCCCCAAGCGACACCCTCGGAAGAATTTCCCATGGATATCTTGTTCTCCCCTAATCAGAACCACGTCCAGGCCTCGAGGTTCCACCCCCACCACAACCTTCTGTTTTCTCAAAGGTCCGTTGGAAGCCACACTTATAAAAATGTATGCTACAGCCTAAGACAATTTTATGGCACACAATGGGCTTACTTCTGAGTAAAGGAAATAACACCATTTTCAAGCACCTCTAGACATCAAGTGTTTGAGAGCGCAATCCTATACTAAGCCAGCCTAGTAAGGCCGACATAGCAGGCCAATATCCTAAGGCCCATTAGGAGGAGGAGGTGGCAGCAACATGCAGGACAAGGGGAGGTTTCCCCCTTGCACCCGCGTATGCCCCAGTCGCCCCATGGACCTGCTCGGATCTGCGCCTGCTGCTTTGCAGGAGCAGAGGAATGTGCACGGGAGCGGCCTGAATCGGGGCCACCATGGCCGGGGACAGGCATTAGGATTTGGCAGTACGGCCATCCTGTGTCACAACCGCGTCATAACCGCTGTCTCTGCCCACTGTGCTGTCCAGTTATGTCCGTGGAACGCCCTTGTGGCGGACCTGTGCTGATCAAGTGATGCTGATGTTTGACTGCTGCATGGTTGCCTGAACTCCGGCTGCTTCGCCGGCCGGTCCAGCGCCACAGCACCAACGCAGACATGCTTGATGGCACGTTTGCAACAGTGTTCGGCCGGTGCGAGAGTTTAGCGCCGGCGCAAGGGGGGTATAGGATTGCACTATAAGTACTATGTGCAGGGGAGCAAAAGCTGGGGAGGATACAGATGTTCATCCATTGCTATGGACTATTACTGAGAATAATTTTGTTGTATATGGGGGGTATCAAAAATGTATGGACCCCAGGTGTCAAATGACCTAGGTATGCCTCTGAACTGGATACCAATAAACATAGATTGAATGGTACTTTACATTCTTGCATTTTTGCATGCCATTTGGTGCTTTAAAACAAAATTTAGCAAAAAAATAAACTCAATTTTTTAATATAAAATATACTTTGAATTAATATATTTTGGGTTCAGTGATCCTTCCTTTCCCAGACTTTGTTTTGGTTAACTGGATGTTGCTGTTGTTTGTGCCATGGCCCATGGTAAATCTGGCACTGGAAAAAACTGTGTGATGCCCCCTTCCCGTGATGCCCGACGTACGTGCTTACTTTGCTAAGTTGTTAATACAGGGCTGACTTGGTGGGGGAGCACTGCTGCCCAATCACCATTATAGCCACAGAGACTTGAGTGGCTAGTAAAGTGACCCTTTTCGTCTAGGTGGGCTATGACACAAAAAAGTTTGGGAACCACTGAATGCGTAAGTCAGGAGGTAGCGTGTCAGGAGATAGCCCATTCCATAATCAAGTCCAAGCTTTGGCAAACTGAATTTAATCATCTTAGTGCAAATCTCAACCCTACCTGTTCTCCTCAATTCTTTGGTCTTTCCCCTTCCCTTGGTCGTCCATTCTATTATTTTAGTTCATTAACCAATCCTAGTATGAGAAGAGCCTTTATGCTTGCTCGCTTCAATATCTGCAGTTCATGCAGGCCGCTTTTCCAACACTCCTGGTGATAAAAGGCTCTGTCTCTTTTGCCATTTGGCCCCGGATACATTGACTCATCTTTTTTTTCAATGTCCAGCCCATCAACGTCTTCGTAATACCTATCTTGAACCCTGGTTGTCTTCTTTTTCCAATTCTTTAGTCGATCCTCTTCCTATTTTCCTGAGTGATGGTTGTGTCTCCCTCACAGTATCTGTTGCGGGTTTTTTTTATCTGCGATCTTTAAACAAAGCCCCTCGTTTTGATCTCCCTACCTCTGTTCTTTTCTATTCCTTTCTTTTTTTTTAAGCTTTATTTTACCCTGTTGCAAATGGTACCTTGTTGTGTTGTATTGCTTTACATTTATGTACGCCAATAAAGGTTATGGAAATGGAATGGTGTTTTTGTAGAAGTCACAGGGCGCAATCCTAACCTGGAGTTAGGCTGGCACAGTGAGGCCAGCAGGGGCGAATCTATTTGAAAGGGCGCTCATGGCGCCCAATGAAAATGCGCCCCTAGGGGCACGCAATGTCATGACGTCACATCGTGACGTCATGACATAGCGCCCTGCCCCTTTTAAGAGGCGTGTTCTGTTTGCTGCTGCCGGCCCTTTAAGGGCCGGCAGGAGCAAACAGAACGCGGCGCCGCCCAGTGCCCCGCCCCCCTTGAGAAGCGGGAGGGGGCGCCGGGTGGCAGCGCGTTCTCCTCGCTCCGGCTGGCTCTTTAAGGCCAGCCGGAGCGAGGAGAATGCAGCTCAGGGAGCGGGCGGGCCGTGGGTGCCATTTTGGGGGGGCGGACACCATGCGAACGGCACCCCCTGCAAGATGGCGCCCATGGCTCGTGCCACCCCCTGCCACACCCTAGTTACGCCCCTGGAGGCCAGCAAAGTTTGGCCGGCGCAAGGGCCATCGTAAAGCTTTGCTAGCCATCCTGTGCCAGCCTAACTCCAAGTTAGGGTTGTACTCACAAATGCAATGTAGAGCCCAATTCTAACCTGCGCTGAAACCACAGACCACCGTGGCTGGTGCTGTACCCAGAGGTCAGCTCGGGATAAGGGGATATTTTCCCCCTTACCCATAAGTCGAGCCCCAGCCACGCCCCAACTATTTAGCTGGCACAGATCAGAGCACCCCATGTAAGGCTGCAAGACTGGGAGGAGGGACTGGGGTTTGGCATGCGCTACTGCTGCTGATCCCACCTCCCCTCTGGCCCAATCTGCCTGCCTCTCCACTCTCCCCTACCCCAAATCACCTCCTTCCCACCCCCAGAATGCCCACCTCCCATCCCTTGCACAACCTGATTCTAACATACCCTGTTAGAGCATAAGAACATAAGAAGAGCCCTGCTGGATCAGGCCAAAGGCCCATCTAGTCCAGCTTCCTGTATCTCACAGCGGCCCACCAGGTGCCCCAGGGAGGCAGGAGACAACAAGATGCTTGGATCCTGTTGCCACTCCCTTGCGCCCGGCACTCTGAAGTAGCCTACTACTAATGTAAGGAGGTTACAACCCATCATTGCCTATAGCCCACGATAGACTTTTCTTCCAGAAATCCGTCCAATCCCCTCTTAAAGGCATCCAGACCAGATGCCATCACCACCTCCTGTGGCAAAGAGTTCCACAGATTGACTACCTGCTGGGTAAAAAAATATTTCCTTTTATCAGTTTTAACTCTCCCAACCCTCAGTTTCAGCAGATGCCCCCTGGTTCTGGTGTTTTGAGAGAGGAAAAAGAACATCCCTCTATTGACTCTATCCCTTCCGTGCATTATTTTGGATGTCTCAATCATGTCCCCCCCTCAGGTGCCTTTTTTCTACGCTGAAGAGCCCCAAACGCTGCAGTCTCTCTTCATAAGGGAGGTGCCCCAGCCCCGTCATCATTTTCGTCGCTCTCTTCTGCACCTTTTCCAGCTCCACTATGTCCTTTTTGAGGTGCGGCGGCCGGAACTGCACACAATATTCCAGGTGTGGCCTTACCATCAATTTGTACAATGGCACGATAATATTGGCTGTTATGCCCCCCTGGACCTCCACAGGCCTCCACACTGGTCAAGCCACTTCCTGCATTGGCGCACACGTGCTTTATGGTACATTTGTGACACGAGGGAGTTGGTGCAGGGGGACTGTCCAAGCTCACCACATTGTCAGGATTGTATCCTTTATGGCAGCCCAGATGCCACAGTCCCTCAGGGGAGCCAATAGATATGCCAGGGCATATACTCTGGAGCCGCAATTTTCAATGTTTTTCTTCTCACGGCACACTAGGCCTCTATGGTCTTCTCTATGGTCTTCGCCTCTTGTGATGTCACTTCCACCTTCCGGAGACTTTTCTGGGTTCTGTGGCTCAGTTTCTGTAGTAATGAATTATCTGTCCTCCTTTCTCTGCCTAAAGCACCAAACGTGGAACATTGCTGCCTTAGAAAATGGATGGGGACGGCCACAGCTTAATCTCAAAGTACGTGCCAGTCCCTGTGTCAGGATCCTGGCTCGAGAATCACGTATGGGACACACACTGCACCCCACTGTCTATTTGCCCATCTTGGCTTGCAAAGCATTTGCATTTCATGGCCCTCCCCTTCTCCTCCCAACTAGAAGGAGTGGAACGCACAACAAAGACAATTAGTGGTTTCTAAGTTTCCGTATAGCTGCGGGACAGTATTTTCTGAAGGCAAAACTTTGATCTCTTTTCCGAAGAGATTCTTTTTTTCTTTTCCTTTTTAAATGTGCATTTCCCCCCCCCTTTTCTCCCTCATTACTTAGGTGAACGCTGACATTCCCCAAGGCTCCCAGGCACTGCGGCCAGGCCCAATGCGCCACAATCCCACCCTGACCCCTCCTTCAAAGCCTCAGCAATGGGCACCCCAAGGCACAGGGGTGGGGAAGTATGGGGGGGAGATGAGATATAATTTAGACTTGAAGCAAGTTTGTTTGCAGGCTCTCTTCTGAAAGGAAGTTGCCAATTAGACTCAAAATAGTGAACCCTGTCAGTTTAGCTTCTTGTCATGGGGTGCTGGCTGGCTGGCTGGAGTGCGCATGGTTCTTGTAATGCGCTCCTTTAACGACATTGGAGTGGGAGCCTAGAGACAGCACTGAGCGGAAGGCCACAGAAACTTCCGGAGGCTTCTTCGGCATTCCCATACAAGGTCCCCAGGCTCCGCTATCCCCCACGGAGGCCTTGCAGCCCTATAAATATCAGATATGATTTTGGACAGCTGAGAGACTCAGGTCTCATCTCCATGGCACATGGAAACAGCTCTGCCCTCTACTGGATGGAAGTGGAACGTCTCAGCTTCATGGCAGGACACTCTCTATGGCTAGAGATGGGGTTTTCCGATAATAATGAAATAAAATATATAACCCCGCTTTCTGCACTTCTCATTTTTGTTTTAAAAAACCCTCAAAATCTGGAAAAAAATAAAACAGTTTTCTACATGCATGTGACTGCATCTGCAGACACAATACCACCTAACCTAATATAACCTAATACACTTGAGGGTGCAATCTGGCCTAACCTGGCATTGTTAGGCCAGCAAAGTTTGGCTGGCACAAGAGCCACCATAAAGTGCATTTAGACCACTCTCAAAATCAGGGGAGATGGCACACATCGATGTGCTGGCCTCTCCGACTCCGAGAGTGGTTCAAACATACTTTTTGTGCCAATCAAATGGCACTCCAGGTTAGGTTTGCACCCTTAAAGTGATTATCATTTATCATTATAATTTATAAAAATATGCCCTTGGAATAAAAACACATAACACTGCTTTTTGCACTTCTCTTTCACAAAATATATGAAAAAAATCGATCAACAATATTTATATATCGCTTTTCAACAAAAAGTTCACAAAGCAGTTTTAAGGCAAAAAATACTAAGAATTAAATGGTTCCTTGTCCCAAAAGGGCTTGCAGCCTAAAAATAGTGCTGACCACCACCAGCAAACAGCCACTAGAAATGACACTGTGCAGGGGTGAATACGGACAGTTATTCTCACCCTGCTAAATATAAGAGTAACACCATTTGAGAAAGTGCCTCTCTTGCCCAGTTAGCATGGGGTAACAACTCCCTCCCACAAAACAGTACACCTCTATCTATGACCAACCTTTTGACCAATATGACCAAGTTTTTAAAGTGAAGTGGTTTTCTCTGGAGCAGAGGTTCTCAAATGCAGCAGGACCCACTTTTTAGAATGGCACTCATACTGAGACCCACTGGAAGTGACATCATCAAGCAGGAAGTGCCGTCATTGTGACGTAATCAAATGACACTCCTGGAATGCGAACTGGCATGCTTGCGACTGCAGGAATTGCACAACCATGAAACATCCCTGACGGAAAGCAAGATTAGGACATCTTATGTAAAAGCACTGAACTAAAAACATTTTTTAAAAACTCACTTGAGAATTCAAACTGTTAACACTCACAAAAGGAATATAGCAAGAATATGGTCTGCAGCTTCCAAGATGGCCACTCCCAGTTTTCCGTGACCCACCTGATATCAGGTTGCGACCCACTCAGTGCAAGCCAACCAACAGTTTGAGAAACACAGCTGTACAGAGATATGAGCTGCTTCCTAATTGCCACTACAAAACCAGCATTACCTCACATTTTCCCCCCTTGCCTCTATCCCTGGGCCTTCATGAGTATCCTAACTCATAACGGAAGCTGTTCCTGCTGGCCTGGTATGAGCAGAGCTGAGATCACAGAGTACCAGTCAGGCTAAGTGACCTGGAGGGGGCAGACAGGAGGAAGCACATGACATGCCAGGTTAGTGGGTCCCCACCAAGGTACGGAGACAGAGCAGGAATCTTCAGAGGCCAATCTAGGATCTTCAGAACCCTGGACAGGTCCCAGGGAGCAGACAACAAGCTCCTCCAAGGATGGCAACTTAGGTGGTATAGACTCTTTGGGCCAGGCTCTGCCCCCTTGCTGGAGGAACACACACACACACACACACACACACACACACACGCCACGCCACGCCACGCCACGCCACGCCACGCCACGCCACGCCACGCCACGCCACGCCACGCCACTCTGTCACTTCTCCATAATTTATCCATAGGTGCCTGCTGTGCAGGGTGCGTAGACTCTGGGAAACTTTGTTTAAGAGTGCAATCCTAACTGGAATTAGGCTGGCACAGTTAGGCCAGCAAAGTTTGGCCGGCCCAAGGGCCACCGTAAAGCACGTTTGGACCACTCTCGGAATCAGGGAGGTTGGCACACATTTGTGTGCTGGCCTCTCTGATTCCGAGAATGGCCCAAACACACTTTATGGTCTCCCTTGTGCCAGCCAAACCTTGCTGGCCTAACTGTGCCAATCCAGGTTAGGACTGCACACTAAGATTTATAGCCCGTCTTTCCCATGCTGAAGCATATGTCCAAGGCAACTTACAAATGCCACGTTAAAATTTACAATATGGAAAACAATAAATAGTCGTAATAAGAAAAATAAAATCATTAAGGAGGGGGAACTATTTAGTCCACTGCATTATTGCAGAGACGTAGGCTGCAATATTGTCACCCTGCTTATTTAACTTATATGCAGAGTACATCATGAGGAAGGCAGGGCTGGATGATTCACAAGCTGGAATCAAGATTGCTGGGAGAAATATCAACAACCTCAGATATGCAGACGATACCACTCTAATGGCAGAAAGTGAGGAAGACCTCAAGAACCTTCTGATGAGGGTGAAAGAGGAAAGTGCCAAAATTGGTTTGAAGCTCAACATTAAAAAGACTAAGATCATGGCAACCACTCCCATCACTTCCTGGCAAATAGAAAGGGAAGAAATGGAAGCAGTGACAGACTTTATTTTCCTGGGCTCCAAGATCACCGCAGATGGTGACTGCAGCCATGAAATTAAAAGACGTTTACTTCTTGGGAAGAAAGCTATGGCGAACCTAGACAACTTAATCAAAAGCCGAGACATCACCCTGCCAACAAAGGTTCGCCTAGTCAAAGCGATGGTTTTCCCAGTAGCCATGTATGGCTGTGAGAGCTGGACCATAAGAAAGGCAGAGCGTCGAAGAATCGATGCTTTTGAATTATGGTGCTGGAGAAGACTCTTGAGAGTCCCCTGGACTGCAAAGAGATCCAATCAGTCAATCCTCCAGGAAGTCAAACCTGATTGCTCTCTGGAAGGACAAATCCTGAAGCTGAAGCTCCAATACTTTGGCCACCTGATGAGAAGAGAGGACTCTTTAGAAAAGACCCTCATGCTGGGAAAGATTGAAGGCAAAAGGAGAAGGGGGCGACAGAGGATGAGATGGTTAGATAGTGTCACCGAAGCAATGAATATGAAATTGGGCGAACTCCGGAAGCTGGTGGAGGACAGGGAGGCCTGGCGTGCTGTGGTCCATGGGGTCGCGAAGAGTCGGACACGACTTAGCGACTGAACAACAACAAGGCTGCAATGCTATACAACAGGGGTTTCCAAGCTGTGGGTGGGACCCACCAGTGGGTCACGAGCCAATTTTAGGTGGGTTGTGAAACACTTAGGGCAGTCATATAGGAAGATGGGATTCTGGAAAGAGGGAAGGATGTGTAATTGTTTTGCTTGTGTCAAGGTTGTAAATAGGCTATTTTCTTTCTGATTCACTTTGCTATTGGGAAAGAGCTGAGAAATAACCCAACTTCTTGCTGCATTCCCAGGAAAGCAGCAGGCTCTGGGGGCACAAATATGGCACTTCAGGCCATGACAACTCTTGTGGTAGGTCCTGGACAGATTGTCATTTCAAAAAGTGCGTCCAGATGCTAAAAAGTTTGAGAAACACTGCTATACACCCTTTCCTTGGAATAACTTCCATAGGATACAACGAGACATATGTCTGAGTAGACATGCATAGGATTGTGCCCACAGACACCAGAGGACAGGCAACAAAGCATCATTCAGATACTAGATGAAACCGAAATGCTTTGAGCCCTTGCCTGGAAGGGAATTCCTTACTAATTCCATTCCATTCCAATTAAATTCTACAGAGAGGTCTTGCCTTCATGCCACGATCCCTCTAATGTAGGATAAAGATGGCACATGTGGGAGAGCCCCCTCAGATATGAACATGAGGTCTTTGGTGCACATGCAAACTTGCAAACTGAAGGAGCTCAGCTCCTTGCAGGGCAATTCACAGCTCTCTGATTTTTGAATAGACTTGGCGCTTCAGGCAATGAGATCTGATCTTCTCATTCCCCCCCCCCCCATGTTTTCATTTGAGGGTCTGCAGGACCCATCAGACATCAGGTCATGACCTACCAAGTGGGTCCCGATCCACAGTTTGCTGGTCTACTCTATAGTAATACTGAAGATGATGTAGGTGCTTCCATCTCATGCCGCGAAATAGAACAGACTGTAGTCCATGAGAAAGCTCTTCTATTAGGAATACAACTTGGTGTGTTTCATGCTACAGATTCACATGCAAGGTATGCTCTTTGGAATAACCCTTGGGTTCAGGAGGATGTACACATGCGAGCGCACGGATGTGCTTATGTATATGTATGAAACTGTTTCCCTGCACAAAAGGAGGGACAGAAAAGAAAACATGCTATTCTCTCAACATTTGCATAGATTAAAAATTCAGTTTTAGAACAAGTACAACAATACCCAGAAAGTAAATAAATGGCCATCTCTCAACAGATTGTGTGTGTGTGTGTGTGTGTGTGTGTGTGTGTGTGTGTGTGTGTGTGTGTGTGTGT
>JAJKFI010000108.1:1673048-1690957 GCA_029204185.1 Lerista edwardsae | reverse complement strand
TAGGCTGACATGTCTGGGGACAATTACTCGTCCTGCTGAATATCAGAGGAGCACCACTTGAAAAAGTGCTTGTTGCCACACAGAAGAGCAAAATAAAAAGTGCAACAGTCATAATTGTCATGGAAGATGGTGCAATAAACATGTTAAAACCATGACAAAATATTTAGGAAGCAGAAGCACACCCAGGTAGTCTGTTCTCAAAGAAGTATTTGCAGACCCCTCCAAGACCCACCATCCCCTGAAACAGTGGTTTTTATTTTCATTTTCCCACATGTTTATCCTGCTGAGGGTGGTGTACATAGTTCCTACCCTCCTTTTGTCCTCACAACAACTTGGTGACACTTAGAGCGCAATCCTACCCTGGAGTTAGGCCGGCACAGTTAGGTCACCAAAGTTTGGCCAGCACAAGGACCACTGTAAAGCGTGTTTGGACCATTCTTGGAGTCAGGGATCCTGGTGCATGTCTGTGTGCTGGCTCCTCTGACTCCAAGAGTGGAGTTTACTGTGGGACACATATTTTACTGTGTCCCTTGCGCTGGCCAAACTTTGCTGGCCTAACTTGTGTTGGCCTAACTCCAGGTTAGGATTGCGCTCTTAGAGTGGCCCAAGTTCACCCAGGAAGCTTTGTGGTTGAGCAGGGATTTGACCCCCTTCCAGGTCTTCCAGGTCCAAATCCAGCTCCTGAACCATGTGATCATCCTGGCTGTCTCTCGTTTTGGGGTCATCCTTTCTGTCCCTTGGTCATTTCCCCCTCATCGCGCCAACAAGGCAGTGAGCTTAGAGCCTAGAAGGTTGAGACGTGTGCATGCGTGTGTTTAGCTTTAAAGGTGGTTGGCTGGCTGGGTGAAAGTTCTGTGGCGCTAATCACATTCGCAGCTCCATTTATCCTCCCACACAGAGTTTTGCTTCAAGACATAACGGCGAGACAGCAAGAGACAAGGCTGTGGTGGGAAGCCGTTTTTGCAGCAACTGACACAGACACACTGCAGGGTTGCCAAGGAGAGAAGAGGCCTCCTTCTGGGAGGGGGAGGGGGCCAATCCCTATAATAATTAAGTCAGGGACGGTTCTAGGGTATTTGCATGCATCCTGATCATTGTATTGGTAGTATAATAAGGGCCCACTATACATATATTGGGATCAGTCGTGTCATCTAAATGATTTAAGAACAGGTACTCACTTTTGATTGGCATGTGTCAGGACCCGCCCACCGGAAGTGAGGTCATAAGCCAGAAGTGATGTCGTGGCAGGAAGTGACATCAAAAAAGCCCTTTTTGAGGCCTCAGACAATTTTAAACTGACCCAACAGTTGCAACAGTATTCCACAGCACCCCCAGAACATGTTAAGGGTCACCTGTTAAAGTGACCCAACAGTTCCAAAACCCCAGAGCAGCTCATTTTTCAGTGGCAAGGCAAGGCAAGTCTCCGCTCGCTGCCTGCCTGCCTGCCTGGCTCTGAGAACATGCAGGCAACTCAAACATGCAGGAAATTCAAACGTTGCAGTGGGCGGGCGAATGGGCGGGGCCAGCCATAATCCTAGGAACCAGTACTCGCGTACCCCCACGTACCCCCTGCATGACATCACTGATTGGGATGCAAAAAGAATGTACACAAATGTCCAATGGCCGGACACATCTGACCAGGACACAGTTGTGCAGGACGCAATGGTCTTTTCACATTCAGGGACACATGACCATCCCTGTTCCTTAAGACCTGCTTCTGGCCTCACCATTTGAGTACAGTAGAGGAATCAGCAAAATGTGTGATGCCCACAGACCCCTGAAGGCCCACCCAGTTGACCCCTACAGCCCCCAGGCCCCAGCTTGCAGCAGTGGAGCCTAGCATTGGATGAGGGTTTCAGTCCAGCCCCAGCTTCTCCTGCTCCTCACACATGCAAGTGGACTTTCTCAGAGGTGATATCCCAGGAGCCTCCAGAAAGCCCACCTGCTCACCTGTAATATTCCCACGTGGGCAGGAAAAGCAAGAGGGGAGATGCTGGACCAGCGATTTTCAACTGCTGTGTCACAAAAGGTCTACAGGTGTGCCGCGGGAGGTTGGAGCACAGCGGTTGACAATTGCCGAAAAACTCGTTTGGGTTCTGTGGCTCTGTTTCCAGGGCAACTGTAGTAACGAACGGCAGAGTCAGCAGAGGAAGAGAGAGAGACAATTCATTACTACAGACAGTTGCCCTAGAAACAGAGTCACAGAACCCAGAACAGTCTCCTGGAAACCAGAAGTGACATCACAAGAGGCAAAGACCATAGAGAAGACCATAGAGGTCAATGTGTCCTGGGAAGAAAAACACTGAAAATTACTGACACTTCTGTCTCAGTCCCTGATGACGCCAAGTTTCCATGCCTCTTCTTGTACCTGTCTGACAGCGCAATCCCATGCATCTCTACACAGATGTAAGACCCATAGAGGTCAATGAGAATTACTCTCAGGTAAGCCTGTATAGGATTGCAGTCTGATCCATTCAGAACAGATAAACAGGGAGCAGTTGGATGTTCCTCCATCTAATCGGCACCTCGCAGAGTTGAGGAAAAATAATCCATTGTCTCCTTTTAATGTGGGTGTGGGTGTGGGTGTCTGCGCGCGCTCGCGCAATGCTCCCATCATGGGGGAGGCAGAGGATCCAGCATAGGGCCTTTCCCCATGCCCCCCTCCCATAGCCTACGAGTGGCACTATTATTCAGACAGGGTCTTTTCTGTGTTGGCACCTAAGCTCTGGAGCTCTCCCAGAAAGTTATATTTCAGCTGTTGTAGCAGGGATGCAAGGAGATCCAATCGGTCAATCCTCCAGGAAGTCAAGCCTGATTGCTCCCTGGAAGGACAAATCCTGAAGCTGAAGCTCAAATACTTTGGCCACCTCATGAGAAGAGAGGACTCTGTAGAAAAGACCCTCATGCTGGGAAAGATGGAAGGCAAAAGGAGAAGGGGGCGGCAGAGGATGAGATGGTTAGGTAGTGTCACCGAAGCGATGAAAGTGAAATTGGGCGAACTCCAGAAGCTAGTGGAGGACAGGGTGGCCTGGCATGCTGTGGTCCATGGGGTTGCGAAGAGTCGGACATGACTTAGCGACTGAACAACAACAACAACAAGCAGGGATGTGGCAACCTCATTTTGAGGCAGATCTTTGGACCATCAAGCTCAGCATTCTCAGCAGGCTGGCAGTGGCTCTCCAGGGCTTCAGGCAAGGCTCAGTTCCCGCCCAATCTGGCAACGGCACCAGGGACTGAACCTGCAAAGTAGGTGATCACCCCGTGGAGTCCGGGTTCTGTGCTAAAAAATCTGCACTGAAAGTGTGGAGGAGGGAAAAAATGTGGCCGAGGCTACTGTCAGAGACACTCTAGCCCACCAATCTCATCTCCTCCAGACTTCCTCTTCTGCTCCGTCCCCTCTTCCTTTTCCAAGTTAGAGAGAGGAAAGAGGAGGAACAGCCACAAAGGTGAGTTAGCAGTAGGACATGGGAATCCCTCACTCCCTGAGGCTACTGACTCAGCAGATTTAGCAGTGGGCCCAAAATTGGCCTTTGCTGCCTCTGTCCCAGAAAAAAAAAATGGAAAAGCTACAACGGCAGGGTCGTGTTTGGCCAAGTGGCAACCTTAAACCCAGTCCTCCAAGTCCTCCACACTATTAAAGAGTGCAATCCTAACCTGGAGTTAGGCCAGCGCAGTTAGGCTAGCAAAGTTTGGCCAGCACAGGGGATATCATCAAGTATGTTTGGACCACTCAGAGAGGCCAGCACACAGATGGGCGCCACCCTCCCTGACTCCGAGAGTGGTCCAAACACGCTTTACGGCGGCCCTTTGTGCCAGCCAAACTTTGCTGGCCTAACTGTGCCGGCCTCACTCCAGGTTAGGATTGCGCTCAAAGTTGCAAATGAAAAAGATCTGGTGAAAACACCCCCAGGGCATCCGAAATGGGAGACAGGACTCAGGTTTGCCACAACAATTATTTGCTTTTGCTGCCCTGGATTTGGCTCCGTTGGAGGGTCTGTTTGAACGATAAGTGTTAGACCAACGTTTGTGCAAAGCAGGTTGGGAGCCAGAGTGGGTGGGTGGGGGTTAAACGTGAGCAGATTTTTCAGTGCAGAGCCCACTCCTCTTATCCTCCTTTGGCAGAAGGGCCGTTCCCTGATTCCTACATGCCGGAGGGCACTCATCATCCTCATCATCCTCATCATTGTATGCTTCCAGTCCCTTCGGAAACAGGCTTAACACGGCTGATCTCATAGTTTCACGCACTCCATTATCATGTGGTTTGTGGATTAAGTAGCAGGCCCCAAGCCCCCTTTTGTCCTCTCCTATTGTCCAGGATTTTGCTTGCTTCTGCTTTAAAACCTTGTAACCATTTTGCTTCCTTTACAAAAAGAGGAGCAAGCTGAATGGGGTGGGGGCTGGATCAAAAAGGAGGGGAGGGGAGCATTCAGCCTGCAGCTGCCCTCTTCCCAACAGCCCCCAAGGGCACCACCAGGCTGGGGCACAGGAAGGGGGGAGGAACAATACACCTGCTTTGGGCCGGGCCGATCACTTTCACGCCTGTTGGGATTAGAGATTTTAAGTGTCGTTCCGAATTGTGCGGATAAAACAGTCTTGTGAAAACTTGTTAGCGCGGCAAAAGAGCAGCTTAGTCGTCGGCCTTTTGTCCGCCGTGATTTTTATTGGCGGATTGGATTTGATGAGGTTTGGGGTGCATTCGAAGGACTCCATTGAAGAGCTGGGCCCTTTGTCTCCGGCCACGGAGCGTGACGCTGATGAAGCCGGGGCCCGGCCAAATCGGCGTTTTCACAGGTATTAGCAGCCGGGGAGCACCAGGACCACCAGACACAGGGAGACCAGGCTGCCTGCTCCTCTCCCCATGGGCATGGTTTGGGGCTCCTCTCACCCACCTTCTTCCCCTGCACCTGCGGCTGTCCCTCTCACTCATCCCAGGCTGCGGTCACAGATGACAGCAGATGCTGTCTGCTGGGTTCTCAGATGCTGCACAGATAAACCAGCAGCCCTAAGCAAACGCGGATGAAGTTTGCTCTCAGCAAGTGCTCAGTTTTGAAAAAGATGCCGTTGTTGTTGTTCAGTCGCCAAGTCATGTCCGACTCTTCACGACCCCCTGGACCACAGCATGCCAGACCTCCCTGTCCACCACAGGGGCGGTTCTACTCGAAAGGGCGCCCATGGCGCCCAATGAAAGTGTGTCACGCAATGCCTCGCCCCTGCCCTAAGAGGCGGGGGCGGGGCACCATGCGGCACCACATTCTCCGTGCTCTGGCTGGCCTTAGCCAACCGAAGCGTGGAGAACGCAACGCCCCGTCCCCCGCTCCAAGAGGTGGGAGGGGGCGCAGGGCGGCAGCGCATTCTCCGCGCTCCGGCTGGCTCTTTAAGGCCAGCCAGAGCGTGGAGAACGTGGCGCAGGGCCTGGGCGGGGCAGGGCGGGCCGCGGGCACCATTTTGGGGGTGTGGCACACCATGGTGATGGCGCCCACTCCCAAGATGGCTCCCAGGGCTCATGCCCTCCCTAGCCTCCCCTAATTCCGCGCCTAGACTAGCTTCCGGAGTTCGCCCAATTTCATGCTCATTGCTTTGGTGACACTGTCTAACCATCACATGCTCTGCTGCCCCCTTCTCCTTTGGTCTTCCATCTTTCCCAGCATGAGGGTCTTTTCTAAAAGAGTCCTCTCTTCTCATGAGGTGGCCAACGTACCAGGCTTGACTTCCTGTAGGATGGCCCGATTGGATCTCCTTGCAGTCCAGGGGACTCTCAAGAGTCTTCTCCAACACCATAACTCAAAAGAATCTATTCTTCAACGCTCTGCCTTCCTTATGGTCCAGCTCTCACAGCCGGAGAAATAAGAAATAAGAATAAGAAATTTTTCTTATTCGAAAAAAATAGATTAGGACATTTATCAGCCATATCCTACCTAAGTTCCATTGCGCTGATGTAGCGGCACTCAGAGGTGTCACCCAGTGCAAGAGCTCATTGTGTCGCCCCCATGATGGTCCTTCTCCCATTTCAGACCATACAGAATAAATTACATCATATACAGCCTAAATCTTGTGGCATCACTAAGGTTGGTGTCACCCCCACTAAACCTAATTTATTTTAACATAGAACAGTACAAGCCACCCAACAAATCAGTCACTCAACAAACCAACAAAAAAACCAGTGGCCAATTGATGACACTCACAGCACAATCGTAGAGGGGGCGGAGCACTGATGCAACATTGTTGCGTCGGTGCTCCGCCATTAGCGCCAATGCGGAAGCGCCTAGCAGCACCCCCGCGTCGTTGCTAAAGCAAAAGGACCCCACAGCGCTTCCCTTGCTGGCCGGTGCGAGAGATTCTCTGTCCCATATCGGGACGGGGATTGGTGGCAGGGGGGAGGCAGGAGGCGGGACTTGGGCAGGACCTGGGCGGGCTTACGGTCACAACTTAAGCCCGTCAGCGAGTCCGCGCGGGCCCCGATTTGGCCCACGCGGTCTCCTCGGATCTGCACCCATCTTTAGCGGGCGCAGATCTGAGGAGCACATAGGGGAGGCTGGAGCCTCCCCTACAGTAAGGGAGCGCATACTCCCTTGCCGCGGGGAGGCTCCAGCCTCTCCTAAACAGCGTCGGATATTGCGCTGGCCCGTCGGCCTCGCCAGTCCGGCACTGCTTAGGATTGTGCCCTGAGTCAACCGAATAAGCGTTCTAGTATTAGCTCTCATACGTGGTCATGAGAGCTACCTCATATTGACGCCTTATTGGATCCTTGCTGTGTCGTAACCACACCTCATTGGCTCTCGGAACAATCAGTCTCACTGGTCAGGTTTTGAGTTCGGAAAATCCACTTTTTGCTACATAAGGCAATTGTGTTTTCATTTCTGGGTCATTTGGCCATAACATTTGATATTTGGGTGGTTTAGAAGCAGGGGCAGGTGGAAGGGCCCAGGGCAAAGCTGCTCTGCTCATGCTACTGACCTCACAGAGACAGTGTGACAGTGTGCAATATGTCCGCTGTGCTAGTGCAGGGGCCCCCAAAACATGGGGCCCCTTGTGACGACATTGGTCACGTTGGCTTAAGGCCGGCTCTGCTAGGAATCCGTCATATGGTCTTGTTCCAATGCGGGAGAAAACACGACCAATTTGTTGACAATGCAGCATCTACCACCGAAGTCTTGTCAAGGCTGGGCTTTGCTGAGGTCTAGCCTTAGAGCTGCCAGGTCCGATGCATCCTGGAAACAGAGATTTCAGAGAGGAGGTCTGGAGAGGTCACAAGATTGCCAACTCGTGACAAATGGGGTGGTGGTGGAGAAGGATGAGAGGGCAGGGCCGTCAGCGAAGGGATGGGGCCCAGCACCCCACAATGAACCTTTGCCCCCAGTCTGCCTGAGAAACAAGGGAAACACTGACGGAACTAGATAGTTCTTGGCAGATGGGAATGCCTTTAATTGCTTGCTCTAGAATCTCCTCTGAAGCACATGATGATGCGGTGCTCCAGCCCTGCTTTACAACACAACACAATTTAACCCAGTGTTTCCCAAACTGTGGGGCAGGACCCACGAGTAGTTCATGACCCATTTTTGGAGGGTCACAAAAAGTTTTTGAAACATTAAAAAAAAACTTTGCAAGCGCTCTTGTCCAATTTGCAGAAGAAAACCGTTGGCTGGAATGCTAACCTGTGGCAAATTAAAATGCCAAATTAAAATTAAAATGTGCCTGTTTTCTTTAGTAATGGGCATCCTGTAGATCACATGTGAACCTAGTTTAAGCCCTTTGTCTGGCCTGGAAGTCCCTAATTGCACACCTTGCTCTCCAGTTCAGCCTTCTGGGTACCCTGAAATAACTGTAAAGTTTTGGAGCAACTTCAACTCCATTTCTAAGAAGAGTCTAGCAAATGTCTACACACACAAATTATATGGAAACTCTCTAGCAGCGATCCTGATTATTATTAATAATAAATAAAATATTTCATTCTCTCTTTCTTTCTGTTTAGTGCGTCACACTAGATCAGTGATGGCGACCCTATGACATGCGCGTCAAAGCCGATACACCACAGCGTTTGGGGTGACACCAGAATTCACCAATGACAAAAACTGAGTTTGTTTTACTCGTTTTTCATTTTTGTAATTATCTGATGCTTCTTTATATAATACACAGCACCACACATGATTAGATTGCATTTTTTAGATTTAAATAAACAAATATAAAGAATAGTTTCTCTTTTGCTTGGGAGGGAGGTTGACACACCAGCAGAGTCAAGTTAAGCATTTTCCTAAGTTTCAACACGCTGAGCCCAAAAGGTTCGCCATCACTGCACTAGATGGTTATTTTAAAAAGAAGGCCCAGTACGAAAAAGTTTGGGAAGCGCTGGTTTACTCAGACAGCGGCGCTGAGCTCCTGTCCAGTTGAGGGCCTACCATTGTGTCCGCGGGGACATAAGAACATAAGAACATCAGAAGAGCCCTGCTGGATCAGGCCAAAGGCCCATCTAGTCCAGCTTCCTGTGTCTCACAGCGGCCCACCAGGTGCCCCAGGAAGGCATGAGACAACAAGATGCTTGCATCCTGTTGCCACTCCCTTGCACCCAGTACCAGTAGCCCACCACCTTTGTAAGGAGGTTGCACAATCCATCATTGCCTATAGCCCACGATGGACCTTTCCTCCAGAAATCCGTCCAATCCCCTCTTAAAGGCATCAAGACCAGATGCCATCACCACCTCCTGTGGCAAAGAGTTCCAAAGCCCTGTGGCAAAGACAAAAGCCCTGGGCACGGTGCTCCTGCGGTGGGAGGAGAGAGGCAACGAGACACCTCGCCTTACCAACAGGCAAGCCGTTTCGGCCCTCCTGCCCAGCCCTGCCATCGTACGGCTCCAAAATGGAGCCTGGCGTGGCATGGGGGCGTGGCAAAGCAGCGCATGGGGCAGGAAAACAGCGGAGGGGGCAGACCGCGCGGCCCATTGGCTGGGTCCAGAACTGCTTCTGTCACCTTTCCATTTAGATGCAGGGCCCTGCAGGGCCTCGTGGTTCACGCTGCTCTCTGCCAGTGCTAGGAAAGCCGGTCCTCAGCTCTGTGCCGGGGCAGGGCTGGTGCGGGGAAAGGTTCCCTCTGGCTCCCTCCAGAGCGGCTGCTCTCAGATGAAAGGCAGCCTGCAGGGCAAAGCTTCCTCTCAAATTGCCCTGCTGATTAATCTCTCCCCAAAGCGACTGATAATAAACAAGGCGATTAAAAGATGGAGCTGCCACTGCAGGTTCATTGTGGTCATGGGAGGGAGTGGGGAGCCCCAGGAAAACTGCACAGCTCCCGACCTTGAGAGATCTTCATCACAATGGCAAAGTTGGCCAACTCTTTTGTGGCAGGCAGGCAGGCAGGCAGGCAGGCAGGCAGGCAGGCAGGCAGACACCTTTACGATGGTCTTGGACCAGCATAAAAGGAATCCATTCAGACAACTTAAACATCATAAGCATCATAAACATCCTAAACATATTAAGAGTGCAATCCTAAACTCTGCTGGATTAGTGAAGCTGGTGGACCTGTGCCAAATCCAGCATGTCTCCCCATACGTTGTTTCCTTGGATCTGTGCCTGCTGCATAGCAAGTGCAGAGCCGAGGAAGCTGCGCTGCCCGAATCGGGGCTGCCTGGCCTGGGGACGGAGGCTTGGATAGGGGTAGGGCCTACTGGCAGCATTCTGCTACCCTGTGTGCCACTTCGAAGTTTGAGTCCAACAGGAGAAAAACATCTCTTGAGTAGCAAGCCCAAATTACGCAGGACGCCCTCCCTCGCACTCGCTGAAATGCAGTGAGTTCTCTTTATCTGGGGGTTTGGAACCCATGGCTTTGACCCACTGAAGGTTCTGAATCCGTGGAACCACAGAGGAGCTCCCAGACATGACCAGGAGCACCAGCAGTGTCATGCAGCCGGAATGCTGGGCAGGAGGAACGGGTGAGCGGCAGCTCGCCCGTTGCGTACCACTCTGTTTTGCCGTCTTCCCCGCCCCCGCTGACAAGCACCTTTTAGTCACATTTGGGAGATTTCTTTGCCTGGGGAGGCCACATCTCCAGGCCACAGAACATTTCCCAAAAGTTCTAGGAAAGACGCTTCTGGTTGAGTCCAGAGATCAGGGGAGGTCCCAACCCACAGATTCAGTTATGTGTGTCTTAGTATCCACAGAGGTTCTGGAAATGGAACCCCCTATGGATGTCAAGGGCTGACCAATATACACGCAGCCCAACCCCACTGCGAGAACATGACTTCTCGCTTGCAAGGGCATTCAGAAGAAAAGCCCAGAATTCACACAAACGGTGCAAACTGCATACAGATGCAAGGGCCCAATCCGACCCGACTTTCCGGTGCTGGTGCAGCCATGCCAATGGGGCTTGCTTGCGCTGCATTCTGTGGTGGGAGGGGCAGTCATGGAGGCCTCATGGGAACATACGGTCCCTTACCTGGAGGCTGCATTGGGGCTGGACCGTTGGGTAGGATTGGGGTCTAAATCTTGCAGCTCCCAATCGTGAGTCAACATTATGCCGTAAATAAGACCGACCCAACAAGCGTCTTAAAAAGAAGCAGCAAATGAAAAGCATTGCAATGCGTATTGGAGGAATGAACGGGGACATCAGTGGATTTGAGAAAGACTCACTGAATGAATTGCACAATAGGAAATGTTTCAGAATGGGTTATGCAGCAACAAGGGACGTGACGCAAAATAAGAGACAGTGATGCAATAACTGCACGTGTGAACAATCGTCAGTGCTGCATTTCTGTCTGATTTTTTTAAGAGATGCATGCCCAGCTACAACAGACCCCAGCAAAAACAGCAAGTGCAGAATGTGGCGAATCTGTCTACCATCTACCCAAATTAGGCTATGTATCTAGTGCAGTGTGGAAGGTGAGTTGCAAACTCTGCACATGATGGAAAAGCTGTGGCAGGCTGACACTGCAAGGAACACATCTAGAAGTGCTAACCAGCGTCTGTCTTTGAAAACAATGCATGCAACACCAAGAGAAGCATGTTCCACAGTTGTGGAGCAGCCTAGCTAAGAATTGCATGCTTCAAGGAAGGGATAGGCCAAAGGTTACTCTTGGTTGCAAAGTCTCAAACCAAAGCCTCTGGGAGCACATTCTTCCATGTTCCCGTTCCGTGAGCATGCCTTGCTAGGGAGAGGGAACACTGAAAAGCCTCTGGCCAGACAGCTCATTTCCTTGCCTTAATGCTCTGTGCACATGAAGGAATTCCACTCGAGTCATGCGCACATGTGCAGGCTCTGCTGCCCAGGTGGCCCTGCCCCCTCTTGCTTGGCAGAAGATCAACCAGTAGTCGATGCTGAGAGGAGAAAGAACAACCAAGAGACAGAACAGATGAGGGGTGGCTCAATACAGAATCTCTTGCAACCCGCCAAAATCTTTTATGGCATTTTTTTCAGACTCTGCCTCTGTGTGGACAGCTACTGGAGTGGCGGTCTGCTTGCGTGTCACTTTCAGGGAGAATTCCCATCAAGGCAGCTTGTGAGGGAGCATCATGCTGCTTGTCTGAGCAAGGGGCAGTGGGTTTTTTTCCCTGTCACAATGTGCTGGGCAGGATCTCCTTGCTGTGCCCAGAACCTATGAAAGGTGGGTGCAGGGGATAAGAACATAACAAGAGCCCTGCTGGATCAGGGCAAAGGCCCCTATAGTCCAGCTTCCTGCATCTCACAGTGGCCTATCAGATGCCTCAGAGAGCACATGAGACAACAAGATGCCTACATCCTCTTGCCACTCCCCTGCAGATATCTGGCAGGCAAATTCTCAGGTAAATATGAGGAATTTGCTATCCTGTCTGTGGGAAGGGAGCTATCATTACCCAATCTGGGCCTTAAGACCATCAGTAGAGCCCCTCTGGATCAGATCAAGGGTCCATACAGGTCAGCTTCCTGTGTCTCACAGTGGCCCACTAGATGCCTCAGGAAGCACATGAGACAAGATGCCTGCATCCTCTTGCCACTCCCCTGCATCTGGCATTCTGAGGTAAATTCTGAGGTAAATACACTGTTGGCTAGTCAAGATTCTCCACAGCATTTCTCTTTGACAGCCACCAAAACTAGACGCTCCTCTTCAGACATGTACTCGTAGGAACATAGGAACTGCCCCACTGGATCAGGCCAAGGCCCATCTAGTCCAGCTTCCTGTATCTCACAGTGGCCCACCAGATGCCTCAGAGAGCACACGAGATCACAAGATCCTAGCATCCTATTGCCATTCCCTTGCACCTGGCATTCTGAGGTAAAATTCTGAGGTAAATATGAGGTAAATAAAAGAGAATTTGCTATCCTGTCTGTGGGAAGGGAGCTATCATTACCCAACCTGGGTCTTAAGAATGAAAGAAGAGCCCTGCTGGATCAGGTCAAGGGCCCATCTAGGCCAGCTTCCTGTATCTCATAGTGGCCCACCAGATGCCTCAGGGAGCACACAAGACAACAAGATGCCGCCATCCTGTTGCCACTCCTTTGTACCCGGCATTCTGAAGTAACCTACTTCTAACATTAGGAGGTTGGGATAAATTGTCTCCAAGCCCAGGGTCAAAAAGGGGAGCTGGGAGCCAAAGGTACTGGTCGGAAAATGTCTCCAGGGCCTATGAGAGGGGAGTGCAGGAGGTATATTGGGCCTGGGGTCATTTTTGAGGGTCTGGGAGCCTAAGGAGGGGAGCCGGAAATTTCCTAGGATGTCAGAAAACGTTTGTCATGTTTTACAACAGGAAACATGTTTTACAACTTGTTTTTGTATTAGAGATGGGTGTTAAGAGAACTACTTGTGTGTAAAAGGTTCGGGTGAGGGTGATTGGCTTCACAGGGGTAAAATTAAAAGCCTCAGAGAGCAGACCCTCTTGGCTGCTCTCAGGGGAGGTTAGACTCATTGTGTGCTGTGAGAGCTGGTGGCAGTCAGTCAGTGAGAGGTAAAAATCCTGTAGGATGTCTTTTGTTTTTTCCTTCCGAGTTGGTGTGCGCCATCCTCCCAGACTCTGAGAGTGGTCCAAACACACCTTTTGGTGGCCCCTGTGCCTGCCAAACTCCAGGTGAGGATTGTGCTCCGAGTCTCATCCAGTAGGCAGCTGTTTGTTGTTGTTAACTGATTTGCTGGGTGATCCACACTGTGATAAATTGAAATAAATAAATAAAGTGAAGGGGGTGTCACCAGCGGCGTCATGCAGCCGGAACGCTGGGCGGGAGGAACGGGTGAGCGGCAGCCTGCCCGTTGCATACCGCTCCGTTTCACCGTCTTCCCCACCCGGGCGGCGGAGAAGACGGCGAAACGGAACGGTACGCAACGGACGGGCTGCCGCTCACCCGTTCCTCCCGCCCAGCATTCCGGCTGCATGACGCCGCTGGGTGTCACCAACCCTTGTGATGCTACTGCACTTAGGTTGTGTGTATGATATTGTCATTTTGTATGGTCTGGTGCGGGAGGAGGTCCGTCATGGGGATGACACAATGAGCTCTCGCACCTGGTGATGCAAACCCGAGTGATGCCTCTGTGACTTCCTTTCTCCCTTTTTCTCTCCACCTTAGCTGCTGCATATATTACTCATGTGGGGTGGAGGGGGTTAAGCTGCCCCCCCCCTTGCAAGGCCTGCTGCTTGGCTTGTCTGCTATCACCAGGATAAATGCAGGCTTCTCAGCCTCAGGGCAGGCCCAGCCTCCCTCCTCCTGTCTTGAGTTGGGTTATCAATCCAAAACTGAACATCCCCCGCCCGGTTTGGGCTCCCCCTTTGCTCAGACCTCCTCTCCTACCCTCCGGGCCACTAGTAAGACCAACGTGACTTAATTTTGTTGAGTATCTACACCAGACAGACTCTGTCACCATACAACCGGCTAGTTTTCTATTCTCTTCTTTTTCTGGTTTGTATTTCTAAATTCCCTACATCTGCCCCATTTTTTTTTTAACACACCCCTGCATATTGTGTACCAGGCAGGTTCCTTTTTTGTTTGTTTCGTGACTGGCTGAGATCCTTGCTGTCATTTTTTTTTCCACCTCCAAACTATTGTTTGGGGATTTTGAGCCTCTGTGCTTTCCCCACTAACCCCAGCCCTTCAGCACCTTCTAACTTTTTGATGGACTGTTTTCAGTGGCACGAGAACAAGCAAAAGGAGCACAAAAACCCATCTTGCCATTCATGCGTGGCAAACATCAGCTGGCATCGGCACACATGGAAATGCCACGCTTTGCACTGATCCCATTGTGCATGCGGCTGGAACCAAACGGGGATGCAAATGCATATTCTGCTGATTCAGTGTCAGTGGTGGGTTCCAAGGAGCGAGAGTGCGATGTGCCAGTAGAGTGCATAAGAACTACTGAGGGCCAGTACGATGTGCAGGTAGGAAGGGGAGTGGAGAGCAGAACACTCTTCCAAGACACAACTGCTTTAGGTAACAAAAAGTGAACTTCCTTAAAATTGACCAGTGAGACTGATTTTTCTGAGAGCCAATCAAGTGTTATGGGCAGAGCGATCCTATACTGCGCTGGAATAGTATAGGATTGTATCCAGGGCAGTACAAGAGAGGCTGAAGCCTCCTCAGTGCAAGGGCATGTTTGTGCCCTTGTGTGCGGAGAGGTGCCAGCCTCCCTTATGGACTCCTCAGCGCCGATCCAAGGAGACCGTGCTGCCCCAATCGAAGCCGTGCAATCTGGGGAACAGGCTTAAGCTTCGGCCTTATGGCCCAAGCCCAAGCCCACCCCACGCCTGCCGGCCTGCCCACCACCCACCCAAAAATGAGCTCCCCCACCCACTCCCTCCCTCCTAGTCCCATCTCTGCGCCGGACGGCACAGGGGACTCCCAGCACAGCTGCTCCTAGGCAGCACCAGTCTGGGCCCCGTCGTGCTGATGCAGGGGTGCTGCTTGGCACCCCCACATTGGCTCTAAGTCCTTTGCATCGACACTGCCACCTGGCGTCAATGCAAACTGGTGCCCAGGATTGTGCCCTAAGATATAGCAGGGAAGCAGTCAGGTGTTACTGTGGGTTAGCACTCATTTCCACGTACCAGAGCTAACACTAGGATTCGGGCACCCCAATCCAGAACTGCCCAGTTCCTGTAGGAGCAGCGGTAGCAACGTGGTGACTGCTGCAGTGATGTCATGCAGGGGGTACGCGGGGGTACGCGAGTACCAGTTTCTAGGATTACAGCTGGCCCCGCCCATTCGCCTGCCCACTCGTCGACTCTGCCCTCTGCAACGTTTGAATTTCCTGCATGTTTGAGTTGCCTGCATGTTCTCAGAGCCAGGCAGGCAGGCAGGCAGCGAGCGGAGCCTTTCCTTGCCTTGCCACTGAAAAATGAGTTGCTCTGGGGTTTTAACAAGATGCCAGGCCTTCTTAACATGTTCTGGGGGTGCTGTGGAATACTGTTGCAACTGTTGGGTCAGTTTAAAATCATCTGAGGCCTCAAAAAGGGCTTTTTTCATGTCACTTCCTGCCACGACATCACTTCTGGCTTATGACGTCACTTCCGGTGGGCGGGTCCCGACACGTGCCAATCAAAAGTGAGTACCTGTTCTTAAATCATTTAGATGACACCACTGGACTGCTGCATCCCACAGGAGCCAGGCAGCCTCTGGAGGCTCCTCGTGAAAAGGGGACATTTGTTCTCTTCCTCTGGGGAAAGCCCCAACACCCGCAGTGGGGCTCCTCGGCTCACCGCCAGCTATAAAAACCCCACAATGGGCTTACGGGCAGCCTGCACTGGCCATCCCATCTGCCTGCATTCTGACCTGGCGCTAAATGAGCACCAGCCCAGCGTGGGTGGTATGTTGTCACGGACATGCTTTATGGCACGTTTGCAACATTTTCGCCGACAGTACACACGTACCATGGGCAGCAGGACCTTCTGGATTGAGCCCTTTTTCGGTTGTGTGAGCGCAATCCTATGCCCCTGTTGTGCCGGCGCTGTGCTCTTGTGTCGGCCGAATGCTGTTGCAAACGTGCCGTCAAGCACATCAGCATCGATGGCACAGCACTGGACCGGTGCAAGCAGCAGCGCCAATGCTCGGGCGCCACCGCGACCGCCAGTGCCAGCAGTGCATGGTCGGCACTGGGCCTCGCCGAAGGCATTTCAGTGCTTGGGGCGTAACTTGGTGGCACGGTGGGCGGAGATGGGGGTTGTGACGCAGGACGGCCGTAGTGCCAAATCCTAAATCCCGTCCCCAGCCTTGGCGGCCCCGATTTGGGCAGCTCCTGAACACGTCCCCCTGTGCCTGCAAAACAGCAGGCGCAGATCTGAGCAGCCCCATTGAGATGACTGGGGCTTACGTGGGTGTAAAGGGAAACCCTCCCCTTGGCCTGCACTTCGTTACTGCTGCCTCCCAATGGGCTTTAGGATACAGCCCTGTTATGTCGGCCTTACTTAGGATTGGGCTGCCAGTCTTATCAAGTTGCCACTGTTTGTTTGTTTGTTTTTTTGGGGGGGGGGTTGGTGACTGATTTGTTGGGTGACCTGGACGGTTCTATATTAAAACAAATAAAGTAAATGGGGGTGACACCAACCCTAGTTTTGCCACTGCATACAAATGTAAATACACACACGCGTAGGATATGGTCATTCTGTGTGGTCTGGTATGGGAGGAGGTCAGCGGCAGCATTCAGCCGGTACCCTGGGCGGGACTTACCTTTGACCGGCAGTCCACCCGTTGCGTAACGGCACATTCCGCCGCTTTCCCGCCCGCTGGGCAGGCGGGAAAGCAGCGGAACGCGCTGTTACGCAACGGGAGGACTGCCGGTCAAAGGTAAGTCCCGCCCAGCGTACCGGCTGAATGCCGCCGCTGGAGGAGTAGAGGTCCATTGTGAGGGTGACGCGGTGAGTTCTCTGACTCTTCCTTTTTGAATTCAGGGAGTGAAAGAAAGTGGAGCAGATAGATGTGCAGGCAGGTGGAGCCCACCAAACGGTCACCAGACATGACTGCCTCTGTTGGCCTCACGATGGCCCACGTCCAAGGAGGTGGCCCAGACTTGCAGCCTGTCAAGGAGCGATGCACGGCCCTCTAAGAACCCAGATGGAAAAGGAGGAGAAAGAGAGATGGGAACGACGACACAACCTCCCACGAGTTCGCTGTGCCTCCCTTCCAGTGTCGTCTTTGTGTGTGGCGAGGCAGCCCAGATTCCGAAAGGTTTCCCTGTCATCAGAATGCAAATGAAGAAAAAACAACAACCGGCATTTCCAGCCGAGCCACTCGTGTTTAATATTCTCCCCTGAAGGCTCCTCTGCACACGTGACAGCGTTTCAAACAGAATTGGTAAAGCCGGTGAGCTCACACTGGGCTTTGTCAGATGCTGTGGCCTAGTTAAGCGTCATCTCAGCCTTTCGGCTGCAGCCAGGAAACCAGCACGGGCAGAATTGGCTTTGGAGAAGGGAGGAAATCACCAGGCTTGGGAGCAAAGCACTGCAGTAAGAAGCAGATCGTGTCGCATGCTGCTGTGAAACAAGGAGGTGTGGGATGTCCAGTGTCATTGGCAGGAAGCTGAATGTCTTGCACTTCTGGGTTTCCCAACAGTGCGCGAGGAGCAGGAGAGGAGAGAAAGGAGCTGCTTCTCACTTGAGTGTGCAGGAAGCAGATCATTGCTTTGGTGGCAGTGGCAGCAGCAGATTTGGGCAAAAGGCACCCCACGTCTGCCACCAACTTCAGACCATCCACTACCAAGGTAAGGCAGGTTCTCTGAGAAAAATGGAGCTCAGCAATTTTCAACATTTTTCTTCTCATGACACATAGACCCAGTGTTGTCACCCTACCGGTTAGCTGGGCGGAGTTCCGTCCGTTGCGGGGAGGGCTTCCGCGTTGATCGGCAGCGTGATCGCTGTCTCCGGTTGCGTTATGGCGAAAGCACGCCCGCTACAGCGGGCGGGCTTCCGCCATTACGCAATGGAATGCAGCGATCACGCTGCCGATCAACGCGGAAGCCCTCCCCGCAACGGAC
>JAJKFI010000108.1:1613320-1672948 GCA_029204185.1 Lerista edwardsae | reverse complement strand
CAGCGATCACGCTGCCGATCAACGCGGAAGCCCTCCCCGCAACGGACGGAACTCCGCCCAGCTAACCGGTAGGGTGACAACACTGCATAGACCTCTATGACATTCTCATTGGACCTTGTCTTCCGGAAGAGCGTTTTTCAGGGATTTTCAACTGCGGTGCTCCAAACTCTGGTGGCACACCTGTGGACCTTTCGTAGCACACCGGTTGAAAATCACTGGTATAGCCATGTGATTTTCAACATGGCGGGCCTAAAGCCAAACAAAATGGCTGCCACTGCCTCTGAGGAAGAAGCCCCTCAGTGCCTCACAAGGGCAGCACACAAGAAGGACCTGTTGCAAGCGTGCAAGCTATCCCGGAATAAAGCCAAAGAGCTCTTTGTAGGGACCTTGCCCAGAGCGCCAAGTCTTTTGCTCGATGGCAGTGACTTCTGTCTCAAGACTTCTGCTAAATATAGCCCACATCAGCCCCCACCACAAAGTCCCTCCAAGCCATGTAGGGGCAAGCCAAGAAGACAAGAGCGAAGTTGACGTCTGAGCTGATTTGAGTTGCAAATTCTGGTTAGTGATTCAAGTGAAGTAACTCTGTGGCGAGGCTCTTGCTACGGGCCTCAGTGCCTGTCTAGGGCATTGTGCCCTTCGTTTCTGCCTTGCATTCTGTTAGCTCATGACTGAAACATGGCAGCAGTTTTAGTGCATCATGGGCTTGAATTTCCACTCTCCATCCAGCTTTGTAATTCCTATATATCACATTCACCTAAGAAGATAAGGAGAATCTTGCTGGGTCAGGCCAAAAGCCCATCTAGTCCAGCTTCCTGTATCTCACAGTGGCCCACCAGATGCCTCAGAGAGCACACAAGACAACAGGCTGTTTGCATCCTGTTGCCACTCCCTTGTATCTGGCATTCTGAAGTAAATTTCTGAGGTAAACTTTTGAGATAAATAAAACAGAATTTGCTATCCTAAGAACAAAAGAAGAGCCCCACTGGATCAGGCCAAGGGCCCATCTAGTCCAGCTTTCTGTATCTCACAGTGGCCCACCAGATGCCTCAGGGAGCACACAAGACAAGTTACCCATATCTTGGTGCCTTGCATCTGGCATTCAGGACACAATTCTAACTTGCGCCGGAACAGCAAGGCCAGCGGGTCTGTGCCATATCCAGCACAGGTTAGGAGGCCTGTGCCCTTGTCCCTGGGTAGGCACCATCCACCCAGTGGTGTCATCTAAATGATTTAAGAACAGGTACTCACTTTTGATTGGCACGTGTTGGGACCCGCCCACCGGAAGTGACATCATCAGCCAGAAGTGATGTCGTGGCAGGAAGTGACATAAAAAAAGCCCTTTTTGAGGCCTGAGATGATTTTAAACTGACCCAACCAAGGAGGTTATATATTGACTGGAGGGAACATGACGTCACATTCTTGAAGCCATGGGTATAAACTCAGATCATTGCCGTGAAGGAGGATTGCCGCCGCGGAATCACGAATAAAAATCTCCCTGCCCGTGTGTAAAAATTAATCTCAACGTCTTTAAGCATGCCTGCGTGTTCTGCATACGGGTGTGCGAATCGCTGTACGAAAAATGGGATTTAATTTCCATGGAAAGATTCATGTATTCACATTACATCGGTTCAATAAAACAACCGTTAACAGTGAGTGCATTATTTTTTGAAGCTGTGTAATTTCTTGTTGTTCCTAGCAGTCTTATTCACCATTTTCTGACACCCACTGTTAATGGTCTAGAAGGTAAAAAAAAAAAATTCCCCCCCTCCTTTTTCCCCCCTTCCCGTTTACACTTTTTTTCCCCACCTTCCATTTTCTACGGTAATATTTTCGAACTTCTGAACGTTAACAGAATTTGTTTTATGGGGGGGGTGAGTGTAGAAGTTTAAAAAAATATGCTTAATAGCCTAGAAGAAAAAAAGAATTACTCTCATATTGACAACTACTTGTGTTATACACTGAGAGTTTTTAATGTAATTTTCCTACATATTTATCTAATTTTTGCCCACCCTCCCCTTTTTTTCTTTCCTTCCCATTCACACTTTATTTTTGGTTGTGTAGATTTCAAAAAATAAGTCTGTCAAAACAGTGCAATCCGAGTTTAAATAGACAGCAAGTGGCATTTCGTCCGGTGTGTTCAGTAATATAATTACGCGGAATTAAACCTTGGAATTGCATATTAACTCATAATTAGGTTACCAATGATGTTTCTCCACGATCACACGTTGTTATTTTGGTAAGTTTTTACTTCAGGAGTAAACTACTAAGTCCTAAACATCACGCGCAAACCAATCTGAAATGCTTGGAATCAGCATTGTTTTGAGTATAATGACGTCGCCGCTAAGCCCGCCCCCTGGCTTCACTTTGTTCCTATTCATATAACAAGCAGGGCCGGGCCCTGGACCCAACAGTTGCAACAGTATTCCACAGCACCCCCAGAACATGTTAAGGAGGCCTGGCATCATGTTAAAACCCCAGAGCAACTCATTTTTCAGTGGCAAGGAAAGGAAAGGCTCCGCTTGCTGCCTGTCTGCCTGCCTGGCTCTGAGAACATGCAGGCAACTCAAACATGCAGGAAATTCAAACGTTGCAGAGGGCAGAGTCGACGAGTGGGCAGGCGAATGGGCGGGGCCAGCTGTAATCCTAGAACCGGTACTCATGTACCCCGGCGTACCCCCTGCATGACATCACTGCATCCACCCCAATGGGCTTGCTTAGATCTACACCTGCTTTTTAGCAGGTGCACCTCCAAGCAAGTCGCATGGCCCCAATTGGGGCCACACGGCTTGGAGATGGAGGCTTAGATGCGGCCTAGACCCCAGCACAGGGTCTTTCCCAGTGGTGGTTTACTGGTGCCTGTTTTGCATCGTCTTTAGATTGCAAGTGCTTTGAGGCAGGGAACCATCAACTTAGAGAGCTGCAGTTCCCATCCACTCTCTGTAGCAGTAAAATGGAAATCAGTGCTCTGAGAGTTTTGCAACTGTGCCAAACAAATTAACAGCACAGTCCTGTTATTGAGGCTGCCTGGGCTGCTATACAGCGGCGCCAAAACAGCCAGGGCTATATCCTGCACAGGCAGAGAGGCAGCCGGAGGCCTCCCCAAAGTAAGGGAACCAATGTTCCCTTACCCTGTATTGAGCCCCAGCAGCCGCTATGGGTCTACTCGGATCTGTGCCAGCTCAACCGCTTGCGCAGAACCAAATAGGTTCATGTGGGGCTTTCAAGTCTGGGAGGGGGGGACAGGATGTGGCAGCAGCCTCTGACACCGTCTCTGCCTCCCAGAACTGAACCCACCCACCCACTCTCGCCTGCGCCACCTCCACCCTCCTCCCTGTTTCCTTCTTGGGACTGTGGCATGTTAAGAGTTAAAACCTTCTCCTTCCCCCTCCCCCACTGAGCTCCCAGTCCTGATTGGCCCATGGCAGTTATTTGAGTAAAGTCACCACCATCATCCTTAGCATCTGCAGAGCATTTTCTGAGTGTCCAAAGCACATCACAGTTTGTTTGATGTGGGCCTTATAACAACCCTGCAAGATAAGTACTGTTTTAATAACTCCATTTTGCAGATGGGGAAGACTGAGGCTCAGATGGACCCACTAACCCAGGGCTGCCTCATTGAAATCTTGGCAAAGGTAAAATTCAAACCAGAGATGTCTCGAGTCTCGTGTAGTTTGGTCTCTCTCTCTCTCTCTCTCTCTCTCTCTCTCTCTCTCTCCCCCCCCCCCCCCGCCACTCCCCTCAGGATGTGTCTGGCTTTGGTATTCTTAAATTTCAGCAGGCTGAAAAGGAGGAGAAGGAGAAACAAGTGAAAGAAGGTTCAAAGGCGTGTTTGAGTTGACGATTTAATCTTTGCAAAGCCTCGGGCAGAGTCACCTTTGAGCCGCGTTCTAGTCCCCTCCAGGAGGCCACCCTTCTATCCTTGTTAACCAGCAGCCCCTGGGCAGGTGAGGACCGGAGAGAACCTCAAGAATTTAATCACCGGCGTGCCACAACCTTTTGCAGGAGCCAATTCCCTCCACCAGCTTATTCTTACTGCTGGATATAGACGTTTCCTCAGAGGGCTGATCAATTCAGTCCACTGGAAGAGCCAGGTGTTCCCATGCCACCTAATTGGTTCATTAAACCAGTGACATAGCAGCAGGTATTTTATTTATTTATTTGAATAACTAGCTTTTTGTTACCCGCCGTTGCCCGGGTAACACGTCATCGGGATTGTCACCAATCAGCTTAGCAACCCCGAAAACTGTGGATTTGACACTAATGTCGGTCATTTCGGACATTTTATTTTGCACCCCTTCTCACCCCCCATGCCGATGGGGGCCAAATGTGGACTCCAACGGCGTTGGGAGTGTCGCCACTCGTCTCGGCAACCCCGGAAACTACGGATTCCACACCAATATTGTCCCACCCCCACCCCTTCCCACCCCCACCCCTAGGGGTGCTAGGGGTGTCGTACCTCCACAGTGTTTGTCGCCAGACCGTAAGGCATGCACGTGCCGGGTCAGGTGCCAATCGCTTCAGGCGTTCCAGCAGGTCATGGCAGACGTTTTGTTTTGTACCCCTTCTCGCCCCCCAAGCTGAGGGGGGGGGGCCAAACCCGGATTCCAACGGCATCGGGAGCGTCGCCGCTCGTCTCGGCAATCCTGGAAACTACGGATTCGACACCGATGTCGGCATTTTCGATCATTTTTACGTGACACCCAGCGGTGTCATCCTGGCGGAATGGCCCGGTACACTGTTCCGCTAGTTCCGCGGCCGGGCCTGGGCCGCGCCACCTCTCCCAAGGACGGGCGAGCTGCTCCTGGGCCCGCCCGCCCTCCCGCGTGTCCGAATCGCTCTGAAATGAAGCGATTCCAGGTGCAGGGAGACGCAGGAAGGCGTGGCTGGCCTCCGCCATAGGGTCGGAGGGCTGCCAATCATCCGGGCGTTCCAGTTCCTGGCGCACCCGGATGACATCACTGGTGACACCCCCTTCGCACCCCTACCCCCGGGGGTGCTAGGGGGGTCTGCTCCCCACATTGTTTGTCACCAGACCGCAAGGCGTATGCGTGCTAAGTTTGGTGTCAATAGCTCCAGGCGTTGCGGAGCCACACACACACACACACACACACACACACACACACACACACACGTTCTCTTTTATATATATATAGATTTATACCCCGCCTTTCCCACGCTGAAGCAAATGCCCAAGGCGGCTTACATGGGCAGGCTGGTCCAAACCATCATTTTTCAATGGGGTTTTTACAAATATACAGTATTCCACGAATCACCAAATCCTGAGTCCTGTGTTGCCTTCACAGTGTGGTTCTCTCCTCTGCCATCAAGCTTCAGCAGGCAGTCATTAAATCCAGCCTGGACAGGTCCTCAAGGTCCTACTCTGTTCTTTTGCCGGCTGGCCTTCTCACAAATTCTCACACTGGCTAAGCAGCTCCATAGTGACTCCGTTCTGCCACCACAGGCACTGCAGCTTGTCCCAGCCTGGCATTCTGTCTCCCATCCCAAAACAGACCACAGATTCTCCTGCTTAGCTTCAGGCGGTACTGGTGACTCAACCATCAGTCCACACCTCCTGCCTACTTGTTGTATGGTGGGGTCCCCTCACTACTCTCTGTTGAGGAGACAATATTTGATTTGCTCAAATCTAGGTTTTGCCATCTGCGGGCTGAGGAAGTCCATGAATGTTATGCAAAACATTATGCAGCAACAAGATGACACGTAATGGGTCCCTTGTTTCTCAGTTGTCAACCTGGCACTAGAGCTGAAGTCAGTGGTTTGACTTATGGCTCAATTCCTAGCTGTACTATAGTATGCAACAGCACAGTGCACGCTGCACCCATGCTTGCCTTCGCCAACGTGCGCTAAAGCCAGTGGCATCACGCAGCCGGAATGCTGGGCGGGAGGAACGGGTGAGCGGCAGCCCGCCCGTTACGTACCGCTCCATTTCGCCGTCTTCCCCGCCCCGGGGCGGGGAAGACAGCGAAACGGAGCGGTACGTAACAGGCGGGCTGCCGCTCACCCGTTCCTCCCGCCCAGCATTCCGGCTGCATGATGCCGTTGGCTAAAGCACTTTCTGAGCACAGCAGTTGCTGGTGCAAAGGTCGGTGCACTCGGGCAGAAGGAGTAGTGTACCTGAGGGGAGGTGGAAAGGGGCAGGGGAGGGCAGAAACAGGGGGTGGAAATGGGTGGATTGGGCCCGGGAGAGGGGCTGGATCAGCAGCACTGACAGGCAACACATCTTATCCCTCTTCCCAGGCCTGATCCACCAACACAGGCCAATGCTGACTTGCAATGGTGATTGAGCTCACACAGGTCCAATTTGCGCCATAGTGGTTGCTGGGGCCTGCCCCAGGGCAAGGGGATAAATGTGCCCTAACCCCCAAGACACCTCCAGCATCTGAAATTCCCATGCAGCGTTGGCCATGCAGGTGCTCCTGCATCGCTGCGTGGGAATTTCCATGGGGTTGGGCTGCCCATGAAGTTTAGCCTTCCTTTACAATACAATCTGCTCTAATCTTCCACTCTCCTCTCCTAAGAACGTAAGTCAAGCCCCACTGGATCAGGCCAAAGGCCCATCTAGTCCTGCTTCCTGTATCTCACAGTGGCCCACCAGGTGCCTCAGGGAGCACATGAGACAACAAGATGCTACATCCTGCTGCCATTCCCCTCCATCTGGCATTCTGAGGTAAATTCTAAGGTAAACATACTGGTGGCTAGTCAAGAGTCTCCACAGCATTTCTCTTTGACAGCCACTTGAACCAGATGCTCCTCTTCAGATATGTACTCATAGCAACAGCCCCACTGGATCAGGCCAAAGGCCCATCTAGTCCAGCTTCCTGTATCTCACAGTGGCCCACCAGATGCAGCAGGGAGCAAACAAGACCGCAAGATTCCTGCATGCTGTTGCCGCTCCCTTGCACCTGGCACTCTGAGGCAGCCTCCTTCTAAAACCAGGAGGTTGCACATACCCATCATGGCTTGTACCCTGTGCACAGTGGTGTCATCTAAATGATTTAAGAACAGGTACTCACTTTTGATTGGCACGTGTCGGGATCTGCCCACCGGAAGTGATGTCATAAGCCAGAAGTGATGTCGTGGCAGGAAGTGACATGAAAAAAGCCCTTTTTGAGGCCTCAGATGATTTTAAACTGACCCAACAGTTGCAACAGTATTCCACAGCACCCCCAGAACATGTTAAGGAGGCCTGGCATCAGGTTAAAACCCCAGAGCAACTCATTTTTCAGTGGCAAGGAAAGGCTCCGCTCGCTGCCTGCCTGCCTGCCTGGCTCTGAGAACATGCAGGCAACTCAAACATGCAGGAAATTAAAACATTGCAGAAGGCGGAGTCAATGAGTGGGTGGGCGAATGGGCGGGGCCAGCTGTAATCCTAGAAACCGGTACTCGCGTACCCCCGCGTACCCCCTGCATGACATCACTGCCTGTGCATAAGAGCATAAGAAGAGCCCTGCTGGATCAGGCCAAAGGGGGCCCATCTACCTGTATTTCACAGCGGCCCACCAGATGCCTCAGGGAGCACACAAGACAACAATCTGGAGTGCAATCTGGGATGGGCTTTTCTCCTAGAAATCTGTCCAATCCCCTCTTAAAGGCATATAGGCCAGACAATATCCTGTGGCAAGGAGTTTCACAGACTACATGCTGGATAGAAAAGTATTTCTTTTCTCTGTTCTAACTCTCCTGGTACTCAATTTTAGTGGATGTCCCTTGGTCCTGGTGATGTGAGGGGGGGGGGGGAAACATCCCCTTTCCACTCTACCCACCCCCTGCATAATTTTGCATGTCTCAATCATGTCCCCCCTCAGGCACTTTTTTTTCTAGACTAATTAGCCCCAAATGCTGCAGTCTTTCTTCATAAAGGAGGTGCCCCAGCCCAGTCATCATGTTGGTCTCTCTTCTGTACCTTTACTAGTTTTGCTATGTCCCTTTTGAAATGTGGCGACCAGAACTGTAAGCAGTACTCCAGACGTGGCCTCACGACCAGTGCTGGCATCTAAATGAGTTAAGAACAGGAACTCACTTTTGATTGGCACGTGTCAGGACCCGCCCACCGGAAGTCATAAGCCGGAGGCTGGCGGAGCCCATAGAGTTATTATACATAGAGAGGGCATGATGTCACATACTTGAAGCTTCCGGGTATAACCCCGCCCCTTTCCCCCCTTCCCGTTTACACTTTTTTTTCCCGCCTTCCTTTTTCTACTGTAATATTTTCGAAATTCCGAACATTAATAGGGTTTGTTTGGGGGGGGGTGAGTGTAGAAGTTTAAAAAAATACTCTTAATAGCCTAGAAGTGAAAAAGAACTACTCTCCTATTGACAACTGCTTGTGTTATACATTGAGAGATTTTAATGTAATTTTCCTACATATTTATCTAATTTTTGCCCACCCTCCCCTTTTTTTCTTTCCTTCCCGTTCACACTTTATTTTTGGTTGTGTAGATTTCAAAAAATAAGCCTGTCAAAGCAGTGCAATCCAAGTTTACATAGGCAGCAAGTGGCATTTCGTCCGGTATGTTCAGTAATATAATTACACGGAATTAAACCTTGGAATTGCATATTAACTCATAATTAGGTTACCACTGATGTTTCTCCACAATCACACGTTGTTATTTTGGTAAGTTTTTACTTCTGGAGTACACAAATAAGCCCTAAACATCATGCGAAAACCCATTGGAAATAATTGGAATCAGCATTGTTTTGGGTATATTTACGTCACCGCTAACCCCGCCCCCTGGATTCACTCGCTGCCCTATCTAGATAATAAGAATGGCCACCCCTTGGCGGAGCCCAGGTCTACCTGAGGCTGGTTCCTATGGGTAGACTGGTTCCTATGGGTAGACCCCTTTGCCCCTCTAGGAATCCAGAGTCGCTCCCTTTAACCCACTGAGTGCCAGCCAACCAAGAAGAAAAGCTCTTTGCAGAGGAATCGGGAGGGGGGAGGGGGAAGCACCGCAGAGTGAAGTGGGCGGAGTCAGCCCTAATTTTAACAAGTGGAACTGAGTTCCCCTGCGTTCCCTCTGCATGACATCACTGCTCACGACCGATTTGTACAATGACATCCTTCTGCTTTGTTCCCTCTTCCCTCCCTGCCCCCAATCCTCACCTGAGATCACCACTCCAGTCCACCAGTCCTGAGAGTTTAGGCAAGCTTGTGAACATGCAGGAAAGCGGAAATAAGAAGCCTGATTGCAGGTTCAATGTTTTCTTTCACCTTTATTCATACACACAATTGTGACAATGCTGAGTCAGGTGTTGGCACATTCAGGATTGAGGGGGTCTCCACTGAACCAGGCTGCACCTTTCCTAAACAGTGACAAGCAGTGCCTGCTGCCCCTCTTAAGCCAGGCCTGTCATGGATCTTGGCCAGGTTGCAAACGGGCACAGCAGCTTTCCAAAACAAATGCACAGTCACCCTCTGGCCCTGGGCTGCAGCTCCAGGCAGAGGTTCCCTCTCACCGCTGAAATAACATTTCAAGTAAATTGGAAATGGACACATTAGAAATTTGGCCAGATTTTTTGAGGGTATTTGTATCCTGGACGATTGCGCCCAGGTCAAATGTATCCCAAGCATTGGTGCCCCTGGACATCTGTGTCTGGGTTGCTGTTTGTAGCCCAGTCATTTGCATCCAGCGGTGTCATCCGGCAACGAGCTGCCGGAACGCGAGGCCGGACTTACCGCCTGATTGGCTGCCCGTCCGTGACGTGTCGCCGCCTGCCCGCCCACCGCGTGGGCACCCCTGGCTTCAGAGGGGGTGCCCACTTGCCTGGGGGGCACGCCGGGTGCCTGGGCAAGCAGCGGAGGGGCACGCCAACCGGAGGGAGCCTGCGCGGCGGGCGGGCAGGCGGCGACGCGTCACGGACAGCCTGTCAATCAAGCGGTAAGTCCCGCCTAGCGTTCCGGCAGCTTGTTGCCGGATGACACTACTGTTTGTATCCCATGATAACTATACAAACTATAATTGGGCAACAAAGCCCATGTTATATATCCTAAGCCTCTTACAGTATCCCAGGATTAACTCTAACCCTACCATTGCATTGGGGTTGCAGGGTTAGTCTATAGCAGCAACAAGCCTCTTTGTGGCCTTTACAATTGAAGCGTAGCTCTCACCCACACACCCAGTCATCCAGTCCCCTCTAAACTATGCAATACTCTGAAATAAATTCACTCTGTAAAAAAATACACAAAACATTAGCATCAATGTCCCGCTCGGCTTTGATGCTGGCAATACAACCTGCATGCTCTTTGACCTGATAAAGCATTCATTTTAAGACTGATTCTTTTTCTGTTCCCCAGGATTTGTGTTTCTCCATTACGGCACCAGTCATTATACATATTTAGATATCTTTATATACTATAAATAAAGTCATCTGCATTTAAAAATAACAATGGAAATAAACACATTTTGAATAGTGAACCTTCAACAACATATTTCATTTGCCACAAACACAATTTGCAACGTAGGTTAAAGCAAACTGGGGTGGGGGGGAGGGGAGGGAGAAGGTTTCGCCACTCCAACAATTGCTTGAGACCAGTGGTGTCATCTACAAATAAGGAACAGGAACTTCGGGGGGGGGGTGCCTGCTCGCCAGGGGAGAAAGGTGGGGGGTGCGCCGGAGCCTGGGCGAGCAGCGGTTGGGCGCGCAAACCAGAGGCAGCCCCCCCCCAGGCCAGGGCAGCCGCTGAACAAAACGGGCGGGCTGCCAATCACACGGAAGTCCCGCCCAAGTCCTGCCCAGCGTTCCCATTCCTTGTTTGTAGATGACACCACTGCTTGAGACCCATGTGGAAGACAATGAACATGATCCAATTCATTACAGCAGTGGTATTCAAACCTTTTAGACCGAGACCCACTTTTTAGAATGGCAGTCATGTCGGGACCCACCAGAAGTGATGTCATTAACCTGGAAGGGATGTTGTAGGAAGAAGTGACATCATCAAGCAGGAAGTGCAGTCATTGTATTATATTAAAATGACACTCCTGAAATGCAAATCGGCATTCTTGGACTGCAGCAATTGTACAACCGTGGAACCTCCCTGACAGAAAACAAGGTTAGGACAAAATATGATGTACAAGCACTGAACTAAAAACAAAATTAGAACAAAACCCTCCACAGTTTGAATAACACTGCATTACAGAGTTCCCTTTGCATGGAACTTCACACTAGGTGGGGAATCCCGATTCATTTCAATCTGGAGAAATGTTTTCATGCTGAAGTTGGGATTTGATTTGAAACCAACAAGTCGTCTCTCTCCAGTGCCAAAGAAGGACGATTATTTGACTGGTTGGTTCCTAAGCCCCAACCTCCTTTGATGTGCTCCAGAGCCTCCTGTTGAAAGTAGGCATGTGCTCAGTTTCTTGGGTGGCAGCACTGAAAATGTCCAACACACACACACACACACACACACATGCACACATACACAAACACACACCAAGGACACATTTCCCAGCTTTTCACTTGGCTGCAGCAAATTCTCTTCTGCCAGATGGATCTTGTGCTGTCCGAAGTCTTCACGCACTGTAAGAGATTTCAGTGGGAGAAATGAGGCATCATCTCTGTTCTTCTCAAGCAGGTTAGACATGTCCAATCTGTTCTCTTACAGACCATGTGGTGTTCGGGATGCACAAGTGCAGAAAAAGGGCAGGGACCTGCTGCTTTGACAATCACGAGCATGTGGGACAGGCCCCAACCTGCTGTCGCCCCACCGCGACTCCAATGACCCACTACACCACGCGGCCAATTCACGCCTGCATGTTTTGCAATGGTGCCCCTGGCTGGATACGGATGAATCAATAAAAATCACCTGGACATCACTCGGGGTAGTTCCTGGAACAAAACACCTCAACACTTTCCTTTGGGTGCAGAGCAAAAGCAAAAACAAAAACAATATTTGGTACAATATATTAGGAAATACATTCTCAACAATTCCGAGACTTCCAGGCTTGTATTAGCCCCTATGACCAGGGGAGGAAACTTTAAAAAAAAAAAAAGCCAATGAACAGCCCTGTGTCTTGCAAACTGTGTCAGCGCTATCCCATGCCTAACAGAAGGTCTTTGCATAAGTTTCTCATATATTTACCTAGGATTTCATGTGTTGTAGCCACCTTTTTGGGGAGGTTGTTGTTGTTGCAGAGTTTGGTGTTCTTCCCTGGAAGGGGTGGAGACAAGGGGCAGAGGAAAAGTCACGACCAGGGCACTGGTCAAGGAAATGCATCAGAGGGCCTACTCAGCCAAGCTGACCCTTGAACGCTGCAAGAGACTTGTACTACCACTTTGCCTGGCACCCTTGCAAAGAGGAGCACCCCCGTAGTCCCCTGTATTTTCATGGGGTCTCTCCTATTGGCCAGTGGGTGAGAACCAGAAAGAAAAAGCTCCTCCTCCAACCCTTCCCACTAGCCAATAGGCTTTCACTCAATGTGCCAGGGAGGTTTTCCAGGGCAGATTTGGCTTCAGGACCTCCAGTAGCCTGGCACTGAAACAGGATTGGGGCATTAAAATGGGATAACAGAGCAATAAGACAGTGGGATAGGAATTAAAAGCCATGATTAGGAGACACCCGCACCTTTTCCCCCATAGCTGGAAAAGCAGGTGAGGAGACACAATTTCAAGTGGGAAAGCAGTAATATGTAAAGCCTAGATCAGCTCCAAGAGTGGGTCATTCTAACAGTCAAACACTCTCTAGGAAGTAAACTTTTCCCGACTGGTCAAGCGAAGCGTGCATCTCATTTTAATTCAGGAAAAAAGAACGGAGCCATAACTATCCAAAATGTTGAGGAACACAAATGCACTGGTTTTGGTTCACACTTGCACACACAAACCTGATCTTGTGCAGTAGTTCAACAATCAAGGATCGACTCAGAATCAGATGACATCCACAGCTTTACACTGATTGGACATATGAAGACACGGTGGGCCTATCCACATTGGGGCCAACTGAAGTGGATGCCTCAGGCGGCAGATTTTCAAGGGATGTCCACCTCCGTCCATCCTCTTTCCTCCATTGATCCTTCTCCCAGACCTGGACTGGAGAAAGACAGACGGCGAAAGAGTGGAAGGGTGGAGAGTGGTTGGTTAGAGTGTCCCAGGAAACATCAGGGATTGATCCTGGGTCCTTCTGCATGCAAACTCCATGCTCTATCATTGAGTTGAGTATTGGCTGACTTGGGTTCTAGATGCATGTCGATCCATTCACAAAAAACCACTGCCAAGTCATGTAGATTCAACCCAGAGTGACCGGGAGGAAAAAAAAACTGATATTGGTTGGAAAAGGAAAACATTCATTAGAACTGACTGTTCTTCGACTATTCTAAAATCACCAGCCCCTCTTTGGTGTGGGATGCCTGTCTGGTAGGGTCAAACCTGATGGCGGAAGAAGCTGCAGGTACATGGAAGCAGAGAAGATGCACAAGAGAGCGAGTCTGGAGCCCAGGCAGGAAACCAAACCAACAACGGAGCTTCTGGAAGAAAAGCAACACTGGAAAGGAGCAGATTGGGAGCGAACAAGGAGGCTGATGCAGGTGGTAACAGACAGGCAAGGAAGCAGTTTGAAGGCATTGCGGAGCAGTATTGGGTCGCCTGAAGTGTAGCAGATCTGGAAGCAATATGGGTGCCGGTAGCATGGGATTGGCTCTCTGGGATCACCTGACATGTAGTGGGCAGATTCCGATCCATGGTCCTGATTTCTGAGTCATCTGCAGTTCCTTCCTCCAACCAGCTGCTCCAGTGACAGAGGTAAGAGCAACTGGCAGGCAGGACTCCTGGTTCAAGCCCCCTGATGCCAGACATGAAGTTCTGGGCATATTTCAGAACCCGGCCACATTTTTTTCAGGTTTTCTCTACGGCCGTCAAGCCTCGAAGTGGGATCGGACATTCCTCCTTCCGTTTCCTGTTGAGTGTCATGTGCATTCCCCAGCATGCGCCACAATGGACAGTGAAAGTGGTTAGTCAGTTGCATGGAGGCGTAAATGAGAAGGGCCACTTGCTAGGTACACAAGTTCCCCACACGTGACGGTTCTGGTGATGCTCTTGCGTGCCACAGAGGGGAACATCAAACACGGAGACAAGGTTCCCATGCAGGACACAGGCAGCATGGAGATCTGTGGGCCCCCGAAGCGGGTGACCGAAAAAAGGACTGTGGGATCCACAGAAGACAAAAACCACGGGAGAAGCCCCGTTCACAACTCGGCCTGAGCCAGATTCCTGGGGCACCCCACGCCTTGCTGGACACACCGGATGAGTTCTTTGCGGTTGTCGAGGATGGTGTCGAAGCTCTCCTGCAGCCGGCTCTGCTGATCGACCACCTTCTGCTGCAGGCTCCGGATCCAGCGCAGCAAGGCCAGGCGGCGGTACATGACCAGGTGGACGTGGTGCTTCTCCTTTTCGCGCTCCTTGAACTTCTTCTTGTCCTGAAGGTTCCGGAAGGCCTCCGCCAGCGCCGGGAAGAGGGTCTCGGAACTCGGAGACGAGTCCTCCGGCTCAGCAGCGGGAGATGGTGATCCCAAATGGCCCCTCCAGTCTTCGGCGGGAACAGTGGGGGCTTCCCAAACACTGGTGCCCCCACTGTCTGGGCTGTCAATGCTGAGCGAGCTGCTGGCGTAGCCATTGTCCTCTAAGGGGGAGGTGGCCAATTTCCCGCTCTCTCTGATCCTCTCCTCGACGGCGCTATTCTCTTGATCCGGGCCACTGACCTCAGCTCCCTCTGGAGGTCTTCGGATCGCCTCCTCTTCCTCCTCTTCCTCCTCCTCAGAGGCAAGTGACATGCCATCAGACCTCAGCCCCTGGGGAACAATCCTGGGCTTGCTTCTTGCTTTCTGTCTGCACATAAGCAATGTTTGGTTATCAGACACCTTTGGCGCATTGGCCCCTCGCTGTTCTCCATCCCCTGGCAACAGAATCCCTGCCGTGGCCTGGCAACAGTTCTCGTTGCTGTCGTACGACTCTCCCAGGAAGTTGAGGTTGTTGTCTGGCTGGCAGCCTCGCCCTCCAAGGTAGGCCATGTCTCGCGGGACGTTTCTCCTGGCCTCGCAGAACAGCGGGCTGAGTGGGATCTCAGGCTGGCACATGGCAAACATCTTTCTGCCCTCCCAGCTAAGGAGAAAGAGGCACAGAGGGAAGGGGGGAAATGAAATTATGGGGCAAAAGAAGTTCAAGTCGTCCTCGATGGCATCTCTCTCAATGCCACTGTTTCAGTGCACCCCTATGCATGCCTACTCTGAAGTAAGTCCCACTGAATTCAGTGCGACTTGCTCTCAGGTATATGTCACTTTCCTGGAGGGTTGGAAAGCCCATTGACAAAGAGGTCGTGTAGCCAGTCGACAACCTAGTATCGGTCAACATTTGACCACAGCCAAAAATTCCATTAAGACAGGAATGTAGTTGCAGAATTAGCAGCTTCTCATTTTATTTGTACGATAATGTCACTGGATCAGTGGCATCACTAAGGGGTGTGGACTGCATGTGTGTGACACCACTACCGGCCAAAATTTTGAAAACGTTGGTAGTTCTGGATAATATCTTCATGTTATATATCATTTGATGGGTAATTAAACGCAGAATTCAGTGAAACAAACCATGTTGAAATATCTGCATTCTATCCCATGTTATAGCCAAATAACCAGAAAAGGAAAACACGATTTCCTTACGTAACAAAAAGTGGATTTTCTTAACTCAGAACGGACCAATGAAACTGATTGTTCTGAGAACCAATGAGGTGTTGTTATGACACAGCAGGTAACCAATGAGGTGTCAGTAGGAGTCAGTTCTCATCGCCATGTATCAGAGCTAATGCTAGAACCTTGATTCAGTTGCATGAGAGGCATCAAGCTGGCCACTGATACTGATACTGATTTATTGGGGTGACCTGTACTGTCATGTATTAAAATAAATTGACAATGGGTGTGATACCTGGTGATGCCACTGCATTTTAGCTGTGCATATGATATTGTAGTGTAATCTGTACGGTCTGGTATGGGGGGTGGCACAATGAGGTTTCACACCAGGTGATGCAAACCCAAGTGACACCTCTGCATTGGATAAAAAGGCAGGATGGAGGGCTTTCTTTTATCCCCTTCTGCAAAAGTCGAGGTGTCCACACGCAATATTTAGCAGCAGATACTCCCAGACATGCACTAGGGAGCTGTTCCAAAATGTGGTGTGTGTGTGTGTGTGTGCATCATGGGGCATGGGGGTGTTAGAAAATGTTGTGCCCCAGGCGCCAGATTCCTTAGCGATCTCACTGGCACTGGAGCCCTCCGTGGTCAGGCCCGGCCCGAGATCTCCTCCCACGCTCCCATGTTCTGACTCGGCACTGTCCTCCTGATGGGTTCCAGGGAGCACCAGAGGATCACAACAATGTCAAGAGGCATTGTGCAGGCAGCCACTAGGGAACAGGAGATGCATGCAGGCTGGCCAGGTTGCGCTGAGCTCTAGAACCTCATGGGGTCTGGCAGGCAGGGACTGGAGATCAACTGACTGCAGCCTTTGAGCTGAGCAGAAGTCAACAGTCACACCTCAAATCACTCCAGACAAAAATTGGCGATGCCTCTGAAGGCCTTTTAGAGGCCTCCAAATAGCATTTCTGGTTGTTGAAAACCCCCACGCTGGGCTGCGTTGTGGCTGATGCAGGCTGCAGGCAGGCAGGCGGGGGAGGGGCGGGGGGAGGTCTGGCTGCAGGTGGAACAGGTAGCAACTGGAAGGGGCCGCGAGCCTGCTTTTAGGAGCCTCTTCAGCAGACACTGGGGAGATTCCCGGCCAACCTGCACCCCCACCCCTCCAAAGCGCAGCCAGAGTCCCCCCTCCCCAAACTGTGGGTTTCCAACTGCAGTTTTAAGCAGCTGAGAGCACAGGGCAGAGGAGGCCCACGGGGGTGGGGTGTGAGTGGGCCTGGGAGCGGGTGGGGGTGGCGAGGAGGAAGGCAGCGGCTCAGCGGAGAGCCCGGCCGGCCGGCCAGTGCAGCCCCACCATGCCGTGCCAGGAGGGAGGACGTGGACGTGCCAGCCGGGCTCTGGTGCCACCCGAGCATGGCATGGGCAGGGAAGCAGGCTGGGCGGCAGCCCTGACTCATTCGGACGCCTGCTGGCGGGGGGGGGGGTGTTCCAGCGGCGTCCCCAGCCTCCTGGTTCTCTCCACCCAGCCCAGACCCGAACCCGCCTGCACACCCACCCCGCAGTGTAGCCGCCCGAGCCAAACGCAAGCGGGGCGGGGGGAGCCTTGCGAGCCCCCGATCCTCGGTCCAGCTGCACACGCCGGCCGGGGGGCCGGGGGGTGGGGGCCGGACTGCTGGCCTGGCGTGGCCACCTGCGCGACTGAGTGCCCCCCCGCCGCCGCCGCCGCCGCGCGCACTAGCGACCGAGGCCCGTAGCCGGCACTCACCGCGGGAGTCCTGCAGGGAGCGGGGGGCGAGAGAGGGCGGGGGGGGCGCCCTGTCGGCTGCGGCTGCTGCTGCGCCGGTGGAGGACGGAAATCGCCTTAGGCGGCCGAGCAGGAAAGCGTCACGCTCGGCCCACTTCCGAGAGCTGCCCGGGCGGGCTGCGGCTGGCCGGCTGGCGCGGGGAGGGATGGCGCGCCGCGGCCGCGAAGGGGTGGCGCGCCCGCCGCCGCGGCAGCGCCTCCGCCGCCACCCGCCAGAACGCGCCGACCCCAGGCTGCCGGGGGCGATTCACACGACCCCGACGCGCTTGTCGAGAAGGCGGTTGCGTGCCAGGGCTTTTCCGCCCTGAAAAGGCCGAGTGGCTTTTCCAGAGTGGCTGTGTGAAAAGGCCGAGCGAGCCCGTCTGGGGGACGAGCCCACCTGGCTGGCAGTCCAGACGACCCTTTCTGTCACGTGGCTTCGAGGTTCGTACGAGGTTCTCTCGTGGCAAGGCCGCGTGGATATTTTCACCCGTGGGGTGCGCTGGTAAGGGTCGCCTTTTCTAACCCAACCAACCACCCCCGCTTTCCCACCTGGTTCAAGTGACGTTAGAACCAAATTAAAAAAACGGTCGGGTATCTTATGAGAATTCACTTGGGAGGCGTTCTCGGGTTGTTTTTCCACGTGAAAAGGCACTCAGACGTCCAGGGAAATGGAGAAGGGGGACATCTGAGTCCCGTAGTGCCTAGGCCTGCCTCTGCATGGATGATCATCGTGCAAAGGTGTCCTGATCTACATCTGAACATGTACCCCATAACCAGTAATGGCATCTAAATGATTTAGCAACAGATACTCACTTTTGATTGGCACTTGTGTCAGGGCCCGCCCACCGGAAGTGAGGTCATAGCCAGAACCCAGGAACCGCCCCCAGGAACCGCCGCGCCTCCTCGGTAGACTGCGCGGCGGCCTGGGAGAAGGCCTGAGAGTTCCGGGCCTTCTCTGGGGCCGCCACGCAGGCTACCGCCCCCAGGAACCGCCGCGCCTCCTCTGGAGGGAGCCCCAGGCGGCCTACCTGCTCACGCTGCTGCTGCCATCGGTCTCCCTCGCTCCGCTGCCTGCCTGCCTGCCTGCCTGGCTCTGAGAACGTGCAGGCAACTCAAACATTGCAGGGGGCGGAGCAGAGCACCGACAGAGTTGACGAGTGGGCGGGTGAATGGGCGGGGCCAGCCCTAATCCTAGGAACGGGTATGCGCGTACCCCTGCGTACCCGCTACATGAAATGTCTGCCCATAACGCATGATCATGAGAATCCCCTATGAGGCTTACAGGTGGAAAGTCAGCATGGAGGGGGAGGGGGAACAGGGAGGAAGTGGTGACGACTTCCTGGGGAAAACCAAACAAATCAAGAATTTTTGATCACTCAGAATTGTGATCCAACTACCTAACAGCCATGTGAAAAACAGCAAAACCACACAATCATGCACGTGTGTCCTGGCTATCATCAGAATCAGTAGATCAAGTGTAAACCTCTGCCTGATGTATACCCGGGGCTGCTGAGAGCTGGCATTAGGCCTGGGGCAAGATCCCTGATGGGTTGCTGCATTTTTAAACTGACAGTTTTAGGATAGGCTGAGATGGAGGTACCCAAATTTATTTTGTAACATGTTTGGGGTTCCCTATGATCTTTGCCTCTTGTGATGTCATTTCTGGCTTCCAGAACACTCTTTTGGGTTCTGCAGCTCTGTTTCCAGGGCAACTGTCCGTAGTAACGGTTGTCTGACCTCTTCCACCAGCTCTGCCTTCCTCCAGTAGACACAGACGGCAGACAGTTATTACTACATACCAAGGCTGGCTCCAGGAGCATCGGGGCCCAATGTGGGGCATTCCTGTGGTATGGGGCATTCCCCCACTCTCCCTGTGCCCCCACCATCTTAGCCCCCCACCACCACGCACCAAGGAAATGCTTGTGTTGCAATGCACGGCTCCTGGAAATAGTTGGTGGTGACATGATGATGTCACCGCCAACTGCTTCCAAGAGGCCCATTTTGGGCAGTTCGGAGGCGGGGGCAGTGGGAGGGCCCAAGGTAAAGCAGCTCTGCTTGCCCCATTGAGTACAGCCCATAGAAATTCCTGCAGCAGCGGCAAGCAATATACTCACTGCGCTGGTGCGGGGGCCCCCAAAGTGCGGGGCCCAATGTAACAACATTGGTCACATCGGCTGAAGGCTGCCCTGCTACAGACAGTTGCCCCAGAAATGGAGCCCCAGAACCCAGAATAGATTTTCAGCAACTTTCAGCCACTGTGCGCCAAACTCCTGCTGCACCCCTGCAGGCCTTTTGCGGCACACCAATGTGCCACAGCGCACCAGTTAAAAACCACTAACTTCAGGGGAAACTACTCTGAATCGCCCGAAACGTTCCACTGCCATCCCACACACAACATGCTCTCAAAGGACCCTTATGGCCATTCCAGGCCTCAGAGGGCGCTTGTGAAATATTACGTGAAAGGAGGGAGAAAGTGGGAGAAGGCTCAATGCTGGAAAATGATGTGGGGCACAGAAGGGGGTCCGGTCACATGGGACACTACTTAGGCAGTGGGCACAAAAGAGCCTTGTTGTGGACTTGGAGGATGTAAAAAAATTGGGAAAAACATGATGGGTGTGATAGAGCATTACTGTGCTATGCTATTGGTGAAGGGGGGCTGGAAGGGAGCACAGGCAAATACAAATACATGCGCATCTTATCTCTTGTGTAAAATTTGTACTTTAAAATAAAGGTATTTGCATCAAGGAAACTTGCTCTTTTTTTATTCTACCCAACACAGAAAGTGAAGCCACAAGAGAATGAATGGTTTAGTGCAGGAGTGTCAAACGTGTTTCACGCAGTGGGCCAAATAGCATTCATTGTGCCTGCTGTGGGCAGGAAGTGACATCATGAAGCAGGAAGTAGCATCATGAGGCACCTGATGGCCAGAAATAAGCATTTTTGTTCTCACATAGAGAACTCATTTGCTGCAAATGAAAGAAGAGAAAATGTGCAGGTCTTGTTCATAATGTCAAAATATGAGAGAGTGAAATCATCATGCTGAGAGAGCCCAATTATAATGGGGGCTTCTGGGGGCTACATCTGGCCTTATATTTGACATCTCTGGTCTAGCCCAGGGGTGGCCAAAGCTGCTTGATGTCATGACATCACTGTCCCAGGCGCTGGGGCACTGCATTACGCCTCCAGCTTAGGTGTCTACCTCCGACATCTTCATGAATGGACCGGCCCTGCTTGAGAACTGTCTTTCACATTTTGGGGGACTACTCCCCAGAAGCCTTGGTCATCCCTACCAACAAGATCCAGCTTTTCCCAGGGCCTTCTCTCCTGATCCCAGCACATGGGTAAGGGAGACAGTATCTGCAATGCACACATCCCAGTCCATGGTGGGCTTTAAAAGCCAACACCAGTCCTCAGACCTGGGCCTGAGAGCAAGTCCAACTGCTGCAGCTCTGGAGAACCTCCTTCCATCACTCCATATCGGCTGTTTCGGAACACGGTCGCTCCCACCAAGCCCTACAGCGCCTGACCGCCGTTTTCTGCCACTCTGATTTTGCCATCTCAATCCAAGCATGAGAAGCAGAAGCCCCCAAAGTCCAGGCCTGCCCCTGGCTACGCAATAGATAACAGCTCCGCTCATGTCCTGATCCAACATCCGTGCAGGCGGCGCTCCCCACCTGCTTTTCATCTGCTGTGTTTTCCGTTCGCCAATCCAACCCAACACGCCACAGCCTTTGAACAAAATTGGTCCCAGCAGAGGTCCAAAGACCCCGCTCGGCAGCCTGATGACGTCAGGCTGTGTCACGAGAGCCTGTTGCTCTAACCTTTTTCCGTCAGGAAGGATGAATAATCGAGGCGTAACCAGTTCCGCATGTGAGGGACGCTTTGAAGGGCAGCACAGCCAAGGCAAAGACTTGAGGGCAAAACCACCCTAGCAGGAGGCTGGAATGCCAAGCCACAGGCTCCTGAGACCTCACTCACGATCTAGGCTGGCTCTTCTCTGCTTCACACCCACTCTTCACTCTACCCCAGCACAATCTAGATCATTTTGTCCTTTTTCATGTGGTCCAACAAGCGGAAAGCAGGAGCCAGCCAGGTGCAAAACTCACAGAGTGGAGACAGCAAGCAAAGGATGGTTTGATAAAAGACAGTTCCAGCAGATGTATTGAGGACCAGTAGACCGGCCAGCTGTGAAAGATGAATAGAGATGGTAGACACTAGATGCTGAGACAAGGAATGGTCATCTTCCTCATGACCTGTTCGTGAGCTTCTGGAAGCTTCCAGAACCTTTGCACTTTTGAAAGCAGAATATAGGGCTAGACCTCAGTTTCCACATCCTTCTGGTTCTTTGTGGCTTGCTAAGACTTTGTTTCTCTTTGTACTTTGCATTCTCAAAAAATAATGATGTTCACATGCTTCATTGGGGAGAACTGGATGAGACTGACCTGGGCTAATCTTCAGTGTGATGAAACAAGACATCTTTGGAACATCCTCTTCCAAAGATAAGACATCCTCTTCAAAGGACAGTGCAGATTTTTCATAGGGCTTACTGGACGTTCAGGGTTGCCTGCTTTCATCTGCCCCAACAATGACTGGATTGGAAGGGGGGCTGAACATAGCTTGCTCTACAGCGATGACCATCAATTTTAAGACTGAAATATGGGCCAAAGGGAATTTGAGATGGGGTCCCAGGGATTTCTTCCAGGCAGGAGCAAGTGGGCATTTGGTGATGGAACAGTAGGAAGAGATGGATTCCAAATGGCTTCACCTATTCAGAGAAAAGAGTAGGCAGGCCAGGACCAAGGAAGAAGACCTGCAGTAGCTCAAGTAGCAGTTACCCAGTAGGGAAGCAGGGAGCAGGTCCCTTGAGCAGAGGATGGATAACAGGGTTGGTCTTGGGCTCTACAGCACCACGGAGAGCTCCCAGTGAAGTAGAATGTGTCCAATTAGGTTGCATCACCGAACATCAGAAGGACGCTGCTAGATCCTGCTGGATCATGCCCAGGGTCCATCTAGTCCAGCTTCCCGTATCTCACAGTGGCCCAGCAGATGCCTCAGGGAGCAAGCAAAACCACAAGAGACGTGCATTCTGTTGTCACTCCCTTGCTCCTGGCATTCAGAGACAGGTTACCTCTCAAACCCGAAGGCTGCATGACTTGTAACCTATGATGGATTTTTTTCCTCCATAAATCTGTCCAATGCAATCTTCAAGGCATTTAGGCCAGGTGCCATCACAATGTCCTTGGCAAGGAGTTCCATAGATTCATGATACACTGAGTGCAGAAATATTTCCTTTTGTGGGTTCTAACTCTCCTGCCAGCCTAACCAGTGATGTAGACTCATCCAAAGGGGGGGGCCTTTCTCTGGGGCCGTGCCCCACTGGAGGAAAGCCCTTCCTAGGGATATCAGTGTGGCACAGATGGAACGCCTGACTGTTTGAAGTGAGCTCTCTTATGTGTTGATTCAACAACGGCTGCTCCTTGTACAACATCTTGAAAATGGGGGTCTTCTCTCATTTGTTGCGGTTTGGTTGCATTTTGCTACTGCTGCTTTTGCAAGCAACATGAAATGTCATGAAAATGTTGCAGGTGCCTGCTGCCGGGGGGGGGGGGGGGGGGGGGGGGTAGCAGGGTGTGGTCATTGTGAGAGGCCTACAGGCTGTCGAGTCCTTGGGCTACTTCACAAGGAGGGATTGCGAGTAGCCCAGGGCCAAATGCGGCCCACTGTGGGGGAAGGGGTTCAGCTGGGGAAGGGGTTCCATCAGGGCTTAGCCTTAGCCATTGCAGGGCCCCATGGTGCCTATCCCCTGTGGGGGGGACCCTACTCACCAGAATGAGTGGCAATGGTGAGCCCATGACTGACAGTATTCTATCAGTTCTGCAGCTATGGGCACTCTGCTTGCTGCCCCAGTATGAGGCCCCTCCAGGTGTGGGGCCGAATTTGGCCAGTTAAATAATCCTAAAGCTGACCCTTTGTTCTGTCACCCTTGACCCTCCATCACACCTTTGTGCTTCTTCGGCAGAGCTCTGCTGATCAGCCTCGTCTGGGGCATCTGGATTATCCTTCTGAACCTTCAGTCCTGGTTGGTCCCCACCTTCCCTCCCCAGGTGCTCCAATGCCCCCAATACTGTCCCCCCACCCCTGCAAGGAGCACATGTGCCCAAAGGGCAGCCAGCGAGCCACCGCCACCAACTTCTTCCAACCTTCTGGCCATTTGGCCAGCATGCATGTGGGCATCCTTGGACCTCTCACACTTCTGTCCGTGTTGGCTGGCTCCTAGGCAACACCTGTGCACATCTTGCAGGACCTCCACTGGGCCAGGCTCGATGCAGCCACAGTGCCTGGTTAAGAGATGCCGTCCCCACGGCCTCCATCCCAGTGTCTCCAAGGAGATCCATCCATGTCCCAGCAGCAGCAGCAGAGACCCGCCTGCTGCCATGTGCAGGAGTGTTTTGTTGGCGGCCATTTTTCAGTCATCCCAAAATGGCCTCCAACAGAGCTCTACTGTGCAAAACAGCCCAATCTAGGATTGGGTTGTAAGAAAACTACTAGAAGGTGTATCATATCAAGCAGAAAAGTACTTGCCTTAACATAATTCTGCTACCCCAAGCTGAAGCTGTGTGCCAGTCTGTCTGGGCATTGGAGCTTCAGTCATAACCAGACTCTGAGGACGCCTCCTCTGGAGAAGAGGCTGAGGAACCACACCCTACAGAAGATCCAGGTGCCTACAGAGGCCACCACCTCTGAGATCCCACCACAACATACATCTTGGTATCTCAGGAGAGCCAATGTGCCCCACCTGTGCCCTGGAGCCCTCCCTACATCATACCATGACCCAGAAGTAAAGGTCCAGCTCAGCAGTAACAGCAGGGGCTCTTTCTAGAGTGGTCTGCTGAGGAAGAGGGGAAGCAGGATTGGGGCCGTCCTGGTGAGTTGACTCCTTTGCATTCCTTGAACTGTTGCAACATTCTCCTTGTTGGTCTATGCTGACGCATCTGAGTGCGCAATCCTAATCTGGAGTTAGGCCAGCACAAGTCACTTGGCATCACGAGATTTATATTGAAAAGGATGGCATAGGCTGCCCCATCTACACCTGCCGCCAACTCTGGTTTCAGGGTTTAGGTCAGCAGTTTTCAACCAGTGGGCCACGGCAAATTGGTGTGCCATACAAGGCCCGCAGATGTGCTACAGGAGTTTGGAGCACAGTGGCAGAAAATAACTGGAAAACACTTCCAGGTTCTGCAGCTCTGATTCTAGGGCAACTGTTGGCAGTGAGGAATTGTCTGTTCCTCTCCCTCCACTATAGGGACCTGGTGGCGCAGCGAGTTAATTCGCTGTTGCTGGGCTTTTCAACCGCAAGGTTGAGAGTTCAAGACTGCATGACGGAGTGAGCTCCCGTTGCTTGTCCCAGCTCCTGCCAACCTAGCAGTTCAAAAGCACCTAAATGCAAGTAGATAAACAGGGACCACTTCGGTGGGAAGGGAACGGCGTTCCGTGCGCTACAGCGTAGAGTCACACCGGCCACATGACCACAGAAGCTTGTCCTCGGACAAAACGTCGGCTCTACAGGCTTTGAAACGGAGATGAGCACCGCCCCGTACAGTCGGTCATGACTAGACCATTCAGTCATGGGGAAACCTTTACCTTTACCTTCCTCCACTGGCTCCCTAAGGAGTCATATTTTTGCCCTCCCTAAGGCGCCAGCAGAGAAAGAAGGACAGACAATTTGTTACGACCAACAGTTGTCTCAGAAACAGAGCCACAGAACCTGGAAGAGTCTTCTGGAAGCCAGAAGTGACATCACAAGAGATAAAGACCATAGAGAAGACCATAGAGGTCAGTGTGCTGTGGGAAGAAAAACATTGAAAATCACTGTTCTAGATTGTTAGCCCCTCAGCACAGGGATCTGTCTTTTTACTCTATGTTAACGCACCATGTGCATTGATGATGATGATGATGATGATGATGATGATGATGATGATGATGATGATGATGATGATAATAATAATAATAATAATAATAATAATAATAATAATAGACATCGCCATACCGGGTGATAGCCGAATCGAAGACAAAGAACTTGAAAAAATTATAAAATATAGGGACTTGACAATTGAAATTGGAAGATTATGGCAAAAACGATCCAAAGTAGTGCCAATTGTCATCAAATTGTCATTCGAAAAATTTACAAAAACATCTAGAAACTTTGACGATCAATGATATAAGAATGTCTGACCTACAAAAATCTACACTGTTGGGAACATCATACATCTTACGCCGCTATTTGGACAATTCTTAGGCTCTTGGTTAGAGCTTGAATTGCCAATAAAAAGACCACTCTGTGATATTTGTGATCTTTTTATCATTTTGACTGTGTATATGTGAATAATAATAATAATAATAATAATAATAATAATAATAATAATAATAATAATAATACAGCCTCTGTGTGCCCTTATTGCTTCCTCTACTGGAGATGTTTGGGACAAAGGCGTTTTATTGCTTAGTGGGCCGATAGTGTCTGGATTTCCAACTCTCTTTTTGAGAGCATGTCAAGTTCCTCCTTCAACGGGGTTTTCATGGAATTCTGAGGCAGGTTTGGGGGCTGCGGCAGACGTGGGTCACTCTCCTTGGCAGTCCCTATTGGAGAAGTCTGAACGCTGGTGGGACATGACATGACGACAGTGACAAGGATTTAAATCCGGTTTCAAAAATGGTGAAACGGGAGAAGCTCAAACAAAGCTTGTACCCAAACAAGCTCATCCTCTTCCCCAATGGGTTAAAGTTTCAATTTAAAAAAGCAGCAAACTTCCCCGAACCATCTGTAACCTAACTCTCCCCAAATGCCTCATCTGAATTTAATAAAGCAAGAGGGGAGTGGAAGAAATCTCCCAAAAAGCTTTCATAGAAATTAAAGTAAACAAGGCACTGACCTCCAGCCCCTGGTTGCCCCTCTGCTGACTCGGGCCTGTTGTTACGGTTACAGACGGTTTGGCATTTTTGTTTAATTGTAAACACATTTGGTAAATACGCCCGGGATTTGGTGGCTGCTCCAAAGGGGTCCATTGATGCAGGGGTGCAAATATCTCCCAGGGCAGGAGAGGAAATCTCCCGTGTGAGTGCAGAAAGGCAAACGGAAGAGAGAGGCGCACAGCTGGGGGGGGGGCAATGTGGACAGCCAGGGAGTGGGCCTTCTCTTGAAATCCCTTGGGACAGGATGGCAGCAGTGGCATTATTCACCCGGTACACTGGGCGGGACTTACCTTTGAGCGGCAGTCCGCCCGTTGTGTCACGCCACGTTCCGCCGCAGCGGAACGCGGCGTGACGCAACGGGTGGACTGCCGCTCAAAGGTAAGTCCCGCCCAGTGTACCGGGTGAATAATGCCACTGGATGGCAGCCATCATGCACACAGCACATCAGCCCCCTTGATAGTGGAGGCTCTCAGGGTTGAAGCCCGTATGAGAGAGTCTCTGTGTCTCTTTTTTTCCTGGTTCCTCTGTCTGGGTAACTTTCGTCTCTGGAACATGGAGCCCATCATACCAGAATAGGATACTAGAACCAGGGGACATCCACTGAAATTGAGTGTTGGGAGAGTTAAAACAGATACAAGGAAATACTTTTTTACCCAGCGGGTAATTAAGCTATGGAACTACTTGCCACAGGAGGCGGTGATGGCATCTGGCCTAGGTGCCTTTAAAAGGGGCTTGGACAGATTTCTGGTGGAAAAGTCCATTGTAGGCTATAGGCAGTGGCGTCATCCAGGCGGAACGGCCCGGTACGCCGTTCCGCCAGTTCTGCAGATGGGCCCGGGCCGCGCCGCCTATTCGGAGGACGGGCGAGCTGCTCCTGGGCCCGCCCGCCCTCCCTCACGTCCCGAATCGCTCTGAAATGGAGCGATTTGGGCGCTGTGAGGCTCAGGGAGGCGTGGCAGCCCTCCGCCATGGGGCGGAGGGCTGTCAATCATCCAGGCATTCCGGTTCTTGGCGCGCCTGGATGACATCACTGGCTATAGGCCATGATGGGTGGTGCAACCTCCTTACGTTAATAGTGGGCTACTTCAGAATGCCAGGTGCAAGGGAGTGGCAACAGGATGCAAGCAACTTGCTGCCTACTGGGCTCCCTGAGGTATCAGGTGGGCCACTGTGAGATGCAGGAAGCTGGACTTGATGGGCCCTTGGCCTGATCCAGCAGGGCTCTTCTTATGTTCTTATCATGAATTATGGATGAGAACAGTGTTTTTCAACTGGTGGCATGCATACTACTGGTGGTATTTAAGGCGTTGTCCAGCGGTATACCCGGATCCCACAGGATACCCACTGCCCAGCAACGTGACCATGATGCAATGCAACAAACAGAGAAAGGAGGCTCAGTGCAGCGGGCAGAGCTCCAGCATACGGTTTTCAAACAGTAGAAAAAGCCCACCTGCAAACATCATTGCCAGTTACCTGGAGTAGCAGTATAGCACCAACCTAGAAACTTGCTTTTTTAAAAATGGAGTTGAATTTTACACACCTTGATATCACGTTCTATGCTCATTCACCATTTTGTGAATTCACCAAATAACGGCCTGGAGGTCAAATCTGGCCCACCCCAAGATTTTTTCTGGCCCGCAGCAACTTAAAATACTTGATGTTATCACCATATATACTCGAGTATAAGTCGATATCATGGATAAGTCGAGGGCAAGTTTTAAGCCAAAAATCATGGAATTTGCCATGCCCCGTGGATAAGTCGAGGGGAAAACGTAGGGGCATCTGCAGTTCTTTGAATTAGATCATTTTGTCTGATTTTACCCAACACCAGATTCTGAAAAATGATCCACCAGTAATAGTTACCTAAGAACTGTACAGTCTACTTATTTATTAAAGTACAGGGGAAAAAACAAAATAAAACAGCAACATAGCAAGCAACTATTAAACCAGTTGTTCCCAAACCTTTTAGTGCTGGGATCCATTTTTGAAAATGACAGCCTCTGGGGACCAGAACAGATGTCATTAGAGAAATGGGAAGGCTTATTCTCGACTTATACATGATTATATATGGTACCAATTATATATCATTTCTCAGTTTAAACATGGCATTGTTTCTTTTTAAATGTTGCATTTCGCTTTTCTTCTGATTCACATCATGCTGATTACAAAAAAAAGATCCAAGTAAAACTTATTCATTCATTTAAATTTCATTCATTCATTTCTAAAAGTGATTTTTTTTTTGGCCCATGAAAATCTGTAAAATGTAAGATGTGGCGCTCCTATTGAGACCCCTGATATAGACCAATGATTTTCAACGTTTTTCTTTTCGTGGCACACATGAGGAGACTCTATGGTCTTCACTTCTTGAGATGTCTGGCAATTGTCCGCCAGGAGAAGAGGGGAAAGGATTTGTTAATAGTTGCCCTAAAGACAGAACTGCAGTAGCCAGAAGACTTCTTGAGATATTTTCATCCACTGTGCTCCAAACTCTCACGACACACCTGTGTGTGTCCTTTTGTGGGACCCTTTGTGCCACATTAATGTGCCATGGCACACTAGTTAAAACCCATGGGTACAGTGGAATCATATAGCTGGCTTTTGGTTGTAGCAATAACAAAAGGAAAAAGGCATTTTAAAATATATTTATCAAGGGAGATAATTCCCTCATCTTCTTCTCTGCTTTCTTAAGCCTGTCTCGCTCTCGCTCTTGCTCTTCCCTCCCCCCAAAAAAGTGTTATCTTGACTCCAGTAGATGCTGCCTGCCAGGAGGAAGGCCTGGTGTCCCTTAGAGACTTCCTTTCTGTGGTTTTATCTGCCGCTCAGCTACAAAAGAAGGACTTTGAGGCTAGCCCCTTCCCTTCCATTAATGCAGGGTCCAAAAACGAGAGAGAGAAAAATCCACCATTTCCTCTTGCTCTGTGAATTGCTAATAAACTCCAGACAGAAAGGTCTGATTAGGAAATTGTTTAGGAAATTGAAAGGAAGGGGGGGGGAGGCCCGGGCTCCACGCTCCAGTTCAGCCAGTGCTATTTCTGAGCAAGTGGGCTGGGGCCGGTTTGTTCAGCTTCGCCACGTCCTCCCTCCCTGGCCCCAACCTGGCCTGCTTTGGCGCATCACCCTATGGCATGATGATCCGTCTCGGACGTGGGATCCTGGGCATTGGCAAAGGAACTGGTGTGTGTGTGTGTGTGTGTGTGTGTGTGTGTGTGTGTGTGTGTGTGTGAGAGAGAGAGAGAGAGAGAGAGAGAGAGAGAGAGAGAGAGACTGCTGCAAGCTTATGGAGACTCCACCCCTTCCATGACTATGGAGCTTTCAGGGGGCTTGTTCATATTTACATCTCTAACCCTTTTACTTTGATGTGGCAGTACAAGGAGGAGCAGAGCTTGACCAACATCTCCTGGCACCTCCGGCAAATGTCAACCCTGACTTGCCATCTTCCTCCTCCTCCTCCTCCTCCTCCTCCTCCTCCCTGGATTGAAAAAGAAAGCGGGAATGGAAGAGTAATAACCTAGAGTGTTTCCCTCTCACTTGTACGCTCCTGTCCTCTTCCACTCTATTTTCCTTTTCCTTTTTCCAAAAAGCAGAATCCAGAAGAAGAGGGTGGGAAGAAGAGGGTGGAAGACAGTAGGGGGAAAGAGGTGGGAGCCCCTACCAATCTGCCCTCTGTCGTCTTCATGGGCAGGCTGGCCTAGAGGAAGAGGCAGAGCTCCATAGAGGATGCCCAGGTTTTGCATGCATGGAGCCCTGGTCTAATCCTAACATCTTTAACTTAAAAAAAACCCTGCAGAGCAGGATCACAGCTGAATCCTAACCTGCCTTGGGACAGGCCAAATGGTCTGTACTGTATCCAGTGCATGTTAGTTAGGTGGCTGGAGAGCAACTGAGGGTGAGGGGATATTTTCCCCTCACCCCACGTAACAACCCAGCCACCACTATGGGGCTACCTGGATCTGCACCAGCAAAATTGCTGGCACAAATTCGAGTAGCCCATGCCAGGCTGATCAGGCTGTGGGTTAGGATATGGGGTGCACTGCCACGGCCTGTCCCACCCACCTCCTGGGCCTGATCTGCCCACCCCTGCCCCCAAACACCCCCTCCCCAACATGTCTGGCTGTAAGTCCAAACAACCAGAGCATAAAAAGGTAAAGGTTTCCCCATGACCGAATGGTCTAGTCGTGACCGACTGTAGGGGGCAGTGCTCATCTCCGTTTCAAAGCCTGTAGAGCCGGCGTTTTGTCCGAGGCCAAGCTTCCGTGGTCATGTGGCTAGCATGACTACGCCGTAGCGCATGGAACGCCATTCCCTTCCCACCAAAGTGGTCCCTATTTATCTACCTGAGTTTAGGTGCTTTCAAACTGCTAGGTTGGCAGGAGCTGGGACAAGCAACAGGAGCTCACTCCGTCGCGCAGTCTTGAACTCCCAACCTTCCAGTCGGAAAGCCCAGCAACAGTGAATTAACCCACTGTGCCACCACATCCCTAATCAGAGCATATGAAGCTCAAAAAAGCTGAACATGAAAAGAGAACAGAATTTTGGTATGTGTACTTAGGGACATGGTGGCGCTGCAGGTTAAACCGCTGCTGGTGGGCTTTCTGACCGGAAGGTTGGGAGTTTGAGACCATGCGACGGAGTGAGCTCCCGTTGCTTGTCCCAGCTCCTGCCAACCTAGCAGTTTGAAAGCACCTAAAAATGCCAGTAGATAAATAAGGACCCACTACACTTCGGTGGGAAGGTAACGGCGTTCCGTGTGCCTTGGCATATAGTCATGCTGGCCACGTGGCCACGGAAACTTGTCCTCAGACATACGCTGGCTCTTCAGCTTTGAAACGGAGATGAGCACCGCCTCCTACAGTCGGTCACGACTAGACCATTCGGTCACGGGGAAACCTTTACCTTTTTACTTAGGCCCCACTTTAATGGACACGACTAAAAAAAATGCAGTTGGCAGCTAATGCCACATCATACTCTTGTGTGCTCTCTGGCCTCCAAGCAGTAAGATTCATACCCTGATAAATAGGTACATTCCTTACCAAAACAGTTCTTGGCGTTCACAACAAGCCATTTGGACAAAATGTTTCTCCACTCTTTTTGTCCTTGCCATTGTTCCACACCTCCTCCATTGACATGGGTGTTTACTTGTCTTTTCAAATTCATTCCTCCCCTCTCATGCTCTTCTAACACTTTAACCCTGTGCATGCCGCAGAGACCTGGTGCCTGGTTTTCTTTAAGAACCAACTTTAAATCTCTTCATTAGAATGTTTCCTTTTCCTGCTACTAATTCTGACTCTGAAGCGTATAAAAGGACCACCACCCCAATATCCATAGATCTGGTACCTGCAGATCCAGTTACCCCATGGTCCCCCAAACCTCATGACCTTTGCTTTATGTTGATTACATTTCCCTGAAGTGATAAGGTGTCTTGCTTAAACAGATGCTATAAGCAAAAAGGCTGGGATGGATGACTCTCAAGCTGGAATCAAGATTGCTGGGGAAAATATCAGCAACCTCAGAAAGGCAGACGACACCACTCTAATGGCAGAAAGTGAGGAAGACCTAAAGAACCTTCTGATGAGGGTGAAAGAGGAAAGTGCCAAAATTGGCTTGAAGCTCAACATTAAAAAAACTAAGATCATGGCAACCTCTCCCATCACTTCCTGGCAAATAGAAGGGGAAGAAATGGAAGCAGTAACAGACTTTACTTTCCTGGGCTCCAAGATCACCGCAGACGGTGACTGAAGCCATGAAATTAAAAGACGTTTACTTCTTGGGAGGAAAGCTATGGCGAACCTAGACAATTTAATCAAAAGCCGAGACATCACCCTGCCAACAAAGGTTTGCATAGTCAAAGCGATGGTTTTCCCAGTAGCAATGTATGGCTGTGAGAACTGGACCATAAGGAAGGCAGAGCGCCGAAGAATAGATGCTTTTGAATTATGGTGTTGGAGAAGACTCTTGAGAGTCCCCTGGATTGCAAGGAGATCCAATTGGTCAATCCTCCAGGAAGTCAAGCCTGATTGCTCCCTGGAAGGACAAATCCTGAAGCTGAAGCTCAAATACTTTGGCCACCTTCTGAGAAGAGAGGACTCTTTAGAAAAGACCCTCATGCTGGGAAAGATTGAAGGCAAAAGGAGAAGGGGGTGGCAGAGGATGAGATGGTTAGACAGTGTCACCGAAGTGATGAACATGAATTTGGGCAAACTCCGGAAGCTAGTGGAGGACAGGGAGGCCTGGCGTGCTGTAGTCCATGGTGTCGTGAAGAGTCGGACACGACTTAGCGACTGAACAACAACATAAGCAAAAAGCTTATAGGCAGATGAGAGGCAAGCAAACTGTAGCCTAGGGAGACTAAGAACAACAGGAAGCAGAAATAAAACTGAACATTTGTTCCCTGGTTCTTTTCTAGGCTGCAGGCTACTTGCTATTACAATATTATCCTAAGCATGTTTACACAGAAGTAAGTCACACCCAGGTCCATTTGTATAGGATCATAGCCTTAATGTAACATGAACTCAGGTACCCCAAGAGAAAGACAATGGCCAAATAGCATTCATGGCACCTACTGAGTGATGGAGTGATTGTCAGTGGCTAATCCACGAATCCTCTCCCCCACACTTCCTCTTCCACTCCTTCCCCTCATCTTTTTCCAATGGGAAGAGCAGAGACTGGCATGCCACAAGGTACTCAGACAGAACCTGGCACTAGAATGCTGTTGTGTCGATGCAAAGGGCAGCCTGGGATTGCCTCAAGCCCTGAGGCTATTCAAGACCCATATAGCTGTTAACTGCCCTGCAAAGAGCTGAGCACCTGCAGTTTGCAAGTTTGTGTAAATACAGTACTTGTTGTTGTTGTTGTTCAGTGGCCAATTCGTGTCCGACTCTTCGCGACCCCCTGGACCACAGCATGCCAGGCCTCCCTGTCCTCCACTAGCTTCCGGAGTTTGCCCAATTTCATGTTCATCGCTTCGGTGACACTGTCTAACCATCTCATCCTCTGCCGCCCCCTCCTCCTTTTGCCTTCAATCTTTCCCAGCATGAGGGTCTTTTCTGAAGAGTCCTCTCTTCTCACGAGATGGCCAAAGTATTTGAGCTTCAGCTTCAGGATTTGTCCTTCTAGGGAGCAATCAGGCTGGACTTCTTGGAGGATTGCCCAATTTGATCTCCTTGCAGTCCAGGGGACTCTCAAGAGTCTTCTCCAGCACCATAACTCAAAAGCATCTGTTCTTCGGCGCTCTGCCTTTCTTATGGTCCAGCTCTCACAGCCATACATTGCTACTGGGAAAACCATCGCTTTGACTAGGCGAATCTTTGTTGGCAGGGTGATGTCTCGGCTTTTTATTAAGTTGTCTAGGTTCGCCATAGCTTTCCTCCCAAGAAGTAAATGTCTTTTAATTTCATGGCTGCTGTCACCATCTGCGGTGATCTTGGAGCCCAGGAAAATAAACTCTGTCACTGCTTCCAATTCTTCCCCTTCTATTTAGTAATATAGTACTATACGGAGTTAAATGTTTGAATGTGTGTGTTTTTTTCTGGTGTTTCTTTTCCAATGATGGGTAGTAGGGGCAGGTGAAGGCTGGGTCACATAGCCAAGCCTCTCAAGCCCTGAGGCTATTCCTTAGGGCTGCCTCATTAAGAGAAATGGATGGTACTGTAATAAATAAAATATTACTTCTTTCTAGATCACCTTTTTTTAGAGTCTCATGAAGCTGGGTGGGTCCCGATAAGGGTGTCATCTCTAAAAGTGGGCCCCAGTGCTAAAAAGCTTGAGATCTACTCCCTTAGCAAGATCCATGGGGAGTGAATAGAGGTGGGGACACGTGTCTTGCGAAGGCCTCTTTAAGGGGTTCCGCGGCCCCTGCCTGCCATTTCAGAGGCTGCAGGCTTCACCGAGGCAGCCCTCAAATGAAAAGCAGATGACCAGTTATCCGTTTCCACAGCCCCCGTTGCCTTTTCATGACACTGCCAAGTCTTCCAAAGATGCTCTCCGCTTGCCAAGTGATGTCAGCAGCCAGCCAGGAGGTTTTGCAAAGACGCCACTGCCTGGTTGGACTTCTGCTTATTTTGCAAAAGGATGAGCAGGAGGGGGGCGGCAGGGACCACGTTCTCATTTTAACTAGTGTCAGGCAGCTTCAGGCCCATCACTGGAAGTGTTGGGAGGAATGGGGACGTTGCCAGTGGGGCACATCGTCAGCCTGTGCCAAGACTCAACACCCCAAAAGCAAGCAGTGCCGGCATGTGAAAAGTGATCTCATATTAAGAACATAAGAGCCTAAGAAGAGCCCCTATGCTGGATCAGGCCAAAGGCCCAGCTAGTCCAGCTTCCTGTATCTCACAGCGGCCCACCAGGTGCCTCAGGGAGCACACAAGGCAACTTGATGCCTGTGTCCTGTTGCCTCTCCCTTGTATCTGGCATTCTGAGGTAAAATTCTGAGGTAAAGTTTTGAGGTAAATAAAAGAGAATTTGATATCCTGTCTGCGGGGAAGGAGCTATAATAACTTGCAACCCAACCTGGGCCTTAAGAACATAAGAAGAGCCTTGCTGGATCAGGCCAAAGGCCCATCTAGTCCAGCTTCCTGTATCTCACAGCAGCCCCACCAGGTGCCTCAGGGAGCACAGGAGACAACAAGATGCTTGCCTCCTGTTGCCACTCCCTTGCACCCGGTACTCTGAAGTTGCCTACTACTAATGTAAGGGGTTTGCACAATCCATCATGGCCTATAGCCCACGATGGACTTTTCTTCCAGAAATCTGTCCAATCCCCTCTTAAAGGCATCTAGGTCAGATGCCATCACCACCTCCTGTGGCAAAGAGTTCAAAATATTGTATGACATTTAAAGAGTGGCAAAATATTGTATGAATCAGTTTGGGGGTGCAGTCCCTAACCAACTTTCCAGCACTGCCATAGCTGTGCCAATGGGGCATGTGCTGCATCCTGCAGTGGAGGTGTAGTCATGGACCTCAAGGTAAAGGAATCTTTATTCCCTTCCTCAGAGCTGCATTTTCCTGGGCTCCAAGATCACCGCAGATGGTGACTGCAGCCATGAAATTAAAAGACGTTTACTTCTTGGGAGAAAAGCTATGGCGAACCTAGACAACTTAATCAAAAGCCGAGACATCACCCTGCCAACAAAGGTTTGCATAGTCAACGCTATGGTTTTCCCAGTAGCAATGTATGGCTGTGAGAGCTGGACCATAAGAAAGGCAGAGAGCTGAAGAATAGATGCTTTTGAATTATGGTGTTGGAGAAGACTCTTGAGAGTCCCCTGGACTGCAAGGAGATCCAATCGGTCCATCCTCCAGGAAGTCCAGCCTGATTGCTCCCTAGAAGGACAAATCCTGAAGCTGAAGCTCAAGTACTTTGGCCACCTCATGAGAAGAAGAGAGGACTCTTTAGAAAAGACCCTCATGCTGGGAAAGATGGAATGCAAAAGGAGAAGGGGGCGGCAGAGGATGGATGAGATGGTTAGTGTCACCAAAGCAATGAACATGAAATTGGGCGAACTCCGGAAGCTAGTGGAGGACAGGGAGGCCTGGTGTGCTGCGGTCCAGGGGGTCGCGAAGAGTCGGACATGACATAGCGACTGAACAACAACAACAACAACAGAGCTGCATTGCCCTTATATTACCCGGTGCTGCACAGTTGGTATGGATTGCACCCTGGGTCAGATGATCAATGCTTCGGTTCCACAGGACAACCTTTCGCTGCTCTCCAGGCTCTCGAGCAGATCCACTTCTCATCATTTCCACTTCTCCCTGAAATCTGTTAATTGGATCAAAACAGGAACTTCCTGGATGCAAACCACACGCTCAGCTTGGAGCCCTTTCTCCAAAGATACTGCTGCACTGATTAGTAATGTTATTATGATTATATGTCAAGAGCAATGTGTTTAAATTGTGTGCACATGCGTGCACGCAAGCACGCACACACACACACACACACACACTTATTTTAGACTCGGTTTGAGGCCCCAGCAAACAGCCCCTGAAAAAAGAAGCTCAGCTGGGGTGCATTGGGAAGGGCCAGTTGCTCTCTCCCTGTGAAAGATCAGAGGAGCAAGCGCCTTTTTGCCCAGTCACCAGGGTTGTGCAAATAAGGACAATATTGGCGTAAAGTGCAGGGGATTGAATAGAGCTTCAGTGGATGGGGGGGGGGGTGCTGTGTGTGGGGGTGGAGTCGGACTTCTGTCCAATGTGCAGAGGGGGGAGGAGCTCCCAGGCAATCCAGGCTTGGCTTTGCCCGCAATGCTGTTGGTGCCCCTCTGGGTTCAGGAAGCCTCATCAGGCTGAGTCATTTTTCTCTTGCTGTGCTTTCTCTGAATCATAGTCTTTCCATCTCTCCACCATCAAGTGCCCAGGAGCTGACGCACAACAAGGGAACGGCCTGTTCTCCAGCGGTACAGCAGGGCCATTTGGGAAACGCCACAAAGGACAGAGCAGGGCAGCGGGCAAGAAAACTGTCCGGCCCATTCAACAGTGTCACTGGCAGAAACTTCTCTGGGAAGCCCTGAATGGGGGTTTCTTGCCATTTAAGCATGAAGAGGATGTACCGGCACCCCCATATTTTATTTATTTATTTATTTATTTATTTATTATTAAAGGTATTTTTATACCGACTTTTTCAAGATTTCTCAAGACACAAAGCAGTTTACATTGGCAGGCTGTCCATAAACCCCATTTTTTTCAAATGGGTTTCCTACAATTATGGCTCTACCTACAATTCATAGAACCTTCCTTTTCTCAGATGTTTCCTTGTCAGTGTTTGGTCATAAGCCTGTAGGTTACAGCAGAGACATCATCCGGGCGCGCCAGGAACCGGAATGCCCGGATGATTAGCAGCCCTCCACCCCAATGGCGGAGGGCAGCCACGCCTCCCTGCGCCTCAGCGTGCCTCGAATTGCTCCATTTCAGAGCGACTCGGACGCGCGGGAGGGCGGGAGGGCCCAGGAGCAGCTCACCCGTCCTCGGGAGAGGCGGCGCAGCCCGGGCCCGTCCAGGGAACTGGTGGAACGGCATACCGGGCCATTCCGCCAGGATGACTCCACTGGGTTATAGGTTTATAAAGGTAAAGGTAAAGGATTCCCCACGACCGAATGGTCTAGTCGTGACCGACTGTAGGGGGCAGTGCTCATCTCCATTTCAAAGCCTGTAGAGCCGGCGTTTTTGTCCGATCATGTGGCCAGCATGACTCTACGCCGTAGCGCACGGAACGCCGTTACCTTCCCACCAAAGTGGTCCCTATTTATCTACTTGCATTTTTTAGGTGCTTTCGAACTGCTAGGTTGGCAGGAGCTGGGACAAGCGACGGGAGCTCACTCCGTCACGCAGTCTCGAACTCCCAACCTTTCGGTCACAAAGTCCAGCAACAGCTTGGGGGGGGGGGTAAGTCTTTAAATAAAATTAATGGACATGAAGGGGATTTGGTCTATGTATCTTTTCTTCTACAGGGAGAAAAGAAGCTGGGGGCATTTTTAATTTTGCACAAAGACTAAACTAGACGTTGACTCTTTCAGCCCATTCTAGTTCTCCTCATAGCATTACCTGCGATGAGCATAGGAAAATGCCTCTTCCTCCATTCAGCAGTCAAAGCAGGATCTTGCCATGCTGCCATCTGGATGTGACCACAGAAACTGGGGTTTTTTTGGAGGCTAAATGTAGGGGATGCAAGAACACGGAGTAGATTTTGGGCAGGGAGACCTTTCAGCCTCCAAGCTTGCCCCTTTTGGAAATGGGCAGATGTGCCTACTTCCTGGCTGAAAAAGTGCGGGACTCGGGATCCCTCTCTTCCTCTTTTGATCTTCCACGGCAACCAGACAGTCCCCAGGAAGCCTTGGAGCCAGCCCTCTTTCTCCAGCTGCTTAACGGCCGCTCTGCGTTCACAAGTGGGCATATCACAATTTTTATGATGCCTTTAAAAGCCAAATATTCCAGTTTAATTGGCAATGGCCTGTTCCAGGCCTGGGACAACCCAATTGTCTTGTTCTTACTGGATGCTGATTGGCAGCCTGCCCGCCTCCATCCCCTAGTCAGTCTCACTGCGGTTGTGTTCATTTTGGCTAGGCTAAATTACATAGGGTAGGATGCTGCTCTTATCCTGGCTTGGCAGACCCAGGGCCTCAAAGAAGAGGGGCTTCACTAAATCTCCACAAAGCCCCAATGGCATTCCTAGAGGGGAGCAAATGCTAAGTTTTGCAGGAGTGCGAGCTCCTGGGTAAAGCGGCCCTTCAGGAAGTTAGGTCACCGTTGTGTTTTCGTTTTCAGGTTCTTTGGCCATAACTTTTGATAGAATGAAGGTATTACACTCCGGTCTGTTTCACGGCATTCTGAATGAAATTCCACATCAAATGATATATAACATAATAGTATTGTTCTTACAAATCGTGATTTTAACAAACCACAATTTTTACATGGCAGTTATATTTTCGTTTTCTGGTTTTTTGGCCATAGCCTTTGATCTAGTAAAGATATTGCCATCTGGTTTGTTTCACTGCATTCTGCATTAAATTACCTTTACAATGATATATAACATGATGGTGCTATTCATACAAAGGGACGTGGTGGTGCAGCGAGTTAATTTGCTGTTGCTGGGCTTTCTGACCGGAAGGTTGGGAGTTCAAGACTGCGCGATGGAGTGAGCTCCCATCGCTTGTCCCAGCTCCTGCCAACCTAGAAGTTCGAAAGCACCTAAATGCAAGGAGATAAATAGGGACCACTTCGGTGGGCAGGGAACGGTGTTCCGTGCGCTATGGCATAGAGTCATGCCAGCCACATGACCACGGAAGCTTGTCCTTGGACAAAATGCCGGCTCTACAGGCTTTGAAATGGAGATGAGCACTGCCCCCTACAGTCGGTCATGACTAGACCATTCAGTCATGGGGAAACCTTTACCTTTACTATTCATACATCAAGGTTTTCACAATTTTGGCCACTAGTGTCAAGTTCAGCTTGTTGCCCCTCTAAAGCTTGTAGCCTGGTGCAATTGCACCCCCTGCACTTCTTTAGCTATGCCCCTGGGGGCCACTTCATCCAGGAGGTCAGGCTCCTGCAAAACCTAGAATTTGCCCCCCTTTAAGTATGCTCTGGAGCTACGCAAAGGGCTTCCTCAGGTCAGGGTGTCCGCAAATCCTGCCTGTCAGGAACATGGTGGTAGGAGAGCCCCCCCCCCCCCCCCCCGCAATGCATGACAGCTCCCTTGACAAAGCATGACGTTGTTTGCAAAGGCCAAGAACCGTCTCATGGCGAGGAATGGGAAGCACATCAAACTGGCCCCGTTTTGCCCACCACAAAGCCTCCTAGATGTGGCAGCAGTGCGCAGGCAACAGCACACAGATGCGCACTTTGCTCCCATGGCCTGGGAGAGGGGAAGTGGCTCACAAGGAGCCAGCCAGAAGCGCCCGAGGCGATGGGCGTGGAGGGCATGAGACCGTTGCGTAAAACCGAGGTTGGAAATTCTTCGGGCTGTGTGATGAAGTTATAAAACGCCTCTCGCCGCGTCACGTGGCCTCTCCCCGTGAGAAAGAGGAATGTCTCTTTCAGGATGCAGTTAAAACCTCATTCTCTCCCCTTTGGGGGGGGGAGATGTGAGGCACAGCTCTTAAAAACCCAGGAACACACCAGTTAACGTCATTTGCTGGAAAGCTCTTCGGAGTTTTTAAGCGCTGGGAATAGGAAGACAGTCTGACGGGAGATGTAAAGAGATGTCTTCTGTCATCTGGCTTCAAAGGTGAAGCTTTGGTTGGTTGAGGAAGGGGCTAGGAGAGCCAAAGTCCAAGCATGGGTCTAGACCACATGGAGGACCCAATCCTACCCAACTCTGCCATGGGGGGGGGCATCCCAGAGGCCTCCTCAAGGTTAAGAAACGTTTGTTCCCTTCCCTCGGGGCTGCATCAGCGCTGGAATGTTGGATTGGATCGGGCCCCAAGTCATTTCAAGACATGGTGCTGGCAAGGAAGGGAGGTCTGGGCATCAGTGGGAACTTCTCCCAAGGGACAAATGTCACATCCAAACAACCAAGCAAGGAGACCCCAGTCAGGCAAGGAGGCATCATCTGCATTGCAATTGCTGGTTGCTAGCTGGGCCTCAGGGTGTCTCTGGCTTGAATTTCAGCTCTGCCAAGATCTTACTTGGTGGCCTTAGGTCAGCCACCCCCAACTCAGCCTCAGTCTTCCTCAGCTGCAGAATGGGGAGAAAACGACTCCCGGACTCGCAAGTGTCGTTACAAAGATGCCATCACAATAACGGCACACTCAGAATATACACATGCTCAGTCTGAGTGACTGAATATGCTTCCAATCCTACACCTGCTTCCCTGAGAGGAACAGCCCAATCCTAGCTAACTCCAGTGGTGGGATTCAAATGAATTGACAACCGGTTCTATGATGTCGTAGCCGGAGCCAAAAAAAAACCCCGAAGCCAGCCGAGGTAAGTGAGTGGGCGGGGCCCGGCCATTTAACAACCGGTTCTATAGAACCTGGGCGAACCCCCTGAATCCCACCACTGGCTAACTCCCCATACAGCGATGCAGTGACACCAACGCGACTGCTTCTGCTGGGGAGTTGAGGCCAGGAAAAGGGGGATAATAAGATCCTCTCCATCTCACCCCCTCTCTCACTCCTGGTCCAGCGTGGACCCTGCTCCCAAACGGCCCATGATCCTCCCCCGAACTGCCCCCCAAGCCGCCTGCTCCAGCGTGGGTTTGGTGCCACATCCATGCTGCTGTTAGCTTGCAGCTTCAGCAATGGTGGCTGCGGCCTTGCACGGAGGGATTGCGAGAGTATCAAGCCCCCGTAAGACTGGGCTGCTCTGCTGCAGTTTACAAGGGAATAAGGCCAGTGGTGTCATCTAAATGATTTAAGAACAGGTACTCACTTTTGATTGGCACGTGTCGGGACTCGCCCACCAGAAGTGACGTCATAAGCCAGAAGTGATGTCATGGCAGGAAGTGACATGAAAAAAGCCCTTTTTGAGGCCTCAGACCATTTTAAACTGACCCAACAGTTGCAACAGTATTCCACAGCACCCCCCAGAACATGTTAAGAGGCCTGGCATCATGTTAAAGTGACCCAACAGTTCCAAAACCCCAGAGCAGCTCATTTTTCAGTGGCAAGGCAAGGCAAGGCTCCGCTCGCTGCCTGCCTGCCTGGCTCTGATAACGTGCAGGCAACTCAAACATGCAGGAAATTCAAACGTTGCAGGGCGCGGAGTCGAGGAGTGGGCGGGCAAATGGGCGGGGCCAGCCATAATCCTAGAAATCGGTACTCGCGTACCCCCGCATACCCCCTGCATGACATCACTGAGTAAGGCCCGCTAAGTGTGGTGAGAGCAAACACGCATAGGATTGCCCTTCAATTGGGTGACAACCGCATTGAAAATGGCCATCGTTCGCTCAGACCTGGGAATTCTCCAGTTACAACCAACTGCCTTTGTGCCTCCAGTTCTTTAATGATTGTTCTCCCCCACTTCTCTCCCCCCCCACAGCCAATACACCAAAACATACATAAAGCCTTTCAATAACTGGACTCCGCAACGCATCTCTTGAAATCCCTCCTTATTGAATGTTTGTGGAGGAGAATAAGACAGAATAACAACTTTCTCCAGCAAGTTGATCTTTCAGGAATGCACCTCAGCTGGGTTCACCTTATCCCACGCGAGCTGGCCCCGGGGCACTCCGATAGTCTAAGAGTTTATTTTCGCTCCAACATTAAGCAGTCGAATGCTTAAGCAGTTGGCCGTCGGATTTACTGTGAAAATAAATAGGGAAGTGCTGGAAATAAATCTCAAGATCCACAACACACACACACACAGAGAGAGAGAGAGAGAGAGAGAGGGAGAGGGGGGTAGTGAGCAATTGAGGGTCAGACAGACCAGGCAGCTCCTGTAGGGGTGATTGGTTCCTGATTGGGACCAAGTAGGCAGGGCCGGCCTTAGGGCAATTTGGCCAAATTGGACCATGCGCCTGGAGGAGTCTCGTGCTGGGGCCACGAGTGGAGTGCCTGCAGCCACAGCTGGCACCTTGTTCTGTAGCTGATGCGCCAGCCTGGAATCACAAGGCGAATGTGGCAGGCAGAGCCCGCCCTCCCACAAGCCACTAGATCCGATTGGCTTGAAATCACCATCCCCGGAAGCTGTTGGTGGTGATGCTGAAGCCAGGCCTTACCACTGCTGCTCATCCTGGTGAGTAGGGGGTCCCGTGGGGACGGGGGCCCCCAGAAAAATGTTTTGCATTGGGCCCCACAGCTTCTAAAGCTAGCCCTGCTCAGCCAGCCCTCTACACCAGTGGTTCTCAAACGTTCTAGCACTAGGGCCCAACTTTTAGGATGGCAATCTGTCAGGACCCACTGGAAGTGATGTCACCGGAAGTGATTAACCTGGAGGTGATATCATGGCCAGAAGTGACATCATCAAGCAGAATTAACACTTCAAATCAAATCAAATCAAATCAAATCAAATCAAATCTATTATTATTATTATTATTATTAATAACAATAATAACAATAATAATAATAATAATAATAAGAAGAAGAAGAAGAAGAAGAAGAAGTAAATTTATACCCCGCCTTTCTGCCCGAAGGCACCCAAGGCAGCTTACAACATTTAAAAATACAATAAAAACAAGATTTAACAATTAAAAACAGTAATTAAAATAATTAAAATTTAAAAACAAGCCCCATGGATCCAAAAATATGAAGAATCTAAAAAATCAGCCAGCCAGTAAATTAAAAGTTTACAATAACTATATGTTTCAAAATCATTTAAAATAAAGGACCCTCCTAACCCTCCCAAGCTGGCAAGTAACTCAAAGCCAACATTTGCCTGTTGCAAACCTGGCAGTTCAAACCCCAGTGTGGGTTCTCAACAAGGGTTAGCACAAATAAACCACAGTTTCGAGTTCTCTCTGTATCCAGCCATAATCCCTAAGACTTTTGTTTCTTTTACCATTTCTTGCAGCAATTTGGAAAAACACAATAGCAACCAGTGGAAAGTCAGAATGGGAGAAGCAAGTATTTCAAAAGTTAACAACAAGGCCTGCCACTCACTTTCCTTCCCGTGTGGGAAGCGACTGCAAAGTGAGCAAGCTCATTTCCCAGCAGGAGGCAGGAAAAGCACCTGGAGTTTTAAAAGCTGAGCAAATCCTTTAAGGCCGCATGAGGCAGAGTTTATAGACCATCCCATGGCCCGCGCACTGCTGTATCTCCTCCCAGTTTGACATCTCCCAAGGATTACTTTTATGAGTATTTTACGGTCTGATCAGGGGCGCAAAAGGCAATTGAGTATGCTCATTAAAGCACCTTTGCCCCCATGAAGAACATCGATGCAGATCTCAACACACTTCGGAAAAGGAAGCTGTCGTGAGCCAAGGGGTTGAGGCAGAGCAAAGAATGCTCCTCAATTCCTGCCTCAAAAATGCCAAGTTCTAGCCATGTCTCTGTGCATGGAACAACTCACAAATGACAGGCTTGTGGTTTAGGAAAAGGCTGGCACAGGCTAGAGAAGTTGTGTACCTCGGGGAGGGAAGTCTGAAAGGGAACGCGTTTCTAGGAGCACTTAACAAAGAGGCTGGGGACGATCCTGCAAGGGGGGGAGGGAAGTCTGAAAGGGAACACGTTTCTAGCAGCCAGCCGACGTCAGCGACGAGTGGGCGGAGCCAGCCCACATTTTAGGAACCGGAACGATCGTAGTGGTTCATACCGGGTCAATCCCATCACTGCCTCACTTCCCGTAAGTCAATTTGCCAGGTAAGATGGGCCAAAACCAGAGATTTCGGAGGCAGGGCCTGGTGATGTCAGAAGAATGCCAGCCCATGAAGGCTGGGAAATACCTGGTCATCGGGCAGGAGAGCCTGCACTGAAAGCGTGGGGGCCACGATGGCCTATGTGTCACCCTGGCCTCTGATCTGCCACAGGGAAAAGCTGGAGAAACAGAGGAATTTGTGGCAACTTGGCAACTCAAATGTGGGAAAATCTTGTTCCACTGGGTTTCTCTAAACACTAATTTCTACTTGGTGGATTGCAACCTGATGTCAGGTGGGGCTGCCATCTTGGAAGCTGCAGACCTTAGTCTTGCTATATTTGTGAATGTTAGCTTGAATTTTGAAGTGAGGGTTGTTGTTTTTTTAGTTCAGTCAGTGGCGTCTCTACAGGAAGGGCAGAGCTCTAAGTTTTGCAAGAAGCCTCACCTTGCAGTGGAAATCACTCCTCTCCTGCACAGTTTTAGCCAATCCTCACAGGGAACAGCAACATCTTGGCATTGCTTACTGGCTACAGCAGCAAGGGAGAGGAGGGATTTACATGACAGGGTAAGGCTTCTTGCAACACTTAGAGCTCTGCCCTCCCTGTAGAGACGCCACTGAGTTCAGTGCTTTTACATAATATTTTGTCCTAATCTTGTTTTCTGTCAGGGCTGCTTCAGGGTTGTGCAGTTGCTGCAGTGCGAGAATGCCAGTTTGCATTCCAGGAATGTCATTTTATGATGTCACATGACGGCACTTCCTGTGTGATGATACCACTTCCAGCGATGGCATCACGTCCAGTTTAATGACATCACTTCCGGTGGGCCCTGACGCGAGTGCCATTCTAAAAAGTGGGTCCCAGTGCAAAATGTTTGAGAACCACTGCTCTAAACGTTTTCATGATTAACAGCCCAATTCAGCGCACAGTGATGCAGCCACTTAGGCCCATGAGCTACACTGCATCCTGCAGGGTACTTTTGGTGCTGGAGGTCTCACTGGGGCAAAGGGATGTTTTTCCCCTTGCCCTGGAGTAAGCCCCAGCAGCCAGAATGTACCAATATCAACCTGGAACTTGCACCCGTGATATAGCCTTGGTCCATGTAGGCACAGCAGGCTTGAGAAGGGATTCAGTGTGCTCTTGCACTGCCCCAAAACACTTCACGTCGCTTTTGTGGCAGTGTGCATTGAAAGAAACAGCACAAACCCTCAGTAGGCCTGGGCCGTAAACCCCTCGTTTCTTTCATTCTTTGTTCAGGAAACTCACATTTGTTTCTGTTTTTCTTCCGTTTTCATACAGGTGCACTCAAGAATAAGCCCCTTTGATCTTGAGCACCTGTTTGAAGCTTAGAGCCAGTATTCTGCTCCTGCTTGCTAGATTCCGAAAGGAAGATCGGGGAAAGGTGAGTAGAGGGCCAGGCAGGAAATGGTGGGCTAGAGTGTCCCCAGTGCTTTGGCCCACCACTCTCCTCTCCTCCGTACTTCCTTCGGCTCTGTTCTTCTCTTCCTTTTTGAAACCAGGGAATGAGGAGGAGGAGGAAGCAGAAGGATCAAATAAGAGTCAGTAGCCTTTAGAAGGGCTTATCTTGGGCTGGCCCTGTCAGTGTCTACTGCACTTGAGCTGCATGTATATTTCAATCATTTGCTCCTTGTTGTAAATTGAGAAATGGTTATACTACAGTATATCACATATTAAAGAGAGAAATATACACCAGGTGAAAACAACAGATGCTGCTTATCCTGACATCAAGAAGTAGTGATAACAGGAGCATCCCCTGTGAAATATCCACTTGTGAACCTGTCATGCAGCAATTAAAGACTCCATCAGGAAACAAAGAAGGCAAGCCTTTCTCCTTCCCAGACTACTGCCAGGCAAAAATCACAGTCTTCATTGGCCTTTAGCATCCTTAACTGTATTTGGTATTCTGGTTTCTCTTCTGCCCTCTTTCTTCCCCCACCTTCCAACACCACCACCACTACATATACCTTATGCCAGCATTTCGTAAACTATGGGTCAGGCCAGTGGTGTCATCTAAATGATTTAAGAACAGGTACTCACTTTTGATTGGCACGTGTCGGGACTCGCCCACCAGAAGTGACGTCATAAGCCAGAAGTGATGTCATGGCAGGAAGTGACATGAAAAAAGCCCTTTTTGAGGCCTCAGACCATTTTAAACTGACCCAACAGTTGCAACAGTATTCCACAGCACCCCCCAGAACATGTTAAGAGGCCTGGCATCATGTTAAAGTGACCCAACAGTTCCAAAACCCCAGAGCAGCTCATTTTTCAGTGGCAAGGCAAGGCAAGGCGAGAACGCGCAGGCAACTCAAACGTGCAGGAAATTCAAACGTTGCAGGGGGCAGAGTCGACGAGTGGGCGGGTGAATGGGCGGGGCCAGCCGTAATCCTAGGAACCGGTACTCGTGTACCCCCGCGTACCCCCTGCATGACATCACTGGGTCAGGCCCTTCGTGGTGGGTTGTGACATGACTTCGGTTGGGTCCCGCAGACCTTCCAATAAAAGCATAGGTGATGGAAAGATCAGATCACTAACGGCCTCAAGCCCTGCGGCTATTCAGAAATCAGATTGCTGCCAACTGCCCTGCAAAGGGTTGAGCTCCGGCAGTTTGCAAGCTTGTGTAAATATAGAGAAATATATGTTTGTGTGTCTTTTTTTTCTGGTGTATTTTTTCTCCAAATCCTTCAGTGACAGGTAGTGGAGGCAGGTGAAGGCTGGGTCATATGACGAGGGCTGCGTCATTATGAGAAATGAATCCAGGGGGTTTTTGCAAATAAAAAAATAAAATATGACTTCTAAATAAATAAAAATATTATTTCCTCCTTAGTCACCATTTTTTAAGGGCGCAATCCTAACTTGGAGTTAGGCCGGCACAGCTAGGCCAGCAAAGTTTGGCTGGCACAAGCGACCCCATAAAGTATGTTTGGACCACTCTCAGAGTCAGGGAGGCCAGCACACAGACGTGCGCCACCCTCCCTGACTCTGAGGGTGGTCCAAAAACGCTTTATGGTGGCCCTTGTGCTGGCCAAACTTTGCTGGCCTAACTGTGCCGGCCTCACTCCAGGTTAGGATTGCGCCCTTAAGTCTTGTAAAGCTAGGTGGGTTCCAACAGAGGGTTGTTTAAAAAGTGGGTTCTGGTGCTACAAAGTTTGAGAACCATCATGAGGAAGTCGGAGGGGGAATCGAGATTTTTGGGCCTGGCCCAGCACTGTTTACTTTGAAGCCGTAGACTTGAGATTGGGCGGCTGCCCATTTGCGATTTGCGGAAACACGGGCTTTTAGCAATTATGGCAACATTCCACCCTAAATTCATACTTCCTGGTGGCGCGTTTGTTTCCATTAAGTTGTTTGGGCCGCGGCGTAAGCGGATCCCTGTGCGCGGACAGCGGAGCAGCGGCTGAAACCATTTGGCAAATTCTCTCTGCATGGGTGAAATTCCCGGCGCTACCAGAGGTTGTTATCTCTGCACAGGAACCAACAATATCCTTTTCGTTGAGACGCTAATTCAAACAATGTGTTCAGAGGAACAGTCAGGATGGGGAGGCGGCGGGGGCGGGGAGGGCAGCCTGGCTGGTCAGGGAGCCTTTGAAACTTCTGTACAGACCGAGCCAAGGCAAACTCACAGCTGAGTCACTTCCCCGGTCCTTTCTCTGCATGCTGTTATGCTTTCCTGGGCATCCCAGCTAAATCTGCTCTCGTTGGACTGTTCGTCAACCGAGATTATTCCTCATACCACTCATCCAGTCCTGTTCCAAACATGGCAAGCTGGCAATACGCCTGACCTGCCAGTCACCTGTCTATGTGCATCAGCCTGGCAGAGCCAGTAGCAGCAATTCCTCCTCCTTAGGAACAGAAGAAGAAATGAGGATGGCACAGAGCAGCCATCTCTGGGGTTTGCATCACCCAGTGCAAGAGCTCATTGCATCACTCACACGCACACCTTATTGGTTTCCTGCTGTGTCCTAAAAACACCCCATTGGTTCTTGGAACAATCAGTCTCATTGGTCAGTTCTGAGTTAAGGGAATCCACTTTTTGTTACATAGAGCAATTGTGTGTTTTCTGGTTATTCGGTTATAACCTTTGGTAGGATATAAGAAGCGGTCCGGTCCGGGAGTGCACCCCATGGCAAGGTGACGAGACCGCGCCCCCGGCACGTCGCCCCACCCCCAAGTGTCTCCCTGCCACGCCCCCCTGCACCCGGAAGAGCTCCATTTCGGAATGTTCCCAGCGCGAGGGAGGGCGGGTGGGCCAAAAGGTGCTCGGACTCCACGCAATGGCGCCCCCCCCACCGCCTGGCGCCCATGCGGCTTGCCATCCGTGCACCCCCCTGGATCCGCGACTGTAGGATATATATATTTCAACATGGTTTGTTTTATTACATTCTGCATTAAAATTACCCATCAATTCATTGTTTTTGTTCAGTCGCTAAGTCGTGTCCGACTCTTCGCGACCCCGTGGACCAAAGCACGCCAGGCCTCCCTGTCCTCCACTAGCTTCCGGAGTTCACCCAATTTCATGTTTGTCACTTTGCCTCTGCCGCCCCCTTCTCCTTTTGCCTTCAATCTTTCCCAGCATGAGGGTCTTTTCCAAAGAGTCCTCTCTTCTCAGGAGGTGGCCAAAGTATTGGAGCTTCAGCTTCAGGATCTGTCCTTCCAGGGTGCAATCAGGCTTGAATTCCTATAGAATTGACCGATTGGATCTCCTTGCAGTCCAGGGGTCTCTCAGGAGTCTTCTCCAACACCATAATTCAGAATCATCCGTTCTTCAGCGCTCTGCCTTTCATATAGTCCAGCTCTCACAGCCATACATTGCTACTGGGAAAACCATCGCTTTGACTATGCAAACCTTTGTTGGCAGGGTGATGTCTCGGCTTTTGATTAAGTTGTCTAGGTTCACCATAGCTTTCCTCCCAAGAAGTAAACATATTTTAATTTCATGCCTACAGTCACCTTCCGTGGTGATCTTGGAGCCCAGGAAAGTAAAGTCTGTCACTGCTTCCATTTCTTCCCCTTCTATTTGCCAGGAAGTGATGGGAGTGGTTGCCATGATCTTAGTTTTTTTAATGTTGAGCTTCAAGCCAATTTTGGCACTTTCCTCTTTCACCCTCATCAGAAGGTTCTTTAGGTCTTCCTCACTTTCTGCCATTAGAGTGGTGTCGTCTGCATATCTGAGGTTGTCGATATTTCTCCCAGCAATCTTGATTCCACCTTGTGAATCATCCAGCCTTTCTCATGACGTACATCAATTGATAGGATGTCATTATTTGAAAATAATACCTTATTTTCTCCTTAGAGCGTGCACTCAGCACTTCTTCCTGGATGCGCATTCACAGCGGTATGAGCCCTCTTTCCATGAATGCCGGTCCTGGCCAACAAAATGCTTATGGACCTTTCCAGAGACAGTAGCTCAAATTCCAAGCTCAGATTGTTTCTCTTCTGTTCTTCAGATTGCTGCAGAACGTGATCATTTGGACCACTCTCGGAGTCAGGGAGGATGGCGCATGTCTGTGTGCTGGCCTCTCTGACCCCAAGAGTGATCCAAACATACTTTACCTTGTGCTGGCCAAACTTTGCTGGCCTCACTGTGCCGGCCTAACTCTAGGTTAGGATTGCACTCCTAATGTTTGTGTGCTTGCTTGCTTACTTTTTTAGCCCTGTCATTTCCGCATTGCCCTGGAAGACCTCATGGGCGATCTGGAGACCGTCCAAATTGATGTCAGCCGCAGATAAGGTGGTAGGATGGTAGGTGGTTCTAGGAGGTGGGGCTAGGAGCCTGAGGGGAGGAGGAAGGCTTAAGGGTTATGGCTTTTTTGCTTAACAACTCATTTGTTTAAATACTTGGGACTCAACTCAAAATGACTCAACATTGTTCCATGCATCAAGTCACGATGGCAGACACTATGACTCGTGAGTCAACTGGAATTGTGATGTCCCTGACTCAAGTCTCGAATTGACTCTGGCTCATCCCCAGTCATCTCTGTGGTCTTTGCCTCTTGTGATGTCACATCTGGCCAGCTGTCAGCGTGAGGGGCACCCATGGTGGGTGTCATCCCATCCACACTGCATCACATCCCAAAGCAACACAAAGTGGTTTGGCAATGACAATATGATGCCATTGCATCATCACATCATCACTGAACTGCTTCCTGGGGACACCAATTGTAGCCATTCAAAGCCTAGAGTGCAGGAGGGCCCACCACTATCAAATGTGGCAGAAGCCTCCATGCAGCAGGGGCTCCACTTGGCAGGGGCTCAGGTGGCATTCCCCCCCCCCAGTTATGCTCCCCACCTGCCACTTTCCAGTCTATGGCTTCTGACTTCCAAGAGACTCGTCTGGTTCTGCAGCTCTGTTTTGAGGGAAATGGTCTGCAGTATCAAATTGTCAGCCCCTTAAGCAGTGGTGTCATCTAAATGATTTAAGAACAGGTACTCACTTTTGATTGGCACGTGTCGGGACCCGCCCACCGGAAGTGACGTCAAAAGCCAGAAGTGATGTAGTGGCAGGAAGTGACATGAAAAAAGCCCTTTTTGAGGCCTCAGATGATTTTAAACTGACCCAACAGTTGCAACAGTATTCCACAGCACCCCCAGAACATGTGAAGGAGGCCTGGCCTCATGTTAAAACCCCAGAGCAACTCATTTTTCAGTCGCAAGGAAAGGAAAGGCTCCGCTCACTGCCTGCCTGCCTGCCTGGCTCTGAGAACATGCAGGCAAGTCAAACATGCAGGAAATTCAAACGTTGCAGAGGGCGGAGTCGACGAGTGGGCGGGCAAATGGGCGGGGCCAGCTATAATCCTAGAAACCGGTACTCGCGTACCCCCGCGTACCCCCTGCATGACATCACTGCCCTTAAGCCAGCGGAGGAAGAGGGACAGACAATTTGTTTCCACCGACAGTTGCCCTAGAATCAGAGCCACAGAACCAGAAGAGTTTTTCAGCTATTTTCAAGCGCTGTGCTCCAAACTCCCATGGCACACCTGTGCAGAGGTGGATCTACAGGGAGGGCAGAGCTCTAAGTGTTGCAAGGAGCCTTACCCTGTCATGTAAATCCCTCCTCTCCCTTGCTGCTGCAGCCAGTAAGCAACGCCAAGATGTTTGTTTTCCCTGTGAGGATTGGCTAAAACGGTGCAGGAGCGGAGTGATTTCCACTGCAAGGTAAGGCTTCTTGCAAAACTTAGAGCTTTGCCCTCCTTTAGATCTGCCTCTGCACCTGTGGACCTTTTGCAGCACACTGGTTGAATTCCACTGCTCAAGGTCTTACGCCGCTTTCCTTCGACTAAGCAAATAGAGTCCAGGCTCTTTGGGCTTTTACCCAGTCAAGAAAAATCAGCTTTTTTCTCCCTGCTTTGCTAGAGAGCCGAGCCTTAAAATTCCAATTTCCATACAGCTGGCGGGTGCAATGTAAATGCTTTTAAATTTGTTCTGTCATAAACCTCACATTAAGCAGCACGAAAAGCCACGGTGCATAATTGATCATTAGAAAAATAAACTAATTTCTTTTCCTTGCCAAGCAACAAAACAGGAGACACAGATCCGAAAAATTCAAAAGGGATATTTACAACTAGGCGAAGACACCACAGCGTTCTGCTTATTCTCATAATGTGTGTGTGTGTGTGTGTGTGTGTGTGGAGGGGGGTGACCATCAGGCAGTTGGAAAAACAATCATGTGCAGGGACCCAATAGCACAACTGTGTAATACAGTGACGAAAGGAAATGGGCAATCGTGAAGGGCATTAAATTTTATCAGAGTGCTCAACCCCCCCCCCAAAAAAAGGTTCAAATTGGGCATAATTGAATTAGCTCACACACCCATAATGCCAATAAAGTAACCCTGCTAAATGGGCAAGAGGCACTTTTTCAAGTGGTGTCCTCTTATATTTAGCAGGGGGAGAGCAATTGTCCCTTTTCACCTCAGCACAGTGTCTTTCTCGTGGCTGTTGCTGGTGGTGTTCTCCATTCCTTTAGATTGTGAGCCCTTTTGGGACAGGGAGCCATTTAACTTTAATGTTGTTATTTGCCTGTAAACCGCTTTGTGAGCTTTATGTTGAAAAGCGGTATATAAATACTAGTGATTGATTGATTGATTGATTGATTGATTGATTGATTGATTGATTGATTGATTGATTGATTGATTGATTGATTGATAAAGGTTTCATTCATTCATTCATTCATTCACACACCTAACTGGAGCAGGGAAAAAGAACTCTACAGCTAACAATCACACCAGCAATAGGGGCAGGCGGTTGGGTGGAGATGGAGAGAGAAACCCCTTAGAAAACCCTTTTTTCAGCCAGTGTGCTGTGGCACATTGGTGTGCCATGAAAGGTCTGCAGGTGTGCTGGTGGAGTTTGGGGCACAGAGGTTGAAAATCACTGATTTCTGTGACCAGAAGAAATCTTCTGCTTTCTGTGATTCGGTTTCTAAGTCTGTAGTAATGAATTTTCTTTCCCCCAATCCTCCACAGGCGGAATCAGACAATTTGCTACTACAGACAGTTGCCTTAGAAACAGAGCCACAAACCCCAGAGGAGTCTCCCGGAAGCCGGAAGTGACATCACAACAGGCAAAGGCCATAGAGAAGACCATAGAGGTCACTTCTAATCACTGCCTTAGAAGGAGAAGGGTCAAACTGAAAAGAATATGGGGGGAGAAGGGATGGAGGGAGATTTGCCAGGCTTCCCAGAGGAACCCAAGGCAAGGTTTAGGGCTGCAGGGAAGGAGGGAGAAAGGGTGAAAAGCGGGGAGACTAGTGGAAAAAAAGGGAGAGGGGTTGGGCAGTTTGCACCACTGCAAATGGTAGACTGACATGCAAGAAGCTGCCAAGGGGTGAGACCAAAAGCAGGCTGTGAATGCACCTCACCCCTTTGCAGTGCAGGACCTCTCCTTCGGAACCTCTCCTTCGGAACATGCACTCTTGACTGCAGAGCCTTCGAGAGGAATTTTATCAGGGGTACAAACCATTTTTGGGGCCCCTTCCCAAAGCAGGGGAGGGGGGAAAACAGAGCAGGGGGAGGGGTGGTGACAGCTGCAAATGTATTTGAAGCCCAAGTCTATCAGCTTGTGCAGCATCAGCAGCAAGATACAATAATTCAGAAATCCAAACACACTCCAGAGTCTCTAAAATCTTTTAGGGCGCAATCCTAAACTGACTTACGCCGGCATAAGCTGAGCCAGCAAAGTTTGGCCAGCACAAGGGACACTGTAAAGTATGTTTGGACCACTCTTGGAGTTCAGAGAGGCCAGCGCACAGACGTGAGCCATCCTCCCTGACGTAGTCCAACAACACTTTACGGTGGCCCTTGTGCTGGGCAAACTTTGCTGGCTCAGCTTATGCCGGCCTAACTCCAGTTTTGGATTGCACTCTTAAATATGGCATCACTGTGTTTAGGCTCACACTAGAATGGGAAGCGTCCTGTGTGCACCAAATCCAACTTCTGCAGCAGCTGCGGGTCGCGGACTGCAGGGTAAGTGGATCCATAAAAAGAGCGACTGCAGCAGGCCAGTTTCCTCCCAGATTTGACCCTGTGTTCAGGAGTGGCATGTATGCGTTCCTCGGCCTTGGGCATGTGGCTTGCGGCAGTAGCAGTCACTACGTTCCCACAGTAGCAGGGGGAGAGTAATTGTCCCTCATCACCCCTGCGCAGTCTTTTTGGTGGCTGTTGCTGGCGGGCTGCCTTTTTTTTTTTTTTTAGTTTGTGAGTCCTTTTGGGACAGGGAGCCATTTAACTTTATTATTACTATTTGCCTGTAAACCGCCTTGTGAACTTCGTGTTGAAAAGCGGTATATAAGTACCTGTTGACTGACTGACTGACCGCAGCAGTACAGCATCCAGTGTAGGGTTGCATTTTCCAGCTGACACTGTAAGATCCCAGAACATTTCTGGGGCCCCATCTTTGGCTCCTGGGTTCAAATTACCTCCCGTAACCAGTGATGTCATGCAGGGGGTACGCGGGGGTACGCGAGTACTGGTTTCTAGGATTATGGCTGGCCCCGCCCATTTGCCCGCCCACTTGTTGACTCCGCCCCCTGCAGCGTTTGAATTTCCTGCATGTTTGAGTTGAGTTGTTCTCAGAGCCAGCCAGGCAGGCAGGCAGCGAGCGGAGCCTTGCCTTGCCTTGTCACTGAAAAATGAGCTGCTGTGGGGTTTTGGAACTGTTGGGTCACTTTAACATGATGCCAGGCCTCCTTCACATGTTCTGGGGGTGCTGTGGAATACTGTTGCAACTGTTGGGTCAGTTTAAAATGGTCTGAGGCCTCAAAAAGGGCTTTTTTCATGTCACTTCCTGCCATGACCTCACTTCTGGCTTATGACATCACTTCCGGTGGGCGGACCCTGACAAGTGCCAATCAAAAGTGAGTACCTGTTTCTAAATCATTTGAATGACACCACTGCCCGTAACCCCCGCTGATGGGCACTACTCAACAGATGCTCGGGACTTCGGAAGGGAGATCACAGCTGGGAAGGGAGTTTCCGCTGCCACTGCGCACCCCTCTTCCTTTCCAGACCCAGTGGGAGAAGATGTGCACGTCACTGGCCGAGCAGTACAGACACCACCCCTGCCGCAGTCCGGCTTATGCATGTCTCTCAGGGCTAAACCACACACAGCTCTAAACCTGTCAGTGTGTCGTTCGGCCTTCAGCTTGTCAACAGCCGGAGTCTGGCTGGCCTACGGCTCCTTCTCGTGTGATGGATGCAGTGCTCAGGCAGACTCCACCACCCAACCCCAAGTTATGCAAACTCAAGCCCATTGATTTCATGCCTCATCCCATGCTGGTGTGTGGCCAGGAATGCTTGAAGGTGCTGCTTCGTTTCAAATGTGTGTGAACATTTCACTTTAGCAAAAGCGGAGAAATGCAACAGCTCTGTCCATGATCTCTGCCAAGTATCTCAGCCTCCACATCAAGAAAATTGTGGCCTCCGTGAATTGTGCAAATTAAGATCTTCACCTATCTCGATATACCTTGCATTAGTTTTTTCTCTCCCTATGCTAGCCATAAAGGTAAAAGTTTCCCCACAACCGAATGGTCTAGTTGTGACCGACTGTAGGGGGCGGTGCTCATCTCTGTTTCAAAGCCTGTAGAGCCGGCGTTTTGTCCGAGGACAAGCTTCCGTGGTCATGTGGCCGGCATGACTCTACGCCGTAACGCATGGAACGCCGTTCCCTTCCCACTGAAGTGGTCCCTATTTATCTACTGGCATTTTAGGTGCTTTTGAACTGCTAGGTTGGCAGGAGCTGAGACAAGCAACGGGAGCTCACTCCGTCACGCAGTCTTGAACTCCCAACCTTGCGGTCAAAAGTCCAGCAACAGCGGATTAACTCGCTGCGCCACCACGTCCCTGGAAAAGGAAGAGGGGGATGAAAATGGAACCACAGAGTCTATAGCCCTGCAGTTCTCACACGTTTTAGCACAAGGGCCCACTTTTTAGAACGACAATCTGTCAGGACCCACCAAAAGAGATGTCATTAACCTGGAAGTGATGTCATGGCTGGAAGTATATCATCATGCAGGAAAATCTTTCATTCCCATACAACAAAATTACATTAAACTAAAAGTTTTCAATAAGTGTAAGTTTTAAAAATTAGTTAAAGTAAAGAAGAACCCTCCTAAGCCTCCCAAGCAGTTGATGATCTGTTAAAAAAAATTTTCCCAAACATGCCAAAGGTTGCAATCCTATCTACACTTACCCAGGAGGAAGCCCCATTGACTATCATTGATAATAATATATTATATACACAGTAGCCTGTCAAAAGTACAGATCTGTAACTTTTCTCCAAATGGAATTTCATACCGTGCTATCATATTAAAAATAAAATGCACATTGAAATGAATGGGGACCCACCTGAAATTAGCTTGTGGCCCACCTAGTGAGTCCTGACCTACGGTTTGAGAAAGACTGATATAGGCTACGATTCAGCCAAAATGTATAAAAACAGACTGAGGGCGCAATCCTAACCTGGAGTTAGGCCGGCACAGTTAGGCCAGCAAAGTTTGGCTGGCGCAAGGGCCACCGTAAAGTGCATTTGGACCACTCTCGGAGTCAGGGAGGATGGCGCCCATCTGTGTGCTGGACTCTCTGACTCAGAGAATGGTCCGAACATTCTTAACAGTGTCCCTTGTGCCGGCCAAACTTTGCTGGCCTAACTGTGCCGGCCTAACTCCAGGTTAGGATTGTGCTCTGAGTCCGTGGCCAGCACACAGATGTGCACCATCTTCCTTGACTCTGAGAGTGATCCAAATGTCCTTTACGGTGTCCCCTGTGCCGGCCAAACTTTCCTGGCCTAACTTCTGCTGGCTTAACTCCAGGTTAGGATTGCGCCCTAATTGACAACAAGGTGATATATGCGGCTGACAATATAAACAATGCAGAACTACTTTCCAGGCTCTCAGCGCTTGGAAGCGTCTTATCATGCAGGTGCAACCAAGTAATGGGTGAAGCTGGTACAAGCAAGAGATAACTGTGCAGTTTCTGGAGAAGACACGACGTCATCTGCTTTGGAGCCACCAGCTGTGGTTGAGGTCATTGTTTGGGGCCCAGCTTCTCACGGTAACTTCCAGTGAAAAAGCAGGCAGGCCCTTCCACTGCCTTTCTCTGTGATGAAGAAGACGATGATGTATTGAGCAGAAAGAAGCTAATATATATTATGCTTGCATGCTTGAGTCAGGCTGCAGACATCAGAATTGCTTTAAGCACACTGGCAGCAGCACAGCCAATAAGACAAAATCCTCCAGAGCCTCTTCTCTCAATCTTGCCTCGCAGCTCCTACAGCGGCCCTGCTCAGGCTGCTACCTCTCAGGGTTGTTGTGAAGCTACAAAAGGTCGGGGGAAATGGAGCAGGCAGTGGCGAAGGGTGGATGGCAATGGGGGCAGATCAGGTCCCAGAAGGAGGGCAGAATGGGCGGTGGGTCCATTAATATGCTGCTGCTGAGCTTGATGACCGGAAGGTTGGGAGTTTGAGACCACGCAATGGAGTGAGCTCCCGTTGTTTGTCTCAGCTCCTGCCAACCTAGCAGTTCGAAAGAATGTAAAAATGCGAGTAGATAAACAGGGACCACTTCAGTGGGAAGGTAAACAGTGTTTCGTGCGCCTTTGCCAATAGTGTCATGTAACCGGTACACTGGGCGGGAGGAATGGGTAAGCGGCAGCCCGCCCGTTGCAAAACGGAGAGTTACGCAACGGGCGGGCTGCCGCTCACCCATTCCTCGCGCCCAGCATACCGGTTACACAACACTACTGGCCTTTGCGTTGAGTCATGCTGGCCACATGACCACGGAAGCTTGTCCTCGGACAAATGGCGGCTCTTTGGCTTAGAAACGGAGATGAGCACTGCCCCTACAGTTGGTCATGACTAGACCTTTCAGTCGTGGGGAAACCTTGACCTTTACCGGTTTCATACTTCACTTATGTATCGATTTATTGGGGTTGTGGCGTGGAAAAGATTGAAGACCACTGCTGTAGACTGCAGTGCCTGTGCGTGAAAGGTGGAAGGCCATGTCCCCACCCAGTGAGTTAGACATGAACCCCAGGAAGATGGCGGCACCGTATGGGCATCCCTATGGCGGGGCTGAAGCACTTGGAGTTTTGCAAGGAGGTGTTGCAATGTTTGGATCCTAACCTTGGCCAACGTTCTGATGCTGGGTCAACACCCAGGGGAGACCTGCATAGTGCAGCCAAACCTGGGACCCAGGCTGGAGAACAGTCACAGCCCAGACTCTGCAATTTAACCTTCCAAGCTGTCATCCAGAGACCCCGAAGATCTGCCCCAGAGACCATAATCACCCAGACATCCTCTCCAGAGGAATCAGCAGGGTGAGCAACTGATGCAAGCTGATCCTGGATATATTGTTTTTTGCCTACAACCCCCCCCCCCGCTGTGAATGTTTTTGTTTAAAGGTGGAATGTAAATATTCTTAATAATATACAGATAAGCGTCTGACACAACACACCAGATTTAACAATAGTGGAAAAGAAAATGGTTTGGAGTAGAGGGTGTGGCAACCAGTATGGGGGGCGAAGCACTAGGTTTACCTTGCCGTGCAAATTGCCACCGAAGCCAGTAAGCAATGCGTAGGCATTGCTTTTCCCACGAGGACTGGCTAGAATGGTGAGGGAGAGGAGTGATTGGCACGGCAAGTAAGGCTCCTTGCAAAACTTAGCGTTCCGCTTCTCCCCACCCCCTGCCACCAAGTGGTTGCCGTACCTGCAGGCACATGAATTGAAGAGCATGGAAAAGGTAACCAGGTACAAAGATCGTCAGACAGGGGTTGAATGGCTCCAGCAAAGAAAGGGGAAAAATTCCTGAGGTATAAATGAAATTACTACATATGAGCTGCAAAAAATAGCTCCACTGGGAACTGCACATGTTCAGTTCATATTCATATTAGACAGCCAGGATGGCGTAGTGGTTCCGGAGCTGGACTTAGACCTGGAAGATCCAGGTTCAAATCCCCGCTCAGCCATGAGGCTTCCTGTGTGACCCTGGGCCAGGTACCAACTCTCAGCCTCACAGGTTGCTGTGAGGACAAAGGAGGGAAGGAATGACATACAGCACACCGAACAGCACATATTACATACAGCCAGTAATGGCATCTAAATGATTTAGCAACAGGTACTCACTTTTGATTGGCACTTGTGTCAGGGCCCGCCCACCGGAAGTGAGGTCATAGCCGGAACCCAGGAACCGCCCCAGGAACTACTATGTGTCCTCGGTAGGCCCGCGGCGGCCCAAGAGAAGTCCCGGAAGTCCCGGGCCTTCCCCAGGGCCGCCGCGTGGGCTACCGATTCCCCCCCCAGGAACCGCCGCACCTCCTCAGGAGGGAGCCCCAGGCAGCCTACCTGCTCACGCTGTTGCTGCCATCGGTCTCCCTCGCTCCACTGCCTGCCTGCCTGCCTGGCTCTGAGAACGTGCAGGCAACTCAAACGTTGCAGGGGCGGAGAGGAGCACCGACGGAGTTGACGAGTGGGCGGGCGAATGGGCGGGGCCAGCCCTAATCCTAGGAATGGGTACTCGCGTACCCCCGCATACCTGCTACATGACATGTCTGCATACAGCACACCCTTGGAGGAAGGGTGGTATAAAAATGTGAAGCATAATACAGAAATATTCTACTGCCTAGACTCAATATTTCCAAAATTCCAGCCACCACCATTAAGTAAAACAATAAGAGTGACTCATTAGGCAATCCTAGTTAGAACTGGCATACTAAATCCTAAAAGCTAGACCAGTGGTATTCAAACTTTTTAGACTGGGACCCACTTTTTAGGATGGCACTCATGTCGGGACCCACCAGAAGTGATGTCATTAACCTGGAAGTGATGTTGTGGCAGGAAGTGCTGTCATTTGTCACATAAGTCACTGAGTGCCCATTGGGCAGAAAGGCGGGATATAAATCAAATGAATGAATGAATGAATGAATGAATGATGATGATGATGATGATGATGATGATGATGATGATGATGATGATAATAATAATAATAATAATAATAATAATAATAATAATAATAATAAT